>BSBN01001145.1:3000000-3417328 GCA_027924645.1 Cunninghamia lanceolata | reverse complement strand
GTACCTTAGGTATGAGGGCATTTTGTAGTGTTGTTTGTTTCAAAGAAGAGATGGTAGCTTCAACCTAATTGAAGTTTTTAAGGATTTATAACTATATATTTCAGTTTTCACTTGACTGACAATGTATTCTTTTAGTTTTGATTTTCTTTTGCTTTAAGAAAATGTTCATATATATATATATATATATATATAGAGAGAGAGAGAGAGAGAGAGAGAGAGAGAGAGAGAGAGAGAGAGAGAGAGAGAGAGAGAGAGAGAGAGAGAGAGAGAGAGAGAGAAGAGAGAGAGAGAGAGAGAGAGAGAGAGAGAGAGAGAGAGAGAGAGAGAGAGAGAGAGAGAGAGAGAGAGAGAGAGAGAGAGAGAGAGAGAGAGAGAGAGAGAGAGAGAGAGAGAGAGAGAGAGAGAGAGAGAGAGAGAGAGAGAGAGAGAGAGAGAGAGAGAGAGAGAGAGAGAGAGAGAGAGAGAGAGAGAGAGAGAGAGAGTTTTATTGTTGTGAGTGTATTGGGCAAGACAAGAAGAAATGTGTCACAGTGCAATTAATTATATGACATTTTAATTAAAATATGCTTTTTGCTTATTGTGGATGTACTTAGTTTATGAAATATTATTATATCATTGAAATAAATTAAATTTGTCAAAATTTAGATTTAAAAGTTTAATCAAGATTTAATTCCATATATATTATATTTTTTATGTGATTATTAAAGAGTATTTCTTAAAGTTATGTATACAAGCAAGAGCTTATATAAGTAAGCATCCTACTTTAATATGTTCAACAAAATTTATCTACCATTCAAGTACTAACTTTTCTAAGCTGTAAAATTTTGTTGGATTTAATTGTGTACGAATTTTTAGCATCAATGTTTCAGATCACATTTTGAGACCCATCATCAGGATGTAGAGAGCTATAGGGGTAAAAATGGTGAATTGTAGACCAAGGTAAACTAAATAAAAGAGGGGAGAAAGATTGCATAGAGAACAAAGGACCTGGAAAAGAAAAGAACCCCAAAAAAATTATATAAAAATAGTTAAATGAAAACCCCAATATATAGGATGTAAAATTTTGTTCACATTTTTCTATTAACCACCTCCACCTAGTCTAACTTTCTTGTATGTTGATCATAGTCACTTTAAGATTGCTTTTAATTTGCACAAAGCATGGTAGGCAACAATTCCTTATGTTTCACCATTGTCTTGCTTGACTCACAATTTTAACATCCTCATTTGTTGGTGGGGTCACAAGTTCCATTCTTGCCACAGTCTTTCATCCCACTCTTGCCCATTGAGCAATTTCAATTTGGACGATTGGTTCCTCCCTTGCCCGATTCTTTGTTCCACACCACTATTACATGTTGTTTTCAAGATTTAGTGTCTTTCCAAATTCTATAGGTTTATTACCTATATCCTCATTAGTATTGTAATTTTAAATGAATGTTTAAGGCTTTTCTACATTACCCACTTAGGTGTGGACATCTTTTTAATCATCTGTATAAATATATTAAAAATATAAATTACTATCAACATATCCATTATACCCCTAAAAATACAAATACTAATTTTATTTTTCTAAATAATTAGCGATAGGTTCCTATACTAACCATAAGACGGGCACCACTATGGGACCCTCTACCTAAATCTCAAGTTATAGAGGAAACTCTATGGGGTTTTCTTAGAATGATTTCGTCACTATCAAATTGAAGTTTGTATGGTGTCCTTTACATTAGAATAGGAATCTTCCTACTCGCGCCTTCCTCGTTGTTTCTGCCTTCATGAGAGCCACTTTCTTGGTGGGACCATAATCCTGCTTCCCAAAGAGATCATTCTATAATAGGGAAGATTGTGTTTCTATGTCCCTTTTCTTATAAACCATGATCTCGTGTATAGACAAAACCAAATCACCAACCTCAAAAAGGGTATAGAGATGACTTACAAAGGACTTTTAGTGTGTGTGATGTCAAGTTTCTGGCAAGTCTGATTATGCCGATAGGCGTTCCCTTAGTGAGAAGCACTAGATGAAATATATAAATGGATGGTCCCAATTAATAGAACTACCATCAAATGAATCTTAACCTTAAATTTTTTTAAACAATTTCATAAATACTCATTAAAACCTCACATTTATTGCCCCACACCAAAACAAAATTAAGACTTCATATCCATCGTAGCAGTTGAGTGGATTGTTGTAAGTAATTGATCAACTACCATTCCAATGGGCAATGGTTCTATGGATTGTACCAAATGATATTTCTTGGATGAGCCATACTGTAATTAAGGAATTGATTGATATTTTGTATTCCATTGTCTTTGTACAGGTGTAACCATTATTTTTAGATGATCTACTCTCTGTCCATGCAATCTAAACTCCATTGAATGAATTTGCACCCACATGTCTATCTGCACTAAATGGAATAATCTACACCTTCCACATCGAGCAATTTGATGAGAATAAAATCAGATTGTGATCATATTCCAAAAATATCCAATGCCATTGCTAAATAGCTTAAGGCATCAGATTGTGATCACAACCTCTTGAAGTCAAATTCATTGTGTTTGATGTCTTTCAGCGATGGATGCTCTTATGAAGCAATTTGAAAGACTATAGAGGCCGATAGATCTGGTGCAAACTCTCTATGACGACCAACTTAAAGAAGTCCCTGCTCGATATATTCTTCCATCTATAGGGTTCACTATAGGTAAGGAAGAAGTCAGGGTATGGCGGTTGCCGAGTGCAACGCATGTAGCAGATGGAGGGTCAGATCCATCAACATAAAGGGAGTGATGATGGTTTGCAGAGAAGGAAAGGCATTTTGAAAGGGATTGTGCCTCTTTTGAGTTTCAGACCATATCCCCCTAGAGGTCGCACCCTTCACAGGGCCCTGCCTCTCCAAGGGGAATGGTGGTGCCTTTCCTTTTTCCTGCGCTCTACTATCAAAGTTTAAAACAGCTCAACAAGATCACCCAATGCACTTAATTTAATCAAAACCCTATCGGGGGTTTCTCCTATTGTGGATGCCATAATTTTTGAGGTTTTCAATATAGAAAACCCTAAATAGTAAAAACAATGTTGTAGAGAAGGCACTTGACAAGCTTTTAACGGCGACCAGAACATTTTTGCTTCTATTCTTCTTGGATGTTTTGCCCAGAATTTGGTTTTATCACTGTTGGAAAACGTGCAAACCCTACAAACACTAGAATCAAATTTCAAGCCATTTGAGTTAGTACATTGGAATAAATTTCAAGCCATCTGAGTTAGTTGATGCAATGTTAAGTAATGCTAAATTTAGGGGTTTCGTTGCTGAATGTGTCGAGGTCTTTGTGGGCATTGTAGTGGTAGTTTATCTGGACAAAACTATGGATATTAATGTGTATGATGAGATTTTTTCTGCTCTTTCAAATCCTAAGCATGAAGCCCAAATGAGGGATCCTGTTCTGGTTGCTGACAAAGGAAAAAGTGTTAGTGTGGCTAATTTTGGGCAGTTAATGTTCAAATCCCTTCTAGTAGTTTTTATAGTAAGAGTGATGATGTTTCTACTCCTTTTCCAGCTCTGCCTATCCATATGTATCTAGAGTCATGGATGCAAGATTGTGTAGATTTCAGGATTAAGTCTTTTAAAAAGAATGGTTGATACCTTTATTGACAGTTTGGAAAAGAATAAGAATGGTAAAGATTGATAAGGTTTGGCAGTTTGGATTTTTGTTTGGCTTGACTTCAGGTGGTTATTGTTGTTCATCTCTTTGTTATTGTTGTTCATCTCTTTGTTATTGCTGTTCATACAATTTACAATCAATATATGATTGTGACATATAAAAAACATTGAATCTTAAAATTTGCCATTTGTTCACTCCGCCGGGGTAAGTACGAGGTCCCCCTCCCATTCTTGGAGAGATGAAGAGCGATGGAGTAGTCTATGAGCGCCCTCCCAACATCTACTCTGCCAACTGCATCGTCTCTGCTACCAGGCTAACAATTTCTCCTTGGAATTCTCTTCTGTTGATTTTACACTACACAAATTAGATATCAGACCATGGATAAATTTCTCCCTTGATTGTATGGTGTACAGGAATCATAGGCGATGTAGAAATTTATCCTGAAGTGTATATGCTTAATAGTCTGGAAACCTTTAATGTGATGGCACAGATCGATGACAAGAATAGATTGTGGAGCATTAGCAGCAAGCAATGGCCTTTGATCAAATGAAAGACTATATGGAGTAGGGACTTCTTTAAGTTGGTGGTCATGGAGATTTCACAGTAAATCTATTGCCTCTACAATCTCTCAAATTGCATTCATAATTAATTTCTGGACTCAAAGCTCTTTATCATATTAAACAGATATTCACTTTAATTACATAAGTTGTCATTAAATATAATATAACTAAAAATATCTCATCTAATAAATCAGATAGATCCATATGCAAGTGGTGGAACTTATGTAAAAGCTGGATAGAAATAAATTAGGAGGTGGACAGTTGGAAGTTACCAGATGGGAGCTAGAAATATTAAATAATTTAAATTTAAATGTCTTTAAAAGATTTGTAGCCTATTGATTTAGGCTTATTATTTGTAAATGAATTTCATAAATGAAAATCAAATCAGTTGGTATTAGACCCTGATGATTAAAACCTTTTCCTCTCTCTAGCATTTGGTATACTTAATGCATATCTGACACATCGAGCTATATTGTGTTGCCTTGAGTCTGTGTCTCAGTGTAGCTGTCTCCAGTGCAGAATGCTATTTTTCTGCTTTAAATTGAGTCTTTTTGCTACTAATTCCAGTTTTACTGCTGGCATATGGTGTCACTATTTGGTACCTCCATGACTTTTACCTCTGACTTTGAGATGCACCACCTTTAATGTATTTTCAGTAGTTGTATTGCAGATGCTGATTTATGAATTCAGCTGAGATTTTCTGCTTTGCCTCGTAGACCTGCTCCACATTTTTGTTTAGATTTCTCTTGTCAAATTTTTGATTTTTTATTCTTCCATCCATCTACTGTAGCCAGAACTTGTTCTCACGAACATTGACAAGTAATTTCTCTCCATCATATTTACCAATCAGTTTTCCAGTCATCAATTGGAAGGCTTATCCACCATTCATGCCCTTTTCTGGGCTGTATTAGATATATTGTTTTGCTCTCTTATAGTGTTTGCTTATTTTTTTCTTCCTGAATGAGCCATTTGTACCTACAGATCACTTTCTGAATTGCCACCCAAGGGCATTTCCCTACCCAATCACCTTTCTTGCTACTTGAGATTTTTTGGCTGAGGCATTTTTATAACCGCGCTGCAATTCCATGAATAAATGCTAGAAAAACTTTGGTTGAAGGAGTTGAGGATGAGGAAAATGCAAAAATTCCAAAGTTTAGATGCTTTATCAAAATAAATTCTTTGAAATTTGAATATTCTTTTTGAGTTTGAGTTATATTGTTTTGTCAAAAGTCAATATCAGTACTGTTTTCCTTTAATGACTAAGAAAGAGATCATACGGGTCATTATGTCATAAAGGTGTTTTCTTTAAATGGGATCATTATTCTAAAGTTGTGTTATTAAATTTCTTTTCTAGCCAAGGAGACATGTCTTGGGGGTCTTTTTCCAAGGATTACGGTTATCCATTTTGTACAACATTATCAAAAAAATTAGTCTTAGGGATTTTTAGGGTTCTCCTCTACACTCTGTTTATTGTAATATTTTTGTTGCAGTCTAGAGAGGAAAACAAAGCTTCTTGTATAATGTTGCTTGGATTTGAAATAAAATAAAATTGATGGGTTGTTCAAATAGCCCTCCAAACTCTTTCTAAAACTTCAAATTGGTCCACTTACTCACCTGAGAGCTCCATGATCAAAAGCAAGCACAAAATGCATTTCAATCTCATTTGACACAATTAAATAAAAGCATACAATTAGACACAAATTAAACTAGAATAAATATATGACAATTGGGAATGATAAAGCATGTAAAACAATACTATTTTAGGAGAAGGTATGAATGTTGATATCTTGATAAATCAATTTGTCATAAGTTCTACGATCTTGTAATGCTCGTCCTCAAATTTAGTGCAAACTTGGAAATCTACATAGGTCCATACGTTGAGACTTCGACAAAAGCCACAATTGGGTCGCCACTACAATTAACCCTCCTTGATGGACAATGTTCTTGCATCCATTAATTACAATTGTTCAACACAAAAAAACACTATGCCAAATTTATCCAACTCTAACAAAATTGTGCTCTAATAAAAAAAATATCATCGTGCCCATTGAACCTATGGGTCCAATATTTTTGTAAGGACAGTGCATATGCAATTGGAGCTCACCAAAATGTACTCCAAATACTCTCTCGAATGAATCTCCATGTTACATGTTTGGAATTTGAATGCCTTTATGAACTATCTCAAAATACAATTAGATTTTTTTGACGTTGACTCTTTGATTCTCTCACATAATAACATCAAGGGCAATCTATTGGACAGTGCTTTATATATACATTCCTTTTGTTGTGTTGGGTTTGATATGTTTGTTGTGGCAGGGTTGGTGGTTCTTATTCCCATAGTGGTGCTCTTTTGATGCTTGATGGCATAATCCTTTTTTGTCCAGGTTAGAGTGGTATGGTTATTGATTGGGTGGTTTGAGCTTTATGTTACTATGTTATCATTTTGATCCCTTTCATTTCACGTGATATTATATTTATGAACAGTTGCTTGTATGAGCTATATTTGTAAACCATTTCCAATATATTAAAAAAAAAAACACAACTCTTGCTCAATGAAATGAAACTAACCTCATTCCAACAACCCCTTGAGGGTCATATAAGTTTCACACATCTTCAAAAATTCAAGAAAGAAATTGGCAAGACTCAGAAAGGGAAGAGAACACCATTTTCATCCATTACTCTTAACTGTCTTTTGTTGCACGACAAAACCACTGCATTATGCAAGTGGCATAAACAAAACCACCACATTAAATAATTCACATAAATGAAACTATTGCATTACATACATGACAAAAACACAACTATTAGGGAGGCAATTTTGAAACCCCTCTTCAAGATACCTATGATTATGCAACTGTTGCATGCATAAACTGATGGTTACACAATTGGCACCTACTTGAATTGACAACTATGCACTGCCCCCTGCTTGAACTAGCAATTCTGCTACCATCCACATAACTCTATATTTTGAGGAATATACTAAACTGAATTTCATATCCAACTCGTCTTAAAAAGTTAAAAGCAACATTTTGGTCTTCTTGGATCAATATAATCCTACAAATATATAATTTGACAATATAGTGATATAATTTCAGGAGGAATGTTGTTTGATAGCAAGCACCTCTTACATCTTACTGCATATTTTTTTATTCAAAATTTATTCAGCTTGATAGATATAAACACCATTGCAGTAGATAATCACGTGATGTTTTCTCTACAATGGCAACCAACTCCTTTCAACTGAGTTTTGTTAATGGAAATATGGACATAATGAGTTGCTCAATTTTGATAAAAATTATGTTTACTGGTTAGTTATAGTTAGTCAAGGATTGTCTGTTAGTCCTAATAATTGAGATCTGCATGATTCCTTTTTCAAACTTTGCATAACAATGGATGTAATTTCATTTAATGAATTTTGTTACTTCAATTAGAAGGCAACATTTTCTACACAGAACACATGCAATGTTCAGTCATAGAAACAAGCACACCATCAAATAGGGCCTTTAAAATTATCTTCTTCATATCCCAAGTTCAATCAACACCTACTGCAGTGGTCAAAGCTAGTCTAGCTGATGTCGGAATCAAATATCCTGGACCTTTCTCTTATCCAAATACAATGTACAGTGTAATGAGACTGCTTATGGTACAAAATCAATGATAAATGTTACCTTGAAAGATCAAAGAAAAGGGAATCGTGAGCATAATAGAAGGTCAAGAATTGACTTAGGATATTATAAAGAAACATAGAGGATGGGGTTAATACACAAGAAACATCACAGTTACATGAGAACTATATAACATAATCTCAGTATGTACAATAAATGGGTTCTCCATTTTGAAAGCAAAAATTGATAAAATCGAGTTTATTTGTCATTTGACAGACATCCCGTTTTGAAATAGATTCCTATCAAGTTTGTGAGTTGATTTTTATCATTTGCATTAGAAGTATACAAAATCAGCCCCATACATGGCTTGTCATTTACACAAATATATAAAGTTGGATCAAATCATCATTGAACTTGCTTTGCTAGCTCTGCTATTTTTTGCAAAATTATCACTTAACTGACAGCTCTTAGATGACAGACACATAAGGGAAAAAAATGAATTCAATTGGCTTCACTGAAGTTTGAAAAGCTTTCTTCATAGGAGGGTTGCATTCTTATAGCTATAACAGAAGGAGAGATGGAAGACTGAAATGTGTGCCAGTTGATAGGGAATATCACTTACCTCATCTATGTTTTTTATAAAGAATGTGTCAAAGTCAAGGTCAAAAATGAAATTTTGCACAAATAAAATTTGAATTATCATGTTGCTTGGTGCTCCTCATCAGAACACAAGAAAAGCCATGAATCTCTCAACTCACACTTGTCCCAACAGCATAACTTTAACATAAATTTTACGATAATAAAAAACTATTGGCGTGCCCATTGTACCTATGGGTCCAATTGCTAGTATTATTCTATGGGCAGAGAGACCTCTCCTAGCTGCTTTCGCCGAATTGCCCCGGGAAGCATAACACGTACAGGAGACTAATTTTGATTTTCCCTGACGAAAGATTTTTTTAGGTTAGTCGGTGCAGATCAAAACGACACGGCCGTTCACCGTCAACATTACCTCCAAGAGTTTCTAAGAAACTATGTCAAGAGTTGCAATAAATTCCACTCTGTTTTTCACCGCATTCGACTTTATTTACCTCCTTCACGTAGCTTTTGTAACTGCATAAATCTTTTGTGTCACACTTGAGATCGTATTGTTATGCTCCACAATGGAAGCGATGGAGAGTTTCAGTGAGTATGAGCCTCCGACGCCCGAAATCTCCTTTGATGACAACAACGAATATCATGTGTTTCTCAGCTTTCGCAGACCAGATGTCAGAACAAAATTTGTCGACCATCTGTACGAATCTCTCTCTGCAGCGGGGCTTCGGGTTTTCTTGGACATCGAAGAACTGGAGAAGGGCAAAGACATCGATTCCAGCTTGCAAAATGCCATTGAAAAAAGTGATATTCTCATCCCCATATTTTCTCAACACTATGCAGAATCAACTTGGTGTCTGGAAGAGGCGGCCCGAATGTGTAGATCCAATGGCTTCATTATTCCCCTCTTTTATGATGTTCAGCCCTGTGATGTTCGCTACCCTCGAAGAAAGGGAGGTAAATTCGTCGAGGGATTCCAAAAACATTACAACCATTTAGATCGGCAGAATGAAAGTACCATTAAAAGCTGGGAGAATGCTCTGCATCAAATCTCTCATCTTTCTGGTTGACATTGGAAGCAGAGTCCTGGTAATTGATTTGTATGTTTTTTAAATTAACATTATTTTGAATTTTTTTATTTTTAATATATTAATTTAATAAATTTATTTTAAAATGTAATCTAGTAAATTTATATGCAAATTTTAAAGTCAATTATTTTTATGTTTTACAATTTTACTTCTTATTTTCTTCTTTTTTCTTTTCTTTTATCTATTCTAAATTTTAAATGTTTTTTAAAACATTATTTTGGAATTACAAAGAATAAAGTTTTTTAAAATATTATTTTGGAATTACAAAGAATAAAAACGGACTACATTGTAATTTGTAAATAGTAGTAGTTTTTAAAATTTATTTTTGGTGTCTAATTTTTTAAAGTATACATCCTAAAATATTTGGTTTTCATTTTGAATGATCTAATTTGATTTTAATTTCTTTTGTTTAACTAATTTTAAAAATGTTTTTGTTAATAAATAAAATAGAAGGAATACTTTTCAGAATTTAATGTTAAAATGGTGATTACTATTGAAATCTAAATTTAGATGACAAAAATATTATGAGAGAATTGTTAAAATTTTGATGTTAAAGAACAATTCGTTTGATAGGGAATTTGAATGGCTTTGAATAACTATATTTTAAGAAAATGTCAATTGAAAGATTATTAACTCATAAAATTTTCATATAACAAATAAGAGTGACTGTCAAATTGCAAACCTAATTTACATTGTGAGAACTTGAGAAGCCATCCTGTATAAATTTGTGTACATTTTTTAAGGGCAAACTGTTTGTTTACTAAATCCTTCAAATCAGCCTGATATATATATATATATATATATATATATATATATATATATATATATATATATATATATATATATATATATAAAATTGAAAAAAATGTTTGATTACTTAATTTTTGGAGAGAGGTTGTGGTTTAACAATGTTGACTAAGTTTTTTTCTTATTTTTTAAAAAAAATTGTGTGTGATATATAAATTAGTCATTTACAAAATGTGTATCACTTAACTATCTAAATTATTCAAAGTCTTTTTTTTTAAAAGCCCCTTTTCTTTCTGTTGCTTTTCTCTATTGATTAAGATGGTAAGGAGATTTATTATATTGGTTGTAATTTATAAGAGCAACCAAGTCTTTTAAGAGTTAATGATCACCTGGATTCACTTAGTAATTAGCAGCACCTGGGTACTCTGATTACACTCTCCTTACCAGTTACATCAGCTTTATTACTGGTTCAACAGTTTATAGATAGCTTTATTGGCTCTCCTTAATATAAGCTATTCTCTTTGAAACATTTATCGATCTAGTGGAGAAATTGATGGTTGTGAATTGTCAATATATTATGTTGTAACCATCTCCAAATGTACAAATTTGAAATTTTGTTTTTTTATTTCCTTTATAAATGCTTTGGGGACTTCTGGCTCTCCTGACTGCCATAAGCCGGCTGTATTTGTGGAATTTTATATACTTTATATATATCTTTCTTTCTATGATCAAAATAATAGCTTTGCCAAATGAGTAACAGCTTTAAATTTGCATCGTAAGGTGTAACCGTATATCTTATGCAAGGTGATTTTACAGGTACGAAGCAAAACTAGTGAAAAAAGTTGTGAAAGACGTGTTGACTACCTTGAAGAAGAATGCTCTGCTGGATGTTGCTTTGCATCCCGTTGGACTCGAAAGGGCTAAACTTCAGCTAGTCGAAAGTTTAAATCTGAGTTTGACGAACATAACAGTGAAAGTGGGAATCAGCGGTTTAGGCGGTGTTGGGAAAACCACCTTGGCGAAGGCCGTTTACAATGAAGTTCATGTCAAATTTGAGGCTTGTTGCTTTCTCTTACACTTGTGGACTTGCAGCGAAGAATTTTAAGGGATTTGGTAAACCATGATGGAGAAGTTCCAAGTGTTGATGAGGGAAAGGTTTTGATGAGAGATCGATTGCGAGGAGTTCGGGCCCTTGTCATTTTGGACAATGTGAATTCCATTTGGCAGCTGCGTGCGGTGGATGGGGATTGGTTTGGCCATGGTAGTAGAGTCATCATTACTTCCCGAGACAAGCATATACTCAATCTTGCTAAGGTCGATTCACTCCATGAAATGAGTGGACTGCGGGTGAAGGAAGCTCTCCAGTTGTTTAGTTGGTATTCATTCTCTACGGCATTCCCGGAGAATCCGTATAAAGAGCTTTCTACAAGAATTGCAAAGGCCTGTGGGGGGATTCCTCTTGCATTAGTCGTCATTGGAACACATTTGTCTGATAAGACGGAGCCTGACGACATCCAATGCTGGAAAGAAGCTCTCCATAACATTGGAGAGCATCCAGACATTTTTAGAGTCCTTCGACTCAGCTTTGATGGACTAAGTAACGTTGAGAAGGAAATTTTTCTGGATATAGCTTTTAGGTTTGTCGCCGAAAACAGAGAAAAGGCTGTTATTTACTGGGAAGCTTTACACCCAAATAAAGTTCACACAGCCATCAAGAATCTTTCCCTGAAAATGCTTATAGGAGCAAGTGGCCCTGAGTATCCCCTCCATATGCATGACCTTTTGCGGGAAATGGGTAGAGGAATTCAAGAGCAGGCTGGTAATAATGGCAAAGTGTGCCTGCCTATGGGCCCGCACAGTGCTTTGAACAGAGACACAGTAGAGGGACTGAAAATGCTTGTTTACAGAGGAGAGAATGGAAGAGAGACTGTTAGGCTGCCTAGAATGCCTCACCTGCGCTACCTATTTCTGGAAAATACGAAACTAGTGGGCAACATTGAAGAGCTAGCTCCAAATTTGATATGGATTAGAATTAGAAAATGTGAGTTTTTAAGTGATATTTGTACATGGATGAAGTTAAGAAATGTACTCCAGTTCGACAAGTGGTCCCCACTGAGGATATTTAGTCTAGAGGAGTGTCTAAGTCTTACTAGAATCCCAAACAATCTCGACAGGGCGGTGAAACTCCAATGCTTGGATCTGACTGATTGTGCAGCTCTCACAACTCTTCCAACACACTTAATTTTCCACAACTCAAGCGGTTTAGTTTGGGCAGTTGTGCAAATCTAAAAAGCCTTCCTAGCACAATAGGTAATTTGGCGCAACTAGAAGTGTTGAATCTGTACGGATGTACAGGCCTAAAGAGTCTTCCCGACACAATAGGCGACTTGGCACAACTCGAGGTGTTGAACTTGCATGGTTGTGCGGGCATACAAAGCCTCCCTGACACGGTGGGCAAGTTGGCTCAGCTTAGGATGTTAAACTTGGTATCACTGGTCAGAAACCTTGACTTAGGATCCAAAATTGTTGAACTTGGTGTAAAATCTGTTAATTTCTTATAACCCAGCGACAGATTAATTGCACAATAAATTCACATAATAGAACCTCTATTTGATTTATAACAATCAATACTTTGGGTTAATTAACAACTAATAACAGCGGAAGCAAAAAAATAGCAAGAAGCCAATCACAAATAGACAATACAACAGATATACCCAGGAAACCCCAATGTGGGGAAAAACTTGCAAATGTTGGATCTTTTATTTAGCCTAATAGCAAACTTTCTCTTTGAAAATACAATACATGTTTGCTACAACAATCTTACATATTTAGAGCACAGCTGTTTTACTTAGCATGCAAGAAAAAAAACTTTCCTTGATTTATTCAGCTTTAAATCATACATAAAATCGCTCTTATTTTTATCTCAACCTCACAAACTCGCAAACATACTATTAATGAATAAAAAATCTGTTGTTGCTAAAAATCCAACTCGAGTTGCTTTAAAGCAACTCCACTCCACCTTTCTAGCTAGAAAATCAACACTCCCTCTTAGCGAGGAAGGTGTTTTGCACAACATCCAACTTATCCCTGAAGAATTCAAACTTACTCTTCATCAAGGCCTTGGTCAGGATGTCTGCTATCTGCTTGTCCATAGGAATGTACTAGAGCTTCACCGTCCCCTTCTCCACACAATCTTTGATGAAGTGGTACTTGATCTCAATGTGCTTTGACTTGTCATGAAACACTGGATTCTCAGAGAGTTTGATACAACTCTGATTATCATAGTAAATGACTATAGGATCTAGCTCCTGATCAAAGAGCCCAACTAGAAGTTTCTGAAGCCAGATAGCCTCACATGTAGCCATACTAGCTGCCATATACTCGGCCTCCGCAGAACTCAGTGCAACTAACTTTTGTTTCCTGCTATACCAAGAGACTGCTCCTGATCCCAAATTGAAATTGCACCCTAAAGTGCTCTTCCGATCAGCTGTACTGCTTGCCCAATTTGCATCGGTGAACCCCTCGAGCTTCACTCCATCCTGTTGAACATACTTCAACCCATAATCAACTGTGCCTCAGAGATACCTCAAACCATGTTTCACAGCTATCCAATGCACACGTTTAGGTTCCACCATAAACTGACTAAGTGAGTTCACTGCAAAACAAATGTCTGGCCTGGTGTTGACCAGATACAAAAGAGAGCCTATCAATTGTCTATATAAAGTTGGGTCCACTACCTTTGATCTGGAAGCATCAATCTTCTTCCAGTTGGTCACAAGTGGTGTGGACATGGGCTTACAATCCTCCATCATGAATCACTTCAGGCTATCAATTATGTACTTCCCTTGTCCAAGGAAGATCTCTCCCTCTTTCTGCCACAACTCCAATCCTAGAAAGTAGTGCATCAACCCCAAGTCCTTCATCTCAAACTCTCCTACAAGATCCCACTTGCAGTGGGCTATGAGCTCCTCTGACCCTATGAGAAATAGGTCATCAACATACAACACTAATATGAGAAGTTCATCCTTCACTTGGACATAGTACAGGTTCGGATCTGCCTTACTCTTGATCAAGCCCACGCTTTGCAAGTAACTATCAATATGTGAATACCACGCCCTGGTTGCCTGCTTTAGCCCATACAGTGCTCTCCTCAACCTCCATATACATGAGAATCCCTCCCATGTGCTTCAAATCCTTCTGGCTGTTCTATGTAAATCTCTTCCTCAATCTCTCCATTGAGGAAGGCTGTATTTACATCCATCTGGTGAATCCTCCAACCCATCTGTGCTGCTATAGAAATGATAGCTCTTATGGATGAGTACCTGGCTATTGGAGCAAAAGTCTCGTCATATTCGACTCCTTCCTTATGAGAAAACCCCTTAGCCACAAACTGGGCTTTGAACTTTTCCACACTACCATCTGCAGCATGCTTAATCTTATACAGCCATCTCGAGCCCACCACAAACTTATCTTTTGGTCGAGGTACTACCTCCCACACGCTGTTCTTCATGATGGAAGAATACTCTTCTACCATGGCATCCCTCCATACTTGGTGCTTGGACACCTCCTGAAAGCTGGAAGGCTCCTCTTCAATTAATTCACTCATAAGTGCCACATAATCAAAATAACATTTGGGAGCTTTTCTCTGTCTGACTGAATCCTGTGGGTCACCAACATATTCCTGGGCCTCTCTCAGTGTCTGCTCAGCCACCCTGTTTCTCTTCCTCTCAGTAATGGGAATCTGAGGCTAAGAAATTATTTGTTCCTCCTTTTGATCAACTTGCTCGGCCTGCATGCTTTGCTCTCCAACTTGCGGAACTGAAGTTTGAGGGATTTGTTCTGCCTCAACTGTGGGTGATTGCTTCTCCTCATTCATCAAGTTGCTAGACTTCTAAAGAGCCCTCTCTTCCTCAAATTTCACATCTCTGTGAACAACTGTTTTCCTGAGGGTAGGAATGAAAACTTGATAGGCCTTAGAAGTTTCACTGTACCCAACAAGGGTACCCTTCTCTACAGTTGGTTCCAATTTGGTTCTCTTCTCCACATGAATGTGACAATACACAAGGCATCCAAAGATGCGAATGTGCCCCAAATTTGGTTTCTTACTAGTGAACGCCTCTTCTGGAGTCAATTTGCCCAACACTTTGTGAGGGCTCTTATTCTGCAAATACACAGTTGTAATGCAAGATTCTACCCATAAGAACCAAGGTAGATCCTGATCATGAAGCATGGCCTTGGCTACTCCAACTATAGCCCTGTTTTTCTGTTCAGCAACCCCATTCTATTAAGGGTTGTATGAAACCGTCAACTCTTTCTTGATATCTTCCTGAGTACAGAAATCTTTGAAGGCATTCGAGGTATACTCACCTCCATTATCAAACCTCAGTATCTTGATCTTCTTACCTATTTGGTTCTCCACAAGATCCTTAAACTCTTTGAACCTACTGAAGACCTCATCTTTGTTCTTTAGAAAATATATCCACGTCTTCCTGGAGAAGTCATCAATGAAAGTAACATAATACTCATACCCATTCAAGGATACTGTTGACATGGGCCCACACACATTTGAGTGTACAAGATCCAAAATCCCTTTGGATCTAGTGTCACTGCTTGGAAAACTGGTCTTGACATATTTCCTAAGAGCACAACCCTTGCACACCTCATGGTTTTCTATCTTCATCTCAGGCAGCCCCATCACTATTTCCTTAAACACATTAAGTGCTCCAAGGTGAAGATGAGCCATCCTCCTATGCCACAATTCTCCTAGCCCTCTACAACTGCTTACCAACGCATGTGCTGGCTCAAACTGTAACCGAAACAAGCTGCCGTGTCTAACTCCAATCACTTTTGCAACCTTGGAATCCTTGGGACGAATATAGACTTTGCCCCTTTCGAAAGTCACGATGTAACCCTTGTCTTCCAAAGTAGAAACCAAGATTAAATTCTTCATCATGCCAGGGACATACAACACATCCTCCACCAACAAGGTTTGCCAGACTCCCTCTGAAACTTGACAGTGCCAATACCAGTTGCATGGTACTTGACATTGTCTCCAAGCTCAATATAGAAATCTAGCTTCTTCTCCTCCAACTTGGTGAAGCATTCTCTGACTCCCGTCATGTGGCAAGAAGACCCACTGTCAATATACCATACCCTGTTGGCAATTGAACTTGAGAGACATACAATGAGTGAAAACTCATTCTCAAATCATGATGCAAACTCGTCCACCTCTACTATGGCAGCAACTTGCTTCTTTTTCTTGTCCTTATTTTTCTTATTTGGACATTGACTAGCATAGTGACCCTTCTGATGGCAGCAAAAACATTTTATCTTGCTCAGATCTTTCTTATTCTCGCTCTTGGAAGAAGAACCTTTCGTTTTCCCTTTATTGAACTTTTACTTGCCCTTGCTTGCAAGAGCAAGATTTTTTTCATCTTGACTCTTCTTTGTCTGATCTCCTCGATGAGCACCTTCATAGATCTCCTCTTGAACAAAATCATCCCAAAGCCTTGCCCAATCAGGTAGCCGATCTCTGCCAACAACACACTTCACAAACACTTCCCAGTGCTTTGAAAAACTGTTCAAGGCTATATGCACCAACTCATCTTCAGTAATCGTCTCTCCAACATCAACCAACTCATCCCTAACCTATGTCAGCTTGGACAAGTAAGAGGTCACGCTCTCTCCTTTAGACATCTTGGTGTTATGTAATTTGTCCTTCAACATCATCTTACGACTCTAATAGTCGCTCTGATAAAGTTTTGTAAGTGTATCCCACATCTCCTTGGCGGTGTCTTTCCCTGATAGATGAGGAATTAGATGATCTCTTACCCCATCCAGGATAATCCTCTGAGCCTTGGCCTCCTTGACTTCATGCAAATCTAGGGCAACATGATCATTTATTGGAGGTATCACCTTTGTACCAGCATAGATCCATAGCCTATTCTCCTTGAGAATAGATGTAATCCGAACCTTCCACTGTAAGAAGTTAGATGCACCCTCAAGCCTGTCCTCATATCGAACACGGGTTGCCATAGCCATAGAAGAAACTGGAGATGAAAATCTGATTTTTTTTCTTGAAATCTACGTCACAAATCTTGGCTTCGTATTCAAAGTTTAGAACTCTGATACCATGTTAATTTCTTATAGCCCAGTTACAGATTAATTGCACAATAAATTCATAGAATAGAACCTCTATCTGATTTATAACAGTCAATACTCTAGGTTAATTAACAACTAATAACAGCGGAAGCAAAAAAATAACAAGAAGTCAATCACAAATAGACAATAACACAGATCTACCCAAGAAACCCCAATGTGGGGAAAAACCTGCAAATGTTGAATCTTCTATTCATCCTAATAGCAAACTTTCTCTTCGAAAATACAATACAAGTTTGCTACAACAATCTTACATATATAGAGCCCAGCTACTTTACTTAGCGTGCAAGAAAAGAAACTTTCCTTTCTTTATTCAACTTCTAATCATACATAAAATTGCTCTTGTTTTTATCTCAACCTCACAAACTCGCAAACATACTATTAATGAATAAAAAATCTGTTGTTGCTAAAAATCCAACTTGAATTGCTTTAAAGCAACTCCACTCCACCTTTCGAGCTAGAAAATCAACAAAATCATGCACCAACCGTGAGAATTCTTCTTTCTAGAGAATCTATGCCAGGAATCCCTCTATATAGACTTTGCTTCATCCCTCTGGTTAATAACACACAGCCTGTTCCCATTACGTAATTGATATCTGCCCTCAGTAAAAAAGATTTTAATCTATAACAAATCTTCCTTTCCCATCATAAATTGATCTCCGATTAATATTTATTATTTTATTAAAATGAAACCTAATGCACATAAAACCTTTATATGACATTTTCAACTTTATCTTCTCTAATTGAAATAAAACTGTTGAAGAATACACTCCATGATGGACACCTATGTCAAAGCCCAAACTCTCCATCAAATACTAAATCTAATGAAAGTTGGTGACATTTCCCAAAAAGCAGTGTTCCAATCACAAGTTTCTTGCCATTGACATGGACATAGAGAGGAACTCTCTCATTTACTTTTAGTCTCTCAGTCATGTATAAATTATAGAAGAGAAAAATCCATTTATAGTCTGACTAACTATTTTAGTCAAATTTTTAGAGGGCTTCCAATGAGTTTCATAATTTGTGCCTCCCGGTGCGAGTCTCCACAAGCATGTCGATATCATACATATCTTATCCCAATAGTAACGAGATTAATTTTTCTTTCTCTCATGTTCACCTCAACATCAACGGAAAGAATTATCCTTACTATAAAATGTTATTTGAATTTTTAAAAATATGCATTATGTATATGTTTTGCCAAAATATATATTAATAGACACTCCTCTACATCTTAACTAACAATCTTGTCAAAGATCTTGCTGACTCCCTCTTCCAAAGTTTTCTTTCTTGTAGGATAAAATATGGAGAACAACAAACTGAATAAACGCCTCTCTTTCCCAATCATGCCTTAGGAGCCCCAAATGAAGGGAAGGATTAAAATTGTTGACCTCAACCAGATCTTCGATATAGAATGTACAATGGTTCGATTTTCTATTCAGAACATATGCGGACATATGTTGTTGGAAGGAACAAACGATGGAATCCTTTATTGGTCTGATATTGTCTCCACACTCCTATCGAATATCATGGACTTAATTCAAGATAGGTACTATGTCCATGCAATAGCTTTGGGACTAGTTTTTTATTATCTTTACAATATGGAATGGTGGAATGTTGCACTCCGTGGATATGATTTGTTGAAAGGAGAAGCAATGGTAGGTGGCCTTTTTCCTTGGCATACATTGAGAATCTCAACCAGATCTTCGATATAGACTGTACAATGGTTCAATTTGCTATTTAGAACATATGCAAACATATGCTACTGGAAGGAATGGATGATAGAATCCTTTATTGGTCTGATATTGTCTCCACACTCCTATCAAATATCATGGACTTAATTCAAGATAGGCACTATGTCCATGCAATAGCTTCAGGACTAGTTTTTTATTATCTTTACAATATGGAATGGTGGAACGCGACACTTCGTGGATACGACTTGTTGAAAAGAGAAGCAATGGTAGGTGGTCTTTTTCCTTTGCATACATTGAGAACCTCACCAGTGACAAAATGCGTTTTCAAGGCTATGCAAAGGGGATTAATCTATGGATGCATAGGCGGCCTAGATCGAGCTCTACAGGGTCATAGTTTCTTCTTTAGTAAGGAAATGAGAGCAATATGTAGGGGTGTCTTCATATCCATTCACTTTTTAAGAATGCATGCACTCGATTAGGCCCCCCACCTCCCTAGAGCAATTACCAACTGTGAGGAATATACTAGTCAAGGAGTACAGGAGGAGCCATAAATATCAGTTGTGCCACTCATGGTAGCACTGGAAGGAGCTCAATCCCCAACATGAAGGCATTGGTCAGGTTCCTAAAAAATGTTTTCTAGTTCAATATGTTTTAAATCTATACAGCCACCGTCTATCGACTAGGTTCCAATCTAGTATTTTCATATACTTTTGGGCATTAATATCCACTTTGTACTTAATTTCATGATCCACCATAGGTGAGAAAACTCTACTACTCTTTAATTTTTATATTGATATAATGGTTCCAAATTATTATGTCAAATCAATGACTTGTATAATTGTGAGTTTGCTATTATGGACCAGTATCTCTTTATTGAAGTTGTCTGAGAAGTTTTTTTGAGCAAGTAATCTATAAGAGTATGGTTCTGCTATTTGTATTATATTCCTACTACTCTTCTAAGTAGTATTCATATCTTGTATTATTGCATTTTTTCAATATTAAAAAAAAATGCCTTAGGCTTGTAAACTATATTCTATTGCAATTCCTCAATCTTATACATTCATATCTCATAATCTTACTATAATACAAAAACAAACACAATCAAAAGGCAGGTACTAGCCACTACGTGGCACTTGTTTCTTTTATAATGATACTTTGTATGTTTATATTATAATCTGTTTAGTTTTGGAGTTAAAATTTATTGATTCATATTTATGTTTATAAGAGATAAATTCATGTGAATTATTAGTTCAGGAATACAATTGCATTTGTATGATGCAATTAATTCAATTTAGTTGACCAATGAGAATTGAGTATTAAATTTATTTGGCAAAATCCCTAAAGTTGAAAGTTAATTTTTTTATTTAATGATTTAATAAATGCAATTGATTTGTTGTGCTATTGGTCAATTAGGTGAACAGTAATAGTGAAAAATAGATTTTTTTATTTTTTAATTATCTAAAAATTTAGTTAACCAATGAGCATTGAGTATTAAACTCATTTGGCAAGATCACTATAGTTGAAGCACTGTGTGATTATTATTATTTATTTATTAGGTAGTAAAGATGAAGTAGTATTAATAGGTAGATTAAGGTACATGTTTTAATAGGCAGTAAATGCTCGTCCATAGTGAAATTAATGCAATGTCCAAGCACCAAATTGTTTTTCCATCTCGCAGTGCTATACATTAATTGCTATACAGAGAGTTCCACATACTCACGGCGAGTCAAAAGTTTTCAGACAGTGTCTCTTTCCTTCTACAAAAATCTCAGGCGTCAAATCCCTGTCCTGCGAGAGTTTATAGTAAGCAGGTGTTTGCAGTTGAAAGATGAAGTGTTCATTGTTGAGTTTGTTGGTCGCATGTGCCTCACCATCACAGAGGTGGGGCTATGGTGGGTGGTCGTAGTTGCAGAGTCCAGAAGTAGAGACGAGTAACTTGAGTTGGGCGGTGGAAGCAGTGCAAGTAGTAAGGCTTTTGTGGATTAGTTGAGGCTTAGATGCTGCAACAAATGGCTAGGGAGGCAGAGGTATGTAGCATCATTATTAATTATTATTATTTTTGAATAAATCAAATTGTTTGTGGAAAAATTGATAGAGTTTTTTTGCATTAACGATTGGGATCACACTTAGTGATCCATCATCAGCAAGAGGATAAAAATGATGATGGATCACCTGATTGAAACTAAGTTGTACACAATTTTTATAGAAACAATTTGATTTATTTATTCAGATGGACTGTAAAAATATCATGTCTTTATTGTATAGCTTTTTAATGTGTGCGCTGGTGGTGATAATTGCAAACAGGAAGACATTTGAAATAAATAGAGGAAGACGGTGGGAGCATGAGTTAATTTTGCAGGATTTTGAAACAAAGACAGGAAGACATTGTTATCATCTTGGTGTGTTAAAGTTAAGGCCTAAATTTTATATGTTTTGCACCCTGATTTTCCACCAAACCAAGATATACATGATAGCAAAAGGGACATAGGTCCACCCAATTAATAGGGCAGATAAACTTGCAAAAATAAATGAGGTGCCAACACATTTCACACCCAATCATGCTGTAGCACACCTTTCTACCAAAGAGGTCCAACATGCAGACCACCATTTTGGGCTATCACCCAGTCCCAAAAGCTTCTACTACGGTACATTGCTGGAATACATGATTCAAAATTTCATTATTTCTTCCTTCTTTAAAATCACATAGAAATCCATCAGTCAGCCAAGAACTTTTCAGCCCGACCTAGATTGTTGTGCTTAGATTAATTGCCAACCAGTAAAGTAGTCCCAACTTCAAGGCCACCCATATTTTCCAATTGGATTGATGTCCTTTCATAGGCTACAACCCTTTTCTATAATGATTCCATCTCCAACCTCTCCAAGTAGGTCCCTAAACGTCATATTGTAGTTTTAAACAGGCCCATCTGAGAATTATACTAGAAAGCTTAAGAAACATACGCCTTTCAGCAGCAGCCAAACAATTAGTATCAAATCATTCATAGGCTTCTATTTAGAAAACTCATCAAACAAATGTTTCTCAGTAGAAAACCCAATAGGTATCATGCATTCTTTTTGCAGGGGACTTATAAGGAAGAGTTCTCAAATTTCCCCCACCTAAATTTCCAATTATCATGTAATAAATCATAAATTAAAATTGGTTGCCTACTCAGGCATCAGAAAATTGAAAGTTATATAGCCAAGACAATGTCAAAAATTGTTCAAAAGCAATTATCTTCCCATTCTTTTGATTATTATTTTTCCAATTCCCTGGATCAGTTAGATTCAGAAGATAAATATCCATATCAAGGACATGGGACTTTCCTGCAGGTTACATTTAAAGAGTTTGAAAATTTCCAGCTGAACCCTTAGTTCCTCTTCCATGCCTATCAAAGGATAGTCAATAGAAAATCATGTTGGACTCCAAATTTGAAAACAAAATCTCCCGCTAATGCTTTTGTGCACAACCAAGAAGATGAGAATAATAGTTTGATACTATTGTAGCACAATTGTTGTGTGTTTTGGTAAGAGGCTTTGGATGCGAGAAGTGTTCCACATACCTACATTGTTGTGCTAGAAATGCACTATGTTCCAATTAAATTAAATCATTTTTAAAAATAAATTTTTTAAAACAATAGCATGATATAAATCTATAAAGTAATCATTCTGCAATGCAATTTCTTCTTAACAAGCAAGAAAGGTAATCTCTAACTATGACTCTCAATTGAAAGTTCACATCCATCTCAGACAATAGTAGATTTTACTGACCATATAAAAATAGGTACCCCACAGTCATACACATGACACATTACTTTATAACATTCAGTAATTAAAACCATCTATTCACTAGAAAGAAATGGGCAATTCTGGCAAACCCTTTTCCCAAGCTAAACCATGTTCTCAGCCAATCGTCTGACTTCTTTTGCTTGCACTTCAACCACATGAAGGAACATAAACAAACTTGGCAAAATGAAAATGGTTATTATTACCGACACAAAAATTTCTGATTTACAAATCAGAAGCATATTGGAGTGACCATCTCGCTACTTTTTTAAAGTTTCAACCCTTTCAAAATACTGAATATTCTTAAATATGTCAACTATTTTTGTTCAAAAACATCTAAACCAACATAACAATTTTTTTGATTCTGATTTTTGTTGCAAATATGCTTTTTATACAATTTTGCATTTTGAACAAGGAAAACACCTAATAGTCCAGACCTAATCCTCAAACAATAGAAAGAAATTATACTTGCCTCCATTGAAAACCAATTTGCTAATTCTAATTTTCATTGAAAAAATGCTCCGTATACAATTTCGCATTTTGAACAAGCAGAAAAAGCTAATTTTCCAAAGCTAATCCTTAAATAGTAGAAAACAATCAAAATTGTGTCCATTGAAAATGAGCATCGTTTAATGTTTCTAATCTTAGGTGTAAATATGAGTCAGATCTCGAATCAATTACTATAGCATAAAACTGAAATAATTACTACAACCAAATAATTAAGACCAAGACATTGCATTTTAGATTAGCCATTTTGTGGCTATATATAAATATTCATTGTCATTTTGATGCATTTGATAACCAACGCAATTTCCACACAAAAAAATTGACAACAAAGAACGTGTCTTGGGATCAAATTTAGAACATCTAGGCTTCATGCAAAGAAAATCACCATGAAAATCCTGTCGAGCAAATAAATAAAAAACAAAATAGTTTTTCTAATCTATACAAACAAAAGACATGGATTTTGTGTAGCTTCATCATGTTAATAGAATTTGATTTTATGTGTTACCTGCAAATTTGTTTTATTCTTTTATTACATAATACCAATTATCCATATTCTGCTATAACATTAGATCATCAACATATTGTGGTTGTACTTACACAAATATGTGCAAATGACAAATGGATCAAAAAATATAGGTAACAATGGATAGTGGCAAAAGACCAGAAGAACAAATGGAAACTAGAAATGAACAAGCATTGAAAAGGTAAACAATATTATTTATTTGCATCTACACTATACCTTATCAAAATTCTAGCCTTAAACTAATTTTGTTTTGATTCCCGCAGATCAAAAGTAAAGACTTTAAATTTAGTTTTAATTGAATACTTGAATGCTCGTAAAGCAGGAAACATATTTGAAGGTGACGTCATTGTCAAGTATAAAACTATATTGGATAAAATAAACAAGACACATGAAGTGCTTCACGCAGACCTAATAGATACAAAAGGTGAAATGACAATTACCCTGAATGTAACTGATGATCTTGTTCCTCATTATGAAGACAAAATAGTTCTAGGCTCAGGATTATGCATATCCAACTTCCAAATTGCACCTAAAATAGATTATGATCGCGGTGATTGTGACTGCATACTCATTCTAACCAAGTCATCAATAGTGGAAATCATTCTGCGCATTTGTCTGGATTATAAATTCATCCCCAGTACAACCATAAAGCAATTGCTAGAAAGTACAGAACAATATGCTATAGACACTATAGGTGTATTGGTTACAAGAGCCAAAATAACAACTTTCCAATACATTATGGATGTACAAGATGGAGATTCTGAATTTGACAAAGCACAGGTACAGAAAAACTCTCAAATTGACAAAGTCCTTCAAGTGTTTGTATTGCTCTTTAAAGCATTTGAATATCAATAATGTTCTTTCTAGTTTATAATTCTTACACTTTCAGAATTTGCATTTTAACCAACACTATAACTAATCAAAATCTCAGTTGTTTTGAATTGTCAAATGCTTGCTTTATGTACACAATGACTAAAACCATATACTTTCCAATCACTCTTGTCAATAGAGTGACTTGCCATTTGAGAAACCAAACATATGGCATAGCATTGCCATTCTTTACCATGTATAGAATGAAATATCCACTAAATTACTAGAATCCTCATGTGGGTTCAGGAATACTAATTTTCCAAGAACCCCTAGATATGCTACAACATGAGAAGATATTCCCACAAATTACCCTTTCCTTATGCTAGTCAGATAGGATCAACAACATGTGAATTGCTCTTACCAGTCAACTATATTGAAAACAAACTAATATGAAAAAAACGTGCTCTAAAACTCAAAAACTTAAGGCTCAAAACAAGCTCCATAAAACCAATGTAATCTATAATAATTGGCCACCTGCCCTTAAAGTTCTATAGAACTTACACTGACAACAAACAAAATGGAATCTAGTTAGAGTATGAATGTTGCATGGCCGCTAGGCCTAGAGATTGACTACATGTGCCTTGCACATCCTGAACAAGCCACTGTAGACTAGAAGGAAGCTACACCTTTTGAAGTACCCTCTTGCACTTTAAGCTCATCCTTCATCTCTACTTGTTGTGTAGACTTCCCCTATTTCCATCCCTCTTCTTTGTAGATTCTCGTCAGCTTGAAAACCTATGAAATGTTTTCCATTTCTTCTACAAAGAAATAGATGTAACTGAGATAATTCCTCCCTAGAAAGGATTTACAAAGTGTAGATGGGATCATGGTCCTTCCCAACCCTATTTTAGCTATTCTCCCAAACACTTGCTTAGAGTTGGTGGACTTCCTTTGTCATGTGTAAGGGACATGAATTTGTGTGAGCATTGAGAAGGCCTTGGTGCTCCTTGTCATGTATTCTATCATGAAGGTCCCTTGTGTATTATGTTAATTTGGCTTGCTAGTGCTTGACAACCTTGAACTTGGAAGAGAGGGATTTTACCTCTGCATTCAGAGTTGTCATTTTTCCTTGAATTCTTGAATCGATCACAATTGATACCCTCAATCTTTGAATCGACCTTAATAGATGCCCACAATTTCTAGATCGACCACAATAGATGCTCTCAATTTCAGGATTGATCATTGTTTGCATGGTTATTTTGTGCCTGCAATTTCATCCTAGTATGATTTCAGGTGCCCTGGAGATTGACAAAAAAGAGTGAAAAACATTATTTCTTACTGCACAAGGATCAACTATAGCAACAAATGTTGTCCAATTGAAATCTTTTGTTTGAGAATTTATCCATACCTCAAACAAGGCTTATATTTTGTTACTTTGGCTAGGTGTTGCTTGGCAACCTCAATTGCGAAGAGAGTGATTTTTACCTCTACATTCAGATCTACCATTTCTTCTCAATTTTTGAAAATACCACGATAGATGTCCTCAATTTCTATATCGACCAGATTAGTTGCCTCATGTTTTGTGTACCCTAGAGATTGTCAAAAAATGAGTGAAAAGCATAATGCTATCCACAATTGAAAGATTTTTGTTGGCCATTGTAACTACCCCCAAAACAGGGCTTATAACAGCCAATTTTCTTGAATCTTCAGCCTAGAAGATGTTTCAAAATATACCGTGTCATTCTCTTAATTTGCAATTGTTATTTTTTGTTACTATGTTCATAATTCTCTTAATTTGCAATTGTTATGTCTTGTGACATGTGTTAAATGAAGAGAATTGTTATGTTTTGTTACTATGTTTGTAACAGACTATATTAATTACATGTTAGCTTGTGGGTATTTGCTAGGAATTAGTTATGTTCTAATTTAAACACTTCAAATGTGTTTCTCATAGTTAGGGAAGGCTTTTGATTTTATAAACCAACCTCTCAGTTCAACGTTTCATTGTACAATAACTACCTTGGAATAAAGCAATCATCGTTATTCATCTACAATCAATTGGTATGTTCTTTTACACTCTATTTGTTTGATTGCTTTACCGTTTTTTCACTTGCCATCTTTACATTGCATACGAGTTTACACTATTTATGCTTTTACTGTCTCCTCTCTAGTTTAAATTGCTTCTCTTTCTAGAACTTGCTTTCCAATTAACAATGATTACTCTTCTATAGTTTATTTTTTACTTACAGTATTTACACTTACAGGTACAAATGCACCATAATTTACATGACCATTTCTTGACAATGGAACAACAAATCCGAAGGAATGGATTTCCAACAATGCTTTTCATCATGTTCATACTCATCTTGCAAGAAGAAAATACATCACAACATCATAAGAAATCTGAATTATATAGGTGTCATTTGTCATTTAGGTAAGTGCAAGAAGATGGGGGGCCAAAAAGGGGTCTTAAGTGGCCACTTTTTTTCTGAAATCAGGAAATACTGGCCTTGGATGAGAAATTGAGCATAGTTACACTCAAAATTTAGAGATGCAACCAAAACAATGTTCGTAGTGCTCCGAGTCTACTTTCTAAACTAGTATTTTTTTTTGAAAATGGCATAGATTAAGGGGTTCAAAAGAGGGAGCCATAGAAATTGGTGTTGTTTCTGTCAAAAAAACATAACATAACATGTTTTGTGGTTCCCTCAAAAGGTCAACTTTTTTTTGGTATTTTTAAAATCTCTTTGGTGAGAAATTAGCTAATAGCATGTAGTTTATGCCTGATTTTTCTGATAATTTTTTGATGAATATTTGATTTTTTACTAATTTTCAAAGTGGACACATCCTAAAAAATAGAATTTTGGCCGTGCTACCCCTATAAATTTTGAAAACTAATTGAAAATCATTTTTTTCTTTTTTTAATATTTGTAGAATGGAGTCTAGTTTCTAAATATGTAATTTTTTTGAAATTTCAATGAATAATTAATTTACAATGAAAAAAAGATCAAACAGTGGTTTTTGCCCAAAAACGGACACACAAACAAAAGAAATTAAAGATGAAAGGCTTAACATTGTTAAAATGTGAAAAAAATCACATCATCAAATAGCTAAGAGAAAGCCTAACATTACCTAGGTGTTTGATTTGTTCTACCTTGAAACATGTGCAAATCTAAGGGTTAACACGAACGAAATTATGTGAAATCTTGAAGAATATGGAAAAATACGTCTGTGACTGTTCATAACGCACTCCAAGCCTTTGGGTTGGAAATCCAAAGCAAATCCCAAGCCCAAGGCTTGGGATTCCCAAAGCAAGACATAACGTGAGCGCGTTATAATGCGCTCGCGTTATGTTTTGCTTTGCCTTTTTTCTTTTTTGCAAGTCTGTTGTTTGTCATGTTTGACATAACGCGAGCACGTTATAACGCGCTCGTGTTATGTTCCCCTTAAATTTTTTTATGTTCAAGGCTATTAATCATGAGGGCTAAGGGATAAGGGATAGGGTTGGAGGGTTTAGGGATGAGGGATTAGGGTTTAAGGTATAGTATCGAGCCTATTGAGGGTTTAGGAATAGGGATAACGTTTAGGGTTTAGGGATGAGGGATTAGAGTTGAGGGATGACGGATGATAGATTAGGGTTGAGGGATTAGGGTTTAGGGATAAGGTTTAGGGTTAGGGTTGAGGGATTAGGGTTTAAGGTATAGTGTTGAGGGTTTAGGAATAGGGTTTAGGGTTGAGGGATTAGAGTGAAGGGTTGAGGGATTAGGATTTGACGTTGAGGGTTGAGGGTTTAGGGTTTAGGGATAGGGTTGAGGGTCGAGGGATCAGAGTTAAGGGTTGAGGGATTAGGGTTTGACGTTGAGGGTTGAGGGTCGAGGGATTAGGGTTAAAGTAGAGTGTGGAGGGTGTAAGGATTAGGGATAGGGTTGGAGGGTTTAGGGATAAGGGATTATGGTTTAAGGTATAGTATTGAGTCTGTTGAGGGTTTAGGAATAGGGATAGCATTTAGGGTTTAGGGATGAGGGATTAGAGTTGAGGGATGATGGATTAGGGTTGAGGGTTGAGGGATTAGGGTTTAGGGATAAGGTTTAGGGTTGAGGGTTGAGGGATTAGGGTTTAAGGTATAGTGTTGAGGGTTGAGGGTTTAGGGATAGGGTTTAGGGTTGACGGATTAGCATTTAATGTTAAGGTTAGGGTTAGAGTGTCAAGGTTAGAGGGACTAGGGATAGGGTTTAGAGTTGAAGGTTTAAGGATTGAGGGTTGAGGCTTTAGGGATGAGGGTTTAAGGCTTAAGATATACTGTCAAGTGTTGAGGGCGTAGGGATAGGGTTTAAGTTTTAAGGGTTAAGGGTTGAGGGATAGGGATTAGGGTTTAAGGTATAGTGTTGAGGGTTGATAGTTTAGGGATAGGGTTTAGTTTTGAGGGATTAGGGTTTAGGGTTGATGAATTAGGGTTTAATGTTGAGAGTTGAGGGTTGAGGGATAGGGTTAATGGTCAAGGGATTAGGGTTAAATAAGAGTGTCGAGGGTAGAGGGATTAGGGTTTAAGGTATAGTATCGAGCCCGTTGAGGGTCTAGGAATAGGGATAGTGTTTAGGGTTTAGGGATGAGGGATTAGAGTTGAGGGATGACGGATGACGGATTAGGGTTGAGGGTTGAGAGATTAGGGTTTAGGGATAAGGTTTAGGGTTAGGGTTGAGGGATTAGGGTTTAAGGTATAGTGTTGAGGGTTTAGGGATAGGGTTTAGGGTTGAGGGATTAGAGTGAAGGGTTGAGGGATTAGGATTTGACGTTGAGGGTTTAGGGTTTAGGGTTTAGGGATAGGGTTGAGGGTCAAGGGATCAGAGTTAAAGGTTGAGGGATTAGGTTTTGACGTTGAGGGTTGAGGGTTGAGGTTCGAGGGTCAAGGGTTTAGGGATAGGGTTGAGGGTCGAGGGATTAGGGTTAAAGTAGAGTGTGGAGGGTATAAGGATTAGGGATAGGGTTGGAGGGTTTAGGGATAAGGGATTAGGGTTTAAGGTATAGTATCGAGTCTGTTGAGGGTTTAGGAATAGGGATAGCATTTAGGGTTTAGGGATGAGGGATTAGAGTTGAGGGATGATGGATTAGGGTTGAGGGATTAGGGTTTAGGGATAAGGTTTAGGGTTGAGGGCTGAGGGATTAGGGTTTAAGGTATAGTGTTGAGGGTTTAGGGATAGGGTTTAGGGTTGAGGGATTAGAGTGAAGGGTTGAGGGATTAGGATTTGATGTTGAGGGTTGAGGGTTTAGGGTTTAGGGTTTAGGGATAGGGTTGAGGGTCGAGGGATCAGAGTTAAGGGTTGAGGGATTAGGGTTTGACATTGAGGGTTGAGGGTTGAGGTTCGAGGGTCAAGGGTTTAGGGATAGGGTTGAGGGTCGAGGGATTAGGGTTAAAGTAGAGTGTGGAGGGTGTAAGGATTAGGGATAGGGTTGGAGGGTTTAGGGATAAGGGATTAGGGTTTAAGGTATAGTATCGAGTCCCAAGGGTTTAGGAATAGGGATAACATTTCGGGTTTAGGGATTAGGGATTAGAGTTGAGGGTTGAGGGATTAGGGTTTAGGGTTGAGGGTTGAGGGATTAGGGTTTAAGGTATAGTGTTGAGGGTTCAGGGTTTAGGGATAGGGTTTAGGGTTGACGGATTAGGGTTTAGGGTTGACGGATTAGCATTTAATGTCGAGGTTAGGGTTAGAGTGTCGAGGGTAGAGGGATTAGAGATAGGGTTTAGGGTTGAAGGTTTAAGGACTGAGGGTTCACGCTTTAGGGATGAGGGTTTAAGGCTTAAGATATAGTGTCAAGTGTTGAGGGTGTAGGGATAGGGTTTAAGTTTTAAGGGTTAAGGGTTGAGGGATAGGGATTAGGGTTTAATGTATAGTGTTGAGGGTTGATGGTTTAGGGATAGGGTTTAGGTTTGAGGGATTAGGGTTTAGGGTTGATGAATTAGGGTTTAATGTTGAGAGTTGAGGGTTGAGGGTTGAGGTTGAGGGATAGGGTTAATGGTCAAGGGATTAGGGTTAAATAAGAGTGTCGAGGGTAGAGGGATTAGGGTTTAAGGTATAGTATCGAGCCTATTGAGGGTCTAGGAATAGGGATAGCATTTAGGGTTTAGGGATGAGGGATTAGAGTTGAGGGATGACGGATGACGGATTAGGGTTTAGGGTTGAGGGATTAGGGTTTAGGGATAAGGTTTAGGTTTAGGGTTGAGGGATTAGGGTTTAAGGTATAGTGTTGAGGGTTTAGGGATAGGGTTTAGGGTTGAGGGATTAGAGTGAAGGGTTGAGGGATTAGGATTTGACGTTGAGGGTTGAGGGTTTAGGGTTTAGGGATAGGGTTGAGGGTCAAGGGATCAGAGTTAAGGGTTGAGGGATTAGGGTTTGACATTGAGGGTTGAGGGTTAAGGGTTGAGGTTTGAGGGTCAAGGGTTTAGGGATAGGGTTGAGGGTCGAGGGATTAGGGTTAAAGTAGAGTGTGGAGGGTATACGGATTAGGGATAGGGTTGGAGGGTTTAGGGATAAGGGATTAGGGTTTAAGGTATAGTATCAAGTCTGTTGAGGGTTTAGGAATAGGGATAGCATTTAGGGTTTAGGGATGAGGGATTATAATTGAGGGATGACGGATTAGGGTTGAGGGTTAAGGGATTAGGGTTTAGGGATAAGGTTTAGGGTTGAGGGTTGAGGGATTAGGGTTTAAGGTATAGTGTTGAGGGTTTGGGGATAGGGTTTAGGGTTGAGGGATTAGAGTGAAGGGTTGAGGGATTAGGATTTGATGTTGAGGGTTTAGGGTTTAGGGTTTAGGGATAGGGTTGAGGGTCGAGGGTGTTGGTAATCATATATGTTTAGGGTTTTAAGCTTGAGTGTTTGCTGATTTTTTCTCTTTCAAATCCTAAATTTTTTGGATTTTGGGGTCTTGCATTGTTTTGTCTGTTCTGTTGGTGGCCTTCTGTGGTGGGTTCCTAGTTATAGTCTCATCCTCATGTTTTAGTTTTCATTGGCTGACCAGTCCCCATCTAGTGATTTACCATCTTTTCTTGTCGAACTCAAAAAAGTCAAGTCTTGTATATGCAAATGCAAGTTGCGTGTAGGCAGGCTTGTGAAATCTTAATCGGCTTCCATAAAATGTTGAAAATTTGAGTTATATGCATGTTTTAATGTATATCAGGTTGCATATACATTAGTGGAATCTTTCGCAAGACTCCTGGGAATATTCTGCACTTGTATGCCTTTTCAATTGCATATCAGGTTCAAGGTGGAAGATACATTGGGGGAATATTCTGTAGAAGATCCTGTGTTTGTATGTGCAGGAATGAATGTATGTTAATATACATTGGGTCTTATGCAATGAAAAATATACAAGTCAACGTGCAAGCGTTGAAAGATACAAGGAAAGTATGCATTCATCGAATATTCCGTCGCAGATTCTGCAGTTGTATAAAGGGGTTTGTATATTTGTGTTTGTATATTTGACATACAAACAAATATGCATTTGCTATAGTGCAGCAGGAGTACAATTGGTGGGGCTAGCGGGTATATGCAAGTGAGTTTGTATATGGTCGATACACAAAAAGAGGACATACATTCTAGACCTGACGAAGGTTTCAGGCTGCTATATAAATGTTTGGGGTTCGTGAGTTGTATATGTGTTTATACATGTTAATATGCAACCAAATGTACAATGAAGGGATACAATGCAGATTCCAAGAGATGTTCCATTCCAGTAGAAAGGGTACTTGGCGTCCGCCCTGTATATGTTTTGCGCTTGTATATTCCGTAATATACAAAGCGATGAATGCAAGAAAGGGATACAAGACAGACCTGAATTGAATTTCAATTTGTTCTAACAAATTTGGGGTTCAACTTGTATATAAGGTGTTTGTATATGCATATGTTTTTGCATATGCAAGGGCGAAAAGGTAAAATGGAAAGAGCAAAGGGTCAACGATAGAAAAGTAAGGTGCCTACATGGCACGATATCATTAGCTGGCGACTCTTTATGCATGTTTTGCGACCGTTGATCCCATCGATAAATTCTTTGATCGATGGCCTTGTTTTGAGCCTGCAGCAATGGATTTTTCTTGAGTGGGTGCAGCCGTTTTTGAGTGGGAAATTCTCAGTGGTACGCAATTGCTACATTTCAGAGAGGCTGTGGGTAGTTGAAGTGTTAATGGCAAAGTTGCAGCGGTATGGGTTGGTGAATGACAGGTTAACCACCTGTTTGAAGATGAATGTCCTTGAATGGCAGCGCGGATCCCGATTCCATCTGCTCATTCCTCTCTGTCTCTCCACAGCGTTGAATGTTTTTGAGCGCCATTCCTAACGCATTGAATCTGGTGGATATTTGATTTGCCTTGTAATTAATTTTTGCGAAGTACACTTTCTTGCTGTTTTAAGCAAACTGTGTTACTCTTTTGTGGTTGTTGAAAATCGGACAAACTTCTGGCTCTGTGATACAATGCAACTTAGTTGGTGGTCCTGTCTTCAAAATTTTGTGAGTTTATGAGTCTCATGTTGTATGTTTCATGCATAATTTCACTGGTTTCATGCTGTTTTATATGAGAAATGCTCTGTGCATGTGTTTAATCATTTGTCTCCAAGTTGTGGGCATAGTTTCTTTTGAATCAAGATAACTAAGGGTTGTTAAGGTTCAGGAATATAGTTTTCTATATTGAATGTTTAATCTCCTACTTTTGTTCAAGGAACAAATTAAATGTTTCAGATTAATCATTAAGAAAATATGTTGCAGCAGGGATTCCTTTAAGTATGAATGACTAAACACTCTGTTTTGGGAGATATCTTTAAGGCAGATATAATAAAATCCCCTTGATACCCAGTCTTTGGTATATGTTTATGCTAACCATTCACATGTGTATGTCTACTGACTCCGAGCCCTGGATAGGCACCAATCTAGCCTTGCATTGAGGTTACACTCCAGGTCCTAGTTTTGCATCCAAATATATATCAAACTCAAACTTCATAGACAAACCTTTTAGGACATTAGAAGTAGTTTTAGGATCCAAAATCCTCTGTCTACAACTGAACATAGGCCCAAAGTTAGCCCCTTTGCACTTATCTCACAGTTTTGGTCTGCTTAATAGAGGAATTATCTGCTTTGTGTCAACATCCCAGCAAATACATAGATGCATTTTAGTGATGTTGAATAGGGAATACCCCCCTTGGTTCTGCAGAGCCTAAAGAAGAAGAGGAGATATTTGTAGAGTCTATCTCCTATACTGTTGGCCCTTGGCTCAGGAATCCTGTTGATCAATGATGGCTATTTTGTAGGGATTACTGGGAATAAGCATCCAGTCTGGGAAAATAACCAACAGATTTTGGCAACTCTACTGGGGAATGCTTGTAAAAGAACCCTGATTCCAAAAGAAAATAATTCCTAGTAATAGGTGGCGACTCCGAACCAATCTCCCAACTGGTGAAGAAAAAATTTGTATGCAAGGGAGAAGATCTCAGCGTAATACTCTGTTTGAAGAGTTACCCACAAAAATGATGTATAGGAAAAAGGGGACTGTTCGAGCCAGTCAAGATGGTTCTCGTAGCCCCTAGAAAAATGAATTTATTCAGGACAATCCAGGATCTTCAGAGCAGACAATACCTTTTTTTTCAAACACTGAGGCTAAAATTTAGAATGTGTATGAGAGACAGCAGGGTGGTGGATTGAGAATAAGGTTAGAAGTGTTTCGAGAATGCCCTTTCCATGACTCCCCTGATAGATTTGAAGAAGATGAATCCCTAAGGGATGATGATAATGATGATCAGAATATGATGAAACCCTCCTCTTCTATGCCTAGAGAGGAAGAACTAGCTGATGAAATTAAGAGCTTAAGGGCTGAGTTAGAATATCTGCAAGTAGTGAAAATTAGAGATGACATGAGACAAAAAGTGCAAGCTCTGAGAGTTGCTCAGAATGATTCAATCCCTACCCTTGAAAATATAAATATGCAGAGAAATCAACAAAGAAATGAGGCCCAGGATCAGCACAATAATCAAAGACAGAATGCAAATAACATAAGAGCTCCATTAAATAATGTAAGAAATCAGAATGCAAATAGAAATAGAAATGCTAATCAATTTGGTAGACAGCCAATGTAGTTGGACAGATTCAGACAACTGGTTTTTGATGGCATTCCTGGTTATCCAAATCCTATTGATAAACATGTGAGGCTGCAAGTGCCTAAATTTTTAGGAAATAATACTGTGTCAGGTGAAGACCATCTAAAATCTTTTTAGAATATCATGGACAACTTTGAGGTTGAGCATGAGGATGTTTTCATGAAATCATTTATGCAATCCTTAGTTGATGAAGCCAAGGAGTGGTATAGAGGTCTACCTGACAGAAGCATTTCATCATGGGATGAATTTAGGAGAATATTCAAGGAACAATATGGTGACAAAAGTGATCCTAGTTTCTTCATTAATGAATTCACTAGCATTGCCAAAGGATCAAATGAATAAGTTGCTAATTTCAATGCTAGATTCATGAAGGTATTGAACAAATTGCCACAGGACTTGAGGCCTAATGAACCTATGTGCATAGTGTTGTACATAAATGTTTTTGATGCCAAGATAGCTTATGGATTAAGAGACAAGGGACCTCACAGCCTCAGGGATGCCCTCAAGATAGCAACTAATATTGAAAATAACAGGAAGGCGTCTAGTAAGACAAATAGAAGGGATGATGTAAAAATTCTGCAAAATCCAAACACTAAATCTCAGAGTATCCAAGGTAATGCATCTACTTCTGAGGATAAAATAGATAAATTAACAAATGTTGTTAAGGACCTGAGTTATAGAATAGCTAAAAATGAAAAGGGGATAGGTCCTGACAGGCCAGTTTACCAAAGGCAAGAAAGAAGACCATCATTACATGATATGCCGTATCATACTAATTGGCATGATGGTAAACCTATCCTCCTGCATAGAAATACAAATCCAAGAGCTCAGAGTACAAAGGAAACTCCTGATCCTTTGAAGAAAGCTATAAATATTATTAATGACACCCCATGGTGTATAATCTGCCAAATGCCTCACTCATAGTCACAATGTCTGATTGCTCAGTCTTTATACAATAATGCTGTTGCTTGTGATGAGTGCAATGAGCCACATTGCATGGAGGATGATAATGTCAATATGCTGTCTACAAACAGAGGATACTCTTCTCATGACGCTGATGCAAATGCGGATGATGAGATGCAGGTCTATCAGCAGTTTCCTTATGACGAAGATGAGGAAGACAGCTACGCTTATGCCTAGGATTCACACAATATTCTGAATAGTTTGAGGAGACCTTCAGATGAATAAATTAGAGCCCTCATAGCTGCAGCGGTAGCTCAGGTCAAAATCAATTATAAATTAAGAGGTAAGGCTCAGGTAAGTGGTAGACCTCAACCAGAGAACACTTTTGTGAGCCAACCAGTGCAAAATTATAAGGGGACTGAAACATATAAGAAACAATGGAACAATAATAAACAAGGTTTTAAGCAAAAAATAGGTTACGATTCTCAAAAAATAGAAAACACAGTTCCCCGGGTTGAGGATCAAAGTAGAAATTCTCAGAGCAAGAATGACAGTCAAGAAGCCATAAAAACTAAAGCTGGATCATCTCAGGATAGAGGTAAAATGGTGGAGCAAGCTACAATTGTTATTCAAAATTATGCTCCATTTGACATCACTCAGGTCTTGTCTCAAATAAAAGTCTCTATTCCACTGATGGAGCTGATGAAAGTGGAAGAATTTAGAAACAAGGTTGTATCTTTGATCTTAGGAACACCATGTCAGGTCAAGCAGAAAGATGAGTCTCAGAGTAAGAAACAGGCCTTATATATTGATGAAGATAAAGTTCCTGAGGTATATTTTGGGATGACCATGACAAAGTGCTCTTCACAAGTGGAGCCATTTTATGTCTCCCTTGTCATAAATGGATAAATAATTAGAAACTGTATGCTCGACTCAGGAGCATCCACAAACATCATGCCTTTGGCCATCATGCAACAAGCCAGATTAAAGATAGATAAGGCATGTGGGAAGTGCTATGCCATGGATGCTAGGGAGGTACTTGTCATCAGAATTATGAAAGATGTCGATTTCAGACTGGCAGCATATCCTGAAAAGACCTACAAAATGAACATAACAGTTGTTGATATCAAGCCACAGTATGGCATGTTGCTGTCAAGAAGGTGGGCAGCGTTGATTAGTGGAAGTATGCAATTAGACCTGTCATACAACATGATCCCTGTGAATGGTAGGGATGTTAAATTGGATAGAGAAGAAAGGTCATTGGAAACAGTTGAGGACCAAGAATTAGAGGAACATATATGTTTTGTGAATACTGACTGTGATAATTTCAAAGTTGTCTCAGATGTTAAAGGAAAAGAGGGAGACATGTGCATTCAAAAGTATGATCAATAGGGCCTCTGGACCATGTATTTTGATGGATCTTGTTTGAAGGAAGGTTCTAGTGCTGGGATTGTATTTCTGTCTCCATCTGGTAAACTTCTAAAATTCTCTTTCTTGTTGAAGTTTGCCTGTACAAATAATATTGCAGAGTATGAGGCTCTGTTATTAGGATTGAATGTAGCTCTGAAGAATGGAATTAAGATGCTTAAGGTGCTTGGTGATTTAGAGCTTATTGTTTCCTAAGTTAGAGATAAGTATGCATCAAAGAATAAGAGGTTAAAACAATATAAGCATGCTGTTTGGGATACAATAGAATTGTTTGATGCATTTTCAATAAGTTGGATAGAGAGATCGAAGAATGTCAGGGCAGATTTTCTAGCTAATGTAGCCATAAGGCCAGACGACATCATTCTATCAGATGTCACAAATGTTGAGGTCAAACTTAGACCTGCAGTGCTAGACAATGTATGCAGCTGGCAGGTATTCAATGATGATAAGGATTTACTGAGATTTCTGCATTGTATTGATGAATATGAGAACCAGGAAATGGATTTTTAAAATTTTGTAGAGGTAGTAGATGGGAAAGAAACTCTCCTAGGGAAGGAAGTAATTCAACTCAAGACAAACAAAATCCCTAGAGGGATGGTGGCTTTAGAGAGGGCTTTTGACAATAGGGATCAATTTATTACAAGGGCAGCTCCAACAAACAAGAATGATTTAGAAGAGATAAATTTGGGGACATCTCATGCTCCCAAAAAGGTATACATTGGCAAACAGCTCAAACCACATATCAGATCTATGCTGATTGCTTTACTGAGAAAGTATAAACATGTTTTTGCTTGGTCATATGAGGACCTTAAAGCTTATAGAGAAAATCTATTCTAGCATGAGATCCCATTAAAGCCTAAAGCTAAACCATTTAGACAAAAGCAAAGGCCTATCAACTCAACTTTATCTCCTAAAATGCAAGAAGAACTCATGAAGCTTAGGGAGGGTGGAATAATCATGCCTATCAGACATTCAACTTGGGTGTCTAACCTTGTCCCAGTCAGAAAAAAAAATGGTGACATCAGACTTTGTGTGGATTTTAGAAATTTAAATGTGTCTTCTTTGAAAGACAATTATCCATTGCCAAACATGGAGGCCATGTTGCAAAAGGTGACTGGCTATGAGCTTCTATCTATGATGGATGGATTCTCAGGATATAATCAAGTGAAAGTGAAGGAATCAGAACAATTCAAGACTACTTTCACTACTCCACGGGGAACCTATGTTTATGTAAGGATGCTGTTTGGATTGACAAATGCGGGTGCCACATTTTAGAGGGCCATGGATGTTGCTTTTGCAGGATTGATTTATTCAATTTTGGCTGTATATCAAGATGACTTAACTGCCTTTTCAAAGAAAGAAGAACAACACTGTTTGCATTTGGAACAAATTTTTATTAGAGCGTTAGAGTATGACATCTCACTCAACCCAAAGAAATGTGCTTTTGGGGTTGTAGAAGGAAAATTGCTTAGACACATTGTTTCCAAGGATGGAGTCAGGATTGATCCTGAAAGGGTAGCTGCAATTGACAAAATCCAGATCCCTAAAATAGTAAAAGGTGTTCAGTCCTTCTTTGGACAGATTAATTTTGTTAGGAGATTTGTTCCTAATTTTGCAGAGACCACCAAGGAGATCTCTAAAATGCTGAAGAAGAATGCAATTGTCAAATGGGAAGATGAAGCAACCAAATCATTTCAAGACATAAAGGAGGCAATAAAGATGGCTCCTATTTTAAAATCTATAGATTTTTCTAGGCCATTTCAATTGTTTTCATTTGCTTCTTTCCATACTGTTGCTGCATGCCTATTGCAAAAAAATGAAGAAGGGTTTGAACAGCCTATAGCTTTCTTTAGTAGGTCATTGCAGGCTACTAAATTAAAGTATGATATAATAGAGAAGCAGGCGTATGCATTGGTCAGAGCAATCAAGAGCTTCAGGCCCTATTTGGTAGGCTCACAAGTAATTGCATATGTACCTCATACAACAGTCAAAGATATATTTACTTAGCAGGAGGTAACTGGAAGAAGATGCAGATGGATAAACAAACTGTAGGAATTCAACATAGAGATACAGATCACAAAATTGGTAAGAGGACAGGGTTTAGCAAAGATAATGACATAGTCAAATCTAGAGGCATGCCAAGTGAATGCAGTACATAATGAAGATATAAATATGTCAGATTCTGAATGGTATAAGGACATAATATACTATTTGCAGAATTTAAACTGTCCTTCCCATCTCAGTGATATCCAAAAAAGGACCCTGAAGTTGCAAGCTATTAAATACACCATTATTCATGGAGAGTTGTATTGGAGAAATCATGATGGTGTGTTACTTAGATGTGTGGATGAAAATCAGGCCAGAAACATTCTAAATGACATGCACAATGGAGTGTGTGGTGGACACTATGCTGCCTATACAACAGCCCACAAAATTCTTAGAGCAGGCTACTGGTGGCCAACTCTTGTCTCAGATACACACAAAATGATAAGAAAATGTGATCCTTGTCAAAGGTTCTTAGGGAAATTAAGATATGAAGGTGCATTGCCCCTTAGGACTATAACTGTAGAAGCTCCATTTCAGCAATGGGGGATTGACTTCATAGGGGAAATCTTAGAAAAATCAAGTGGAGGGCACAGTTGGATTCTAGTTGCCACTGATTACTTCACCAAATGGATTGAGGCCATTCCAACTAAAAAAGCTACAAGCAAAGTGGTGATGGATTTTATTTTAGAAAATATCATTGTCAGATTTGGAGTGCCAATAAAATTAGTTACAGATAATGCTATGTGCTTCAGGTCTGGTGAATTTGTTGATTTTTGCAGTAATTATGGAATGAATTTGTCTCATACATCACCATATCATCCGCAAGGAAATGGCCAGGCAGAGTCAAGCAACAGGAGCCTCATGAAAATCATCAAAAGGATGGTGGATAAAAATAAGAAATCTTGGGATTCAAAGCTAAAATTAGCATTATGGGCTGATAGGGTGACAGTGAAAAAAGCAACTGGAATATCACCTTATAAATTAGTATATGGTACAACAGCTAGATTGCCTATGAATAACCTCCTTCCAGCTTATAAGTTTATCCAAGGAAACGAGGAGGAGATTGGAGATCCAATGAATGAAAGAATAAATCAGCTGGTTGAACTAGATGAAATCAGAAGAGAAGCACAGAAGATAAACATCAAGAAACAACAAAGAGTGAAGTATCTGTTTGATAAAAGGGCTATGAAGAGAAGGTTTCAGATAGGTGACTTAGTCCTTATGTGGAATGCAAGGAGTCAGGATAAGGGCAAACATAGCAAATTTGAGCCCTTATGGATCGGCCCATATCAAATTAGCAATGTCTATGGAGATGATTCATTTTTTCTCCAAGCCCTAAATGGTGAACTAATGGAATTGCCAGTGCACGGTAAATTCCTTAAAACTTTTTTCACATAAATGAGTACCTCCTGTGCACCTTGTAAAGTAGTTGTGAATATTTTGTACATGCCCTGTACAGTCTGTCACGTTTTGAGTTTTGAATTTTGTCTGGTCTGCCCTAGAAGAATCTGGTCCTCGCTGCAGTCTTGCACCTGCACATCCCCAATCGGAGCCTATGTTGGTAATCATTTATGTTTAGGGTTTTAAGCTTGAGTGTTTGCTGATTTTTTCTCTTTCAAATCCTAAATTTTTTGGATTTTGGGGTCTTGCATTGTTTTGTCTGTTCTGTTGGTGGCGTTCTGTGGTGGGTTCCTGGTTATAGTCTCATCCTCATGTTTTAGTTTTCATTGGCTGACCAGTCCCCATCTAGTGATTTACCGTCTTTTCCTGTCAAACTCATAAAAAAGTCAAGTCTTGTATATGCAAATGCAAGTTGCATGTAGGCAGGCTTGTGAAATCTTAATCGGCTTCCATAAAATGTTGAAAATTTGAGTTATATGCATGTTTTAATGTATATCGGGTTGCATATACATTAGTGGAATCTTTCGCAGGACTCCCGGGAATATTCTGCACTTGTATGCCTTTTCAATTGCATATCGGGTTCAAGGTGGAAGATACATTGGGGGAATATTCTGTAGAAGATCCTGTGTTTGTATGTGCAGGAATGAATGTATGTCAATATACATCAGGTCTTATGCAATGAAAAATATACAAGTCAACGTGTAGGCATTGAAAGATACAAGGAAAGTATGCATTCATCGAATATTCCATTGCAGATTCCGCAGTTGTATAAAGGGGTTTGTATATTTGACATACAAACAAATATGTATTTGCTATAGTGCAGTAGGAGTACAATTGGTGGGGCCAGCGGGTATATGCAAGTGAGTTTGTATATGGTCGATACACAAAAAGAGGACATACATTCCAGACCCGACGAAGGTTTCAGGCTGCTATATAAATGTTTGGGGTCCATGAGTTGTATATGTGTTTATACATGTTAATATGCAACCAAATGTACAATGGAGGGATACAATGCGGATTCCAAGAGATGTTCCATTCCAGCAGAAAGGGTACCTGGCGTCCGCCCTGTATATGTTTTGCACTTGTATATTCCGTAATATACAAAGCGATGAATGCAAGAAAGGGATACAAGCCAGACTCGAATTGAATTTCAATTTGTTCTAACAAATTTGGGGTTCGACTTGTACATAAGGTGTTTTTATATGCATGTGTTTTTGCATATACAAGGGCGAAAAGGTAAAATGGAAAGAGCGAAGGGTCAACGATAGAAAATTAAGGTGCCTACATGGCACGATATCATTAGCTAGTGACTCTTTATGCATGTTTTGCGACCGTTGATCCTAGCGATGAATTCTTTGATCGACGGCCTTATTTTGAGCCTGCAGCAATGGATTTTTCCTGAGTGGGTGCGGCCATTTTTGAGCAAGAAATTCTCAGTGGTACGCCATTGCTACATTTCAGAGAGGCTGTGGGTAGCTGAAGCGTTAATGGCAAAGTTGCAGCGGTATGGGTCAGTGAATGACAGGTTAACCACCCGTTTGAAGATGAATGTCCTTGAACGGCAGCGCGGATCCCAATTCCATCTGCTCATTCCTCTCTGTCTCCCCATAGCGTTGAATGTTTTTGAGCACCATTCCTAACGCATTAGATCTGGTAGATTTTTGATTTGCCTTGTAATTAATTTTTGCGAAGTACACTTTCTTGCTATTTTAAGCAAACTGTGTTACTCTTTTGTGGTTGTTGAAAATCGGACAAACTTCTGGCTCTGTGATACAATGCAACTTAGTTGGTGGTCCTGTCCTCAAAATTCTGTGAGTTTATGAGTCTCATGTTGTATGTTTCATGCATAATTTCACTGGTTTCATGCTGTTTTATATGAGAAATGCTCTGTGCATGTGTTTAATCATTTGTCTCCAAGTTGTGGGCATAGTTTCTTTTGAATTAAGATAACTAAGGGTTGTTAAGGTTCAGGAATATAGTTTTCTATATTGAATGTTTAATCTCCTACTTTTGTTCAAGGAACAAATTAAATGTTTCAGATTAATCATTAAGAAAATATGTTGTAGTAGGGATTCCTTTAAGTATGAATGACTAAACACTCTGTTTTGGGAGATATCTGTAAGGCAGATATAATAAAATCCCCTTGATACCCAGTCTTTGGTATATGTTTATGCTGACCATTCACATGTGTATGTCTATTGACTTTGAGCCCTGGATAGGCACCAATCTAGCCTTGCATTGAGGTTACACTCCAGGTCCTAGTTTTGCATCCAAATATATATCAAACTCAAACTTCATAGACAAACCTTTTAGGACATTAGAAGTAGTTTTAGGATCCAAAATCCTCTGTCTACAACTGAACATAGGCCCAAAGCTAGCCCCTTTGCACTTATCTCACAGTTTTGGTCTGCTTAATAGAGGATTTATCTGCTTTGTGTCAACATCCCAGCAAATACATAGATGCATTTTAGTGATGTTGAATAGGGAATACCCCCCTTGGTTCTACAGAGCCTAAAGAAGAAGAGGAGATATTTATAGAGTCTATCTCCTATACTGTTGGGCCCTGGCCCAGGAATCCTGTTGATCAATGATGGCTATTTTGTAGGGATTACTGGGAATAAGCATCCAGTCTGAGAAAATAACCAATAGAGGGATCAGAGTTAAGGGTTGAGGGATTAGGGTTTGACGTTGAGGGTTGAGGGTTGAGGTTCAAGGGTTTAGGGATAGGGTTGAGGGTCGAGGGATTAGGGTTAAAGTAGAGTGTGGAGGGTGTAAGGATTAGGGATAGGGTTGGAGGGTTTAGGGATAAGGGATTAGGGTTTAAGGTATAGTATCGAGTCTGTTGAGGGTTTAGGAATAGGGATAGCATTTAGGGTTTAGGGATGAGGGATTAGAGTTGAGAGATGACAGATTAGGGTTGAGGGTTGAGGGATTAGGGTTTAGGGATAAGGTTTAGAGTTGAGGGCTAAGGGATTAGGGTTTAAGGTATAGTGTTGAGGGTTTAGGGATTAGAGTGGAGGGTTGAGGGATTGGAAATTGCTTGACATAACCCCTGCTATTTATGCTTGGATAAGGATTTGTCACAAACTAGAACTTCTGCTTCCAAAGAAGATCTGTCTTTCTTCCTCGATGGGCATTTTCTATCAAGAACTTGATTATGAGGGCTTGCCCCTCAATTGTTATGCCTATCATATGGCGGAGCATCTGGCAAGCTCTTACAGGAAATAGGAAAAGTTCTCCCTCAAAAACCTTGTGGTCATTCAAGTCTGAAGGGGAAGGTTTGGAGAGAGATGTGATCAATGCAAATGATGTGATCAATCTATAGCAGGACAAAACGCGAGTGCGTTATAACGCGCTCACATTTTGTCTTGCTATAGAAATGGTAAAAAAGTGTTGACCCCCATGATCCAGGCCCACATGCTCTATTTTCATACTGATTCTGCACGTGCTCCAACAAAAAGGAAGTGCTTTCGTGCTGTTGGGAAGTTCACATGCACATTTGACACATTGTACCACCTTTGCATGATCTTTCCACCACCTTTTCTTTTTTGTCAACTTGAGAAGGAGGAAATAACATAGTTTTCACACCAAGTTTGATATATATCTATTCAAGTTTCAATTTTTTTAGTGTTGCAATGTTAATTGTGATTCAATTTTAGGAATTTAACATCATAGATTGGTTAATAGTATTGTTGTTAGTAATTATATTTGAGTGTTATTCAATTTAACATTGAAAAGGAAGCAAGTGGTGAAAAACTCAAATTGTTGAGGAGTTTGATGCAAGAAGAAAAAAACACTACATAATTGGGTACTCTCTCCATTCGAATCTTCATTTTTTAGGTATGTCAAGTCTTTACATGCATGTTCTTTACATTTTCCTTATTTTGGATTGAATTACTTTATCATGTTTTATCATACATGTTTAAAATAGACACATTCCCAATCAAGAAGCAGCCTACAATCTCACATGATGCCATGTATATTTTCTACACTTGGGCTCTTTAATAATTATGTGTAATAAACAGACCTTAACATACCATGATGTCAAACTATACAAGAATAAATCCTTACAACATAATAAAAATACAATCCCACTAATATCTTGTATTAATTTCTTAGGAACTAATATTGGTCTCTTTATCATGCTACAGACAAATTCTCCGTCATGCTGAGGAAACAATCAAGAATTAAACCAACATAGGAAGAGATAGAAGCTAAGAATGCAAAGAAAGTAGTGGCTATGAGGGAACTTCGTGAGAAGAGGAAATTGGACACGATAAATGAAGACATACCAATTGAAGAGGAACCACAACAATCACAAAGAGATATGGTATTGGCGGTACAAAGAGAACGAATGCAAAAACTTTGTGGTATGAGAGATTTGAATACCATAGTTGGAGACACGTCCTCTACCGCAAGTCAACATGTAGGGACACCATCTACCACATCTCAAGTTGAGAGTACATCATCACTCACATGTGATGAAGGAGGTACGCCATCGTTCCCACCTCAACCTCAAGGTATGTCATCTATTCCATCTTCGATTGAAGGTATGCCATCAAACCCATGTCATTTAAATATTGATGAAATTCCTAATGTTGAGATGAATTTACCTAACTTAACACCACCTAGAATTTTGTATAGAAAGCCAAAGTATTTGATTGATATTGATGAGAATATTTTGCAGCCAATGGAAGGTAAGATTCTAAAACGCACTTGTAGAAGATATGCTAATAAGATTTGGAGATTGTTCTTTGAAAAGTTAAATGAGACTGCAAGATATCAACTATTCGTTGAAATGATGCGAAGTATAAAGTATAGGTCTATCATGAAGATTCTTGGGTTGAGAACATCAGAGGCTTTAAGTGAAAAATCTATTGTCAAGAATCTAATGAGTGCATATGAGAGTGTGGGTAACACCTCACGCACAAAAGATAGTAATGCAACACGGCGTGTGATTACATCGACTATAGTAAGTAGTCAAATGAGGAAAGCTCGTCTCATTAGAAAGACGAGTCAAGAATTGAGAATTAATAGGAAAACTTTATCAAGAGCCATTGGAAGATGCCAAAGAATTGAGGACACTAATGCCAATGAATTATGGGTGTTCTCAAGGAGACTACCACGAAAAGATAAACCAATTGTTGAAGCATTGAGATCACTAATTGAAGACTTTTGGAAGAATTACACAAGGGTATCTCTGAATCAAAGGGATGTGGTAAGAAGGAGAATCGGTAGTCAGAACCGCGAGCCACATCCAAAGCATTTTTTGGATGAGACTCAAACACAATTTTATGGTAAATTTCTAGAGAAGTATCCTCAAATTAAAATTTGTCAAAGATATTTTGAAATGCTAGAACCTTTCTATGTCAAGATAAATCACACACGCACTACTTGTTGTTGTAGATTACATATTGAATTTTCTAACCATTTTGATGCTTATAGGTCTATATGTTTAGATATGCATACTAACAATGATTTGTAGGGTTGTGCCATATGTGCCCCACCAACATCTTCAAGAGACTTCATATCAAGAATTTTATGTGAAAGAGAGGAAGGTCAAATATTCTACAAGAAATTATTCTTGGATGGCACATGTCATCGTTGCGGTGGCTTGCAACATTTGCCAATATGTGAACATATGGAAAGAACACATGCGGTTGGAAACGAACTAGTAGAGTTTGGCAAGTATAAAACAGTGGAATACAATACAAAAGATGGTAAAGAAGCAAAGAGGTGTGAATTGGTTATTGAAAAGATTCCAGTGTATCAGTTTATGCCTACATTTCGTGACATCATAGTGTATGAGTATGCAATACATGCCCATAGAGCTCGATGGTTGGACTTGCAATTCAAGTTATGCAAGGACACATTTCTGGTTGGTAGCATTGTTTCATTGCAGAGAACTACAGTCTACAGCCACAGCATGAGGTGAAATCACAATATTACAACTCCACATAGGTTTCTATATTTGTGCACATTGCATTCATTCATGCGAATGATAGTACAGAGGATGACAGAAAGATCATAAGGGAGTATAATTTCTATATTAGTGATGATCACATGCATTCTACGGAGTTCGTGCAAGGTTGCTTTCAGGTGTTCTACAATGATTTGGCTAGAAGGGGCATATCGTTCAGTTAGCATATCATATGGTCAGATAACTATGTGTCACAATTCAAGAACTCGTGGAATTTCTATTGGCTGAGTAGGAGGCATAATTTTACAGGTATTCAGCATATGTGGAACTTTTGTGAGGCCGGGCATAGAAAGGGGGAGCATGATGGTGCAGGAGCATGTATCAAAAGAGCCATAGCACGAGAAGAGTTAAAGTATAAAGACAATGCAAAGTTGACAGATGCAAAATCGATTGTTGAGTGGTGTAATGCTTCCATGGGTCCAGGTAATGAATGTAAGTCTTCAGTTCATAGATTTTTTTGGTTGATAGATGATACTAACATTGCACCATATGAGGACTGTTGTACACTGACAAGATCAAATGAGATGCACTCTTTCAGAAGCTCAATTGCAGGTTCATGGAGTATCCATACACGAAAGATGTCATGCTTTTGTTCTTCCTGCACAATTCAAGTCTGGGATGAATGCGAGTCAAAGGAGTGGGTTGACGAATGGCAGTTAAGTTATCTTAGCCCACTTGACACGTATCGACCCCCGACGACACTGGAACTAACACAGATGGAATCATCAGTTGACTTTGACCACATATCAGATTTAGTTCAACCAGGTAATATAGGGCATGTATATGCATCTAATTTCATCTAGTTCAACCAGGTAATGTCATCTTACTTTGTAGTGTTTTTGTAATGTTGACTAATTTCATCTAATTTGCTACACATATCAATGTAGGGCATGTATATGCAGTTATTGTAGATGAAGATAATGAAGAGGGAACAAATTATTACTTATGTCATTGTGTTGAGGGCAAAAAGAAATTGGAGGCCCCTATTACAGATGGAGAAAACATCGAATACCCTACAGGCTCAGTGGTTATTACTGGAACATGGCTTAGAAGGTACCCACATAAGAGTGTTAATATTTGGCTATTTCAAGACTTTGACACACATCGGAAGATTCTTCATTACTCGAACCTTGTCGTGGCATCCAATGTTTATTTGATAAAGTATTGAGGTAGACCTTTGAACAAAATCTTATGGAAGGTGCGTGAGTCTAACCATGAAGCAATACTTGACACAATAAAGAGTAGAGCAGACCCAGATGGTTCATTGGATTAATTTGTAAGTATTCACATTGATTTTGTAAAGTCATGTTACATTGAGTTGTAAGTATGCACATTAATTTGTAAGGTTTGTCTTTTTTTATTTCCTCCTGCATTTTTACACATATACACATTTTTACATCATCATGTTATGCATTTTTGGTGTCCTACTCCTGATGCGACCAAACTGACTATTCCAACGCATCGGGATGGGTACATTTACACTAGGCATGGTCCTATTTTTCACCCAAACATGTCGAAACAGTTTGAGCTACATTGTACTGACGATATCCCTGAAGAGTCCAAAGTGCAAAAAGGCAGCAATCTTTGATGAGATGTTACTCGAAAAATGTGTCACTTAGAAATATTCTATCTGAGGCAACGTGATCATGTAGAGTGCTTCTATAATAACCTCTCTCATTTTTTTATATCTCTAAGGCATTTGCCCATGGTGAAAGGTTTTCTGCTGCCCCAAAAATCATCAGAAGGAGGTAGTGTAAAGTTGCAAAGGGGTGTAACTTTCGTCTTGCTCCTGATGCGACCAAACTAACTATTCCAACGCGTCAGGATGGGTACATTTACGCTAGGCATGGTCTTATTTTTCACCCAAACATGTCGAAACAGTCTGAGCTACATTGTACTGATGATATCCCTGAAGAGTCCGAAGTGCAAAAAGGTAGAAATCTTTGACGAGATGTTACTCAAAAATTGTCATTTAGAAACATTCCATCTGAGGTAACACGATCACGTAGAGTGCTTCTACACTAACCTCTCTCAATTTTTTATATCTCTGAGGCATTTTCCCATGGTGAAACGTTTTCTGCTACCCCAAAAATCGTCAGAAGGAGGCAGTGTAAAGTTGCAAAGGGGTGTAACTTTTGTCCTGCTCCTAATGTGACCAAAATGACTGTTCCAACACGTCTGGATGGGTACATTTACGCTAGGAATGGTCCTTTTTTTACCCAAACATGTCGAAACAGTCCGAGCTACATTGTACCGACGATATCCCTGAAGAGTCCAAAGTGCAAAAAGGTAGAAATCTTTGACGAGATGTTACTTGAAAACTATGTCACTTAGAAACATTCTGTCTAAGGAAACACGATCATGTAGAGTGCTTCTACAATAACCTCTGTCAGTTTTTTATATCTTTGAGGCATTTTCCCATGGTGAAAGGTTTTCTGGTGCCCCAAAAATCGTCAGAAGGAGGTAGTGTAAAGTTGCAAAGGGGTGTAACTTTCATCCTGCTCCTGATGTGACCAAACTGACTGTTCCAACGTGTCCGGATGGGTTCATTTACACTAGGTATGCTCCTATTTTTCACCCAAACATGTCGAAACAGTCCGAGCTACATTGTATCGACGATATCCCTGAAGAGTCCAAAATGCAAAAAGGTAGAAATATTTGACGAGATGTTACTCAGAAACCGTGTCACTTAGAAACATTCCATCTGAGGCAACGCAATCATGTAGAGTGCTTCTATAATAACCTCTCTCAATTTTTTATATCTCTGAGGCATTTGCCCGTGGTGAAAGGTTTTCTGCTGCCCCAAAAATTGTCAGAAGGAGGCAGTGTAAAGTTGCAAAGGGGTGTAACTTTCATCCTGCTCCTGATGAGACCAAACTGACTATTCCAACGTGTCGGGATGGGTACATTTACACAAGGCATGGTCCTATTTTTCACCCAAACATGTCGAAACAGTCTGAGCTACATTGTACCGACGATATCCTTGAAGAGTCCAAAGTGCAAAAAGGCAGCAATCTTTGACAAGATGTTACTTGAAAACTGTGTCACTTAGAAACATTCCATCTAAGGAAACGTGATCACGTAGAGTGCCTCTACAATAACCTCTCTCAATTTTTATATCTCTGAGACATTTTCTCGTGGTGAAAGGTTTTCTGCTACCCCAAAAATTGTCAGAAGGAGGCAGTGTATTAAGTCAGGATGAAAGCCTATTCACTCTAGGTGCCAATCTCAAGGTGCACAATCATGAATGGGCACCTAGAGCAATAAGGCACTACATCATGGTTCGAGGACTTTGAAATGGCGCCCAAGCATGTAGGAGGAATTTTCAAGTAGCCAGAATATTTTTGAAACTCTAAGGAACTAGTCCAAAGACTCTATGGCGCCATCTTGATACCATTGAGTCAACTTTGGAACTCAAACATATTGAAACAAGGTCTAGGAAGCTAGGCACCATCTCTTGCCAGTTCAACCTCTCAGATGCGCCAACATTGGAAAGACTCTTAATGAGTGCCTAAGTTTGAATTGATCTTGTGATTGAAAGTTTGGTGATGTATTAGTGCAAGATGATCTTTAGTTGAAGCAATCTAAGTTCCAGGAAGGGTTTAGAAGTTATCAACCTCTTTACTAAGTTAGGCACACTTTACAAACTTTCTTACCCAAGAGTTAAACCTCATTAAGACAAGGTGCATCTTAACCTCCAAGACTTTTCCAAAGAAGCGCTTCAGTTTATTAGCACCTTTGGACCTTGTTTTGCATTCTGAAAGAGAAGGCGCACTTTGGAGGCATTTCTAACCCAGATTGACACCTAGGTATAGTCATCTCTCTGGAGCATTACAATGTGTTTTAAAATGAAGGAGGATATTTCATAAGTTGGGGAATTGATCATTGAAGACCTTGGAGTGTTTGAATTACTCTAAGGAAGAAGGTGCATTTCCATGGAGTAGCATACTCTAGATAGCGCCTAATGCCATCGAGGCGCAATTCCACCCTCACTTTGGTGCCTATCATCAAGAAGGGGCATTGGGCATTCCTTGAACAATTCTGAGCATTTGAAGTTTGTGAAATCACCAAGGAATGTTGGGCGCCATGTGTATCCTCAACAAGCTTGAGTTTGCGCCTAGACAAGTTGGCGCTTATTCATGTTTTAACTTCCCTCTTGAAGTGCCTAACTTGGAAAAAAGTTATCTTGTTGTTAGTCAAGTGTTTGATGTGTTTTGGAGACTCCAAAAGACTTCCTCTTGCTAGGCACTCTTCTTGGCAAGTACAACCTTCATATGGCACCTAGATCCTGAAGAAAAACACTTGCAAGTGTGGGCGCACTTTCCTTGTGATGGAGCATCAAATTGGCGCCTAGAAATCATAATGCATGAAGTGAGTGCCTAGGATCCTATTGGTCCAATAGGTGGTTTTGGGATCCGTGTCAAGTCATTGGATTAGGTTGCCAACTCAGAATGATTTTCATGCACTTAGACTTCAAGGCGCCAAAAATAGTAGGAAAATATTTGGGGGGAAACCACGCTGATAAAAGTTGGGTAAATTTAACCTCCGAGTCTGATTAGGCTCCATATAACAACAATATTTATATCATGTCCCTTTGCTTTATGAAATAAGCAGTATGTGTCAAGTCATAGGGATAACACTATGGTCCTTCATTGGCGAAGCTCTCAACTGCTCTTCTGATGCGCCGATGGGATTATCTTCTGATACACCGTTGTCTTCAACTTCGAACCACACTCGTCGGCAAGACAGACCACTATCAGTAAAGCCTAACCAAGGTCTACCGATACGCTGATACGACCAACTCTTGACGTCGATACAAGGTTCTTTTGAAGGTGAAGGGCACCTAGGCTTATGGGGCTCAATTTGATGTATTTATTAAAAGCTCAAGGTGAATTGATGCTTATTGAAAATGCCAATTAGTCCTTCATTTGCATTATAGGCGCCATTTCCTATTGACTTATATACTCCTCCTCATGCTAGGGTGCCATAATGACGTGGTTTAGACAATAGGTGCGCTTCACTTACTAGAGGCTTGTTCTCCTTCCACCTTAGGCACACTTTTATGGTGGAATTGGTGTCAATGGGCGCCTTGTCTTAAATGAATGCTCTCTCCAAGTTGGGCACCCTTTTGAGGCTTTATGAGTTGCAAATTGTGTCTTAACCCTTCATGCTTGTTGCTCAATGTTTGAATGTTTAAGAAAGTCTCCTTTAGGCACTCATCTTAATGACTTTTTCTCAAGGTAAATCATGCTAATGACTTGGATATTCATCCTAGTGTTTCAGGATATCAGGCTACTAGACTTAGTCATTCTCAAGATCTCAAACATAAAGAATAACATGATGATTCATTTTTTTATTGCATATAGTTGACATTGTATGCTACTCATAAAGAATATTAATGTTTTCTGTTCAACATGATGATTCATTTTTTTTTTAAATACAACTTTTATCTTTTAGTTCCAAAATGAGGTTTAGGTGATACTTGAATAACAATAGCTAGCTTATTGGATCAACAAACATCCTATGTAATACAATTGGACTTTAAATATTTGAAGTAGCCATCTACAAATATCTATTCAAACGTGCATTTATAATGCAAGTATGGACGCCATCAATAAAAAATATTTGTATTAACCAAATATCCATATAAACATACATCAATATCTGTTGATATAAGTATAACATATATACAAAATAGCCATATAGGCTTACAAGAATGCCATATAGGCATACAATGTCAACTATATACAATACAAAATATATGTCCACAAATGCCATATAGGCATACAACAAAGGAACACAATAAAAAGTCATTCCCCTTTGGCTGGTGAAGAGAATAGATCACAGGCAGTCTTTGATCTTCTAGGGGATGGAGACGCGCATGTGGGTTGTCTACTATGAACCCGAGGGCTGCTCGTATTTAGTTCTTCTTGCATCTTTACCTGTTACAATAAAAAGTATAGACATTAATATATAGAAATTACATGTTATAAAAAATGAAACATTTAACAAAATAATCACTTACCGCTACCATATAATCTGTCTCCTCACTTGCCTCAGTAGAAGGAATAGGTCATGGTGATGTCATGTCCTATAGAAACCATCCAGATAGAAATTAAACTTTAAATCAATAATCTTTTGATTTTTCAAAAATAGACAACTATAACAATGAATGTAAATTGAAATTTACTAATCTGCCTCATACCCCTGTCAATGCCATGGAGCTATGAATCGCAGAGGCCACACCGTGCTCCATTGCCCTATGAACATCAGGAGGTGTCTCCGCAGCCTGCATCATCTGGAAATAAAACAACATTATTCAATTACAAAAACTATAATAGTGATGCAAATCATGGCTCCTAACATACACACACGTTCATCTAAACATGGAAGTACACACAATAAAGCACACAAGTCACATACAAAAATCTAGTAAGTACAATTCATTCATTAAACTATTTATTTTATTACCTCCGTAAAACTTTGAAGTCCACCACCGCTTGCAGGTGTTGCCGTGAAATCTCCAATATTAACCTATTCAACATCCAAAATAAGATATTAGAATACCATTCATATAACGATGCTATTCACATGTAATATTTATAATTGTTTACCAGTTACATACCCCAACAGTAGATGATCTAGTGTAAAATGCAGGTGGAGAACCACTGAAAACTGCATCGACGCTATGACCCTAAAATTTCATTAAAATCATCAAACTAAATTAGTTAATCTTGCATTTCAAAAATAAAATTTAATAAATTAAATTCAATAAACTTGCTAATATTTACCTGAGTATCAAGGCTAAAAGTTTGACTTAGGAGGGTATCTGTCATCACCATTTGCTCAGCTACAGATGTAGCCTGTGCACCTACGTCCTGACTATCCATGGGGTCATAACCACAGGCTGGGCCGTAAGCCTGACAAGCATGGGGTGGGACCCTACTCCTCGCACTATCTCCCAACCCACTCTATGCTGCAGGACCGACATGCTCTATGATGCTCTGGGTCAAGGCACTAATGGACTGTAGTGTATCGACCTCAACACTCTCCTTCACAATGGAAGGTATAGAAACATGCTCATGGGCTGGTCTGCTGATTACTCATCTCACTACTCGCTGTGGGTCAAGACGTGCCCCTGGTCTATCTTGTGCTGACCCCCCACCTCTACCCTGGAAGTCCTGCATATCAAAATAGTTTGGCACTTTATTGAGGACAAACTCGCAGTAGAGTTTCCTCAAAAAGTATTGCGGGACCTCATTATTATTGCATGGAGGATGGTCAAAAACCATCCACCACCTCTACCCAAAATTGTCCCTTATCGCTTTGTTGTTGCACCAATGGATAGGGAACCTCTTGCATGTAATGGGTGGAGGTTGATTTGTTTATGGGTTTGTGAAAATTGAACACAAGTCTAATTTTGTAATTTGTAATTTTTTCACATCTTGGTATGACAACTTGTCTGCATAGTAATCTCTAAACTCTCTCTTCTTATCCATCCAACTAGTTATTTTCTTGCTAATTAAATCTACATTTGATAACATAGATTCAAGAGATTCGGCAATCGTGGACCTATGCAAGGTTGAAGTGGAAGGATCTTTCAACCTTGTAATTATATCTTCAATTTCTTTTTTTTTTGTTTTCAATTTGCCCCATTATATTTTCTTGTGTTCTAGGGGCATGTTGAGGAATGGATGGAGGAGGTTGTTGTTCTGCAGGTATTTCCTCCTCAGGATTTTGTGGATTTTGAGGAGGAGGAGGAGGTGCATTAACATTTCCTGACAATTAACGAAATATACATCAAAAATCAACTCAAACCTACCTATTTAGAAACAAATTCAAACCAAAAAAAAAAAACTCACTCCTTTGGCATGCTTGATGTCGTGGCGGCATTTTGGCGACGAATCGATAAGATTTTTGTGTTGAATTGAGGAATCCAAAATGTGAGCGCGCTTTCTAGGGTTTGCAGACCGCGGGAATTGTGGAGAAAAAGAAATAAAATGAGATGCAAACTTTTTATTTTATTTATAGTACTTCATAACGCGCTCGTGTTATAACACGAGCGTGTTATGGTTTGGTTTTGACGAGCCTTAGGCTCATCATTACCAAACCATAATGTGAGTGTGTTATAACGCGCTCGCGTTATGTATTATTTTTTTTTTAAAACCATTTGGCCACTTTTTGGCCCCCCATCTTTTTGCACTTACCCATTTGCTAAAGCATTAGAAACCACATTTTTCTTACATATATCTTATACACGAAAGCTATTTGATACTCTATGTACTGTTTAAATTACAAAACCTGTTTTAATTTATACTATTACAATGGTGTACAAACAACATTTTTGTTACATATATCTTATACACGATAACAAAAAATTTGATTATATAAATAATTTTTAAAACTCTTTGATACTCTCTGTATTGTTCAAAACACAAAATCCACTTTTGGTTATGCTTCACTGATCATTAATTTTTTTATAGTTTTATATATTTGCTTCACTAATCATTAAGTTAAAACTCTTTATGAAACATTGCAGTATCGGACACCATGTTCATTCTTGTTTTCATGGTTTCTTGGTGATTGACGTTGTTACTTTTACAACAAATATTGTACTGTGTGTAAGTTTGAAAAGCACTTCAAGGAAACACAGAGACATGAACACTTAAACAGGAGATGGACGCCAAATTAGTTCTTTAAAATGTTCCAATTGAGTTATCCTCACTTTAACTTGTAATCATTGTTCGTTCTCTAGTCTCAAGCTATCCTCACTTAATGGTTTCACTTTTCATTCTCAAGGTACATTCTTGGTCAAATAAACTAGGAATTAAGAAGAGGTGGTTTGACCGTTTCTTTATTTCCATGTTTTAGGTAGCCTTCTTTGTGATGCCAATTTTGGATTTTCAATGTTTCATAAATCCCTGAGTAGCTTATCTAGCATGTAAAGTGCACTGCATGAAAGGTGCAAATCCATTCCTACAGTTATGCTATGAACATACAAAGTTTATGAGGAGCATTTGAATACCAGATACCTTATCCTATTTCATTAGTACTAGTCCTGCTATGTTTTAAACTTTTATATATGGTTTTGTAAATGTTACCTGTATAAGCTACATATAGGTTACTTATATTTACAGTCTATCTAGAAAAAAATTTATGAAACAAATGTACACTGCAGAAATTTTAATTTTCAAGTACTTAACCTATATGGTTTTCCAATATGGCAAAACTAGATATTAACTAGCTTAACATCTGTGTGGCCATACACTGTCTCTTAAATTCTAGTATCTAATCACGGTTGTCACCCTTCTATACAATATATTCCATTATCTTTACATATTAAAAATGTATAGCTTTTTTGTTCGACTAAAAATATTGATGAATATCAATTGCCAGTTTTTCTTGTTGCTTTATTTTGTATTTGGTCCAGGCTGAAAAGGAGGTGAAATCTAGCAACTTCTCAATACATGACTATGGTTATGATGAGTATGATAGATATTGATCTTACAAAACCAATTGGATCATACATTGGATGTTGTCTGGAATTTACTGTCGACATCACAAATGTGGTTGTAGTTTCTTTCTTGAATGAGCCTGTACACTAACTAATTTCAGAACATCTTTTGGGTATAGAGCTTATTTTATCAATATATGGGATGGATGATTTTGTTATCTATAATGTATGCTGTAAAATCTTTTTCTGTTGCTTTCAATAAACTCTTAAGTCTATTTTTAGTGAAATTGATTGTTCAAAAAGTAACATATTTGGGAATGTTACAGTAATGAAAATTTCTTTACTAGTGTTGCAGTAGAATTGCTACTTTCCATCATTGGATAAATTAAGACAACTATGACTACTCAGTTGTTAATCGATACTTATGCCACACATGACACTGGATGTATATTTTAATGAAAAGTGAATTTGGCTTGATTGTAATTTGTCACTCTTTAGCACTTAATCAGAATCTCAAACTTGCTGTAATTTAAATTTTGTTAAAAATTTCTTGCTGCATTTTCTTTAGTACAATAGTCATTCTGACATGGTCTTAATGTAGTTTAATTGGGGCTATTTTGTTAACTATTAACTACATTTTGGTTTGAACATATGATCAGTTTGATTTTTGGAGGTAAAAAATGCTTGCTGCATGTTAGACTAGTACATCATTCATTGTCAAGGAGCCCTAATGTAGCTGAAGTGGAGCTGTTGTAGAAAATATTAATTACTACCTACAAATGATTTGGAGGTTGCGTTAACACGCTTATGGAATTGGAAGCATAACACCAATTTTGTGGGTGTGCTAGAGTCATGCCTAATGGAAGGACTGATTGTGGTGTTAGTCAAGAAGTTGTGGTTCTTTCTAAGCTCTCAAGCACAGTGGACATAAAGAGACAAATAGATATTGGCAAATCTGACAAGCTAAAAGTTCGAGAAGAGAGAGTCGATGCATGGGAAACATCATTTATGTCCCTGGATTTAATGGTTGCTACATTATACACTTAATAATTTATATACTCTCAGTGCAACATGTTGATGGTGTTTTTAGCACAGAGCAACATAGATGAAATACAAGGTACCTCACCTCTCTTGAAAAAGGTATCCTATCCTAGATATGACTTCCCCAAGGTTTATACAACTAGGTCTTAGCTTGCAGGAATAACTTTAGTGGAATGTATTAGCTGTACCAACTAAGGGAACTTACATGCAATGGAAACAAACTTCAGTGCATTAGGGTTTGATTGCACATGACCTTGACTAGTTTTTTGATTTGACAATACATAAACAAACTGATGTGCACTTCAGATTGCTATAGGATGTGTGATTTCAACATGCAACTAGTAATCTTCCAATTTGCATTCAGTAATCATGAAATGTGTGACAACACTGTGCAAGTTTATGAAACCTAACCTAACTGGATCTGATAAAGAAAATGCAAAAGGAAAGAGGGACATAAAAGGGGATAAGATATTCTATAGATAGCTACAAGGATGATTAACACATAGATAGACAGATTCCCAACAATAAATGAATCTCTGCTTAACCAGGCATCCCACAATGCTACAAAGATTGTGCAATCTTCTAAGGAAAAATAAAGATTTTCAAATTGTGAAGGGTTCATCCAACACCCAATTACTGGCATAGTCTAATGATCTTACACAATCAAACTTATCTCATATAATATGCCTAGACTAACCATGCAAAATGAGATACAATCACCAAGCCATCAATGGTATGGACATGAAATCCATCAAATATATGAATCGTTAATCACTAATGCAACTGAATGTAAACTAATTTCAGATTGACATGAAACATGAAATTCAAAATGAGACCACAGAAATATAAATTCCCAGCAACCTACAAAACTTGCTTTGTATTGACTAAATTTTGGCAAAGTCTCAACAATTCATTATCAAATCTTACTTACAAATGAGAGAAATGATGGCCCTTTTATAGACAAGGCACCATACTAAGTTTTTCAATGGATGGTGGAGATTTACTCAACACCAATGGTCCATATTACATGGCATTGAATGAGATACAACAATTTGTTACATTTTCGGATTTAATTTTGTCTTGATAGAAAAAGACAAAATACAACTTGCAAGTACAATGAATCTGGACAAAATGGATACCCATTTGGTTATACATGACAAAGAGCCAATTTTCAAGACAAAAGGAAGTCAAAAGGAATTCATATGACCCTTGAAAATATGAGCTGATGTGGATTGACAAGATTCCATATGCTGATTGGATCATCCTGTTGCTTGTCACTTTTGAGTTGTCTAATAGAACAAATCACTTTTCTAATGAGTTGACTGGTTAAGAGGAGTATGTGGCACATTTTTGATGAAGGCATATCCAACTGGATGCTTGCTGGATTCAACTTTTGATGACTAGACTACTGGAACATGTCTTGGACATTGAACTAGATTTTTTGCAGGTACAACAACAATTTGATTAATAAAATGAAGATTCTGCATTTCTGGGTCAATACTGCATCCCTGTGTGTTCATCCCTCCAAGAAGCTCTTGTGTCCTCTTAGACCTGCCATCCATAATTCCAAGAATCAATTTCATCATAAAAGTCATTTTCCATCAATTTGAATAAAAAAATGTCCATTTGCAGCCATAGATCACTCAGGAACAACTCATTGTCAATGTCACTTTCTTATGAACAATCTCATAAATCCAGTGGTTTTCTCATGATTTCCTAATTTTTTCATCATTTTCAAGTACCCATTTGACCAATATAATGATTTGGAAAGTTTTTATGGCCACTTGAATCCATTTGAAGACTTTTATTTCACATTTTTATAGTTTTTTTTGCAAAAAGTAGGATTTTTGGGGGTCTAGATATTCAGGTGCACAGTGACATTAAATGATGCAAAATGTGGCCAAAATCCATAAAAACCTGATAAAAATGTTCATCATGATGTAATAGAAGGAGGGCGGGTGCAAAAAGCTGGGGGGCCAAAAAGTGGCCACATTTAAAAAAAACTTCTAGGACATAACGTGCTAGCGTTATAACATGAGTGAGTTATGCTTAACTATTTAAAAAAAAAAAACTGCGTCTTTCCTCATTGTTTCATTTTATTTTGTAGCACCTACGGCCTGCAAACCCTTGAGAGTGCACTCACATTATTGGAGGTCAAATTCATCTCCAAATTGTCACCAATTCATCGTCAAAATGCTGCCACGACGTTGGGGAGGCCGAAGGAGTAAGTTGTATTTACTTTTTTGTGTGAATTTGTTGCTAAATAGGTAGGTTTAAGTAGATTTTTGATGTGTTTTTCTTTAATTTATAGGAATTGATAATGCACCTCCTCCTCCTGAAAATCCACAAAATCCTCCATCACCTAAATAGCAAATACCTGCTAAAGAATAACCCCAACAACAAACACCTCCATTTATTCCTCAATATGCCCCTGGAACACAAGAAAATATAATGGGGCAAATTAAAAACAATAAAAAACAAATTGAGGACATAATTTCAAGGTTGAAAGATCCTGCAACTTCAACCTCACATAGATCCATGCTTGCTCAATCTCTTGAATCTATGTTATCAAATGTAGATTCAACTAGCAAGCAAATATCTAGTTGGTCAGAAAAGAGGAGATAATTTAGAGAGTATTATGTAGACAAGTTGTCCTATGAACAAGTAAAAAATGAACAAATTACAAAATTGGACTTGTGTTCCATTTTCACAGACCCACGAACAAATCAACCTCTACCCCTTACATGCAAGAGGTTCTCTATCCATTGGTGCAACAAACAGGCAATAAGGGATAGTTTTGGGCAAAGGTGGTGGATGGTTTTGACCATCCTCCATGCAACAATAATGAGGTCCCTTAATAATTTTTGAGGAAACTCTACTGTGAGTTTGCCAAAAATAAAGTGCCAAACTATTTTGATATGCGGGACTTCCAGGGTAGAGGTGGGGGGTCAGCACATGATAGACCAAGGGCACGTGTTGACCCACAACGGCTAGCAAGATGAGCATTTACCAGACTAGCCCATGAGAACGCGTCTATCCCTTCTATTGTGAAGGAGAGTACTGAGGTCGAGACACTTCAGTCCATTGGTGCCTTGACCCAAAGCATTATAGAGCATGCTAGTCTTGCAACACAACGTAGGTCGGGGGAGAGTTCAAGGAGTAGGGTTCCACCCCATACTTGTCAGGCTTGCAGGTCAGCCTGTGGTTATGATCCCACAGATAGTCAAGACGCAGATGCGCAGGCTACATCTGCAACTGAGCAGATGGTGATGACAGATGCCCTCCTGAGTGAGACTTTTGGCCTTGATACTCAGGTAAATGTTAGCAAGTTCATGAATTTAATTTATTAAATTTTATTTTTGAAATGCAAGATTAACTGATTTAGTTTGATGATTTTAATGAAATTTTAGGGTCATAGCATTCATACAGTTTTCAACGGTTATCCACCTCCATATTACACTATGACATCTACTACCGAGGTATGTAACTAGTAAACAATTATAAATATTACATGTGAATAGAATTGTTATATGAATGGTATTCTAATATTTGATTTTGGATGTTGAATAGGTTAATCTTGGAGATTTCATGACAACACCTGCTAGTGGTGGTGGAGTTCAAAGCTTCACTTAGGTAATAAAATAAATAGTTTAACTAATGAATTGTACTTACTATATTTTTGTAGTTTATATTCATATCATTGATTACATTGCATTGCACATCTTTCAAATTCAAAGCATTACTAGACATTGCATAACTAATAACTAGATGTTAATAGATGACAAAATTTCAATTACAATATAGTTATTTGAAAAAATGCCTCAAAGAAACGTGGTCTCATGGAATTCCATGACAAGTAAATGAATAGACAATGACATCACCATGAGACCACTTTTCTTTGAGGCATCTTTTCAAACAACTCACTACCTTATCTATGCTACCACATTTTCCATACATGTCTACAAAAGCTTGTTGATCCCCTCCACACTATTCTTTGACAAATTCTCTCTAATAAACTCATCCAATTACCACCAATTATACCCCAGGACATGACACTGGAGAGGAGCATGAGCCTATGACATCTTATATAGCATATGACTGACTCCAACATCATCTAGGTTTTAGGTATTAATTATGGGGGCAACAAGTCACCCCTAACTAAAATCTTCAAATCTACACTAATTCATTCCTCTACAAACTATGTCAATCGTATTGGCTCAATTTCTTCCATCCCTACTTTTGATCCTACATCTAACCCACCTAAGTCTAATGAGGACCCTTCCTTTAATACTGCTATAATATTTGAGATGATAAGGCACATTAGACATTCAACCTTATAATTTCATTGTTCAACCCACTTCTACACCTTCCATCACCTTCTTGCTTGACAATGTGCCTACTGATGATTATAACGATCCTCTATAGATTGAGGCACAAGTAGACTATAAAATGATAGTTGAATCAAGGTGAACACTTATACATCAAGGTGGAATTAATGCAGTTATAGAGGAACACTTATACATCACTAGGTTGCAAAGAGATTCTTATCCCCCTCAGATATCTCCTAGTGTACACATAATGACACTTCTATACCTACTTTTGGCTCCCTCACCCTACTAATCTAGGTAGGACCTAAATGCCTAGATGTCTCATGTCATATCATCCCCCCTCATACCACTATCTATTCTCTTAGGTCATCCTTGGCTCATTACAATGTGGTTTGTCCCTGAAGTGTCATCCACTAGTGCCTTAAATTCTCCATGATGGTAATGTCTTCACCATTTATCATAGCCATACCAACTATTGTTACCTTAAGACACTTCTTAGATTAATTTTTGTCAACCCCTTTGGTCCACCTCAACCTCATACCAATTCCCTCTTTCACCTTTACCTATCTTAAGACATATTAAAACCCTTTAGCTTAGGCATTGTCCTACCTCCATCACTACCAAACAAACAAAAATTTGAGCACAACCCTACCCCACCCTACCACCAACCTAAACCTAAACTAACACCTTCACTCCCTCTCTGACTTCTTAAACCTAAAATTTGATGCTACTATGGTCCCTCCTTTGTTGACCCTTATACCACACAATAGTCATGAATCTTTGTCTAATTTGTATATATGCATGTGACTTGTGTGCTTTATTGTGTGTACTTCCATGTTTAGGTGAACGTGTGTGTATGTTAGGAGCCATGACTTGCATCACTATTCTAGTTTTCGTAATTGAATAATGTTGTTTTATTTTCAGATGACGCAGGCTGCGGAGACACCTCCGGAAGTTCATAGGGCAATGGAGCATGGTGTGTCTTCCACAGTTGATAGCTCCATGCCTTTGACGGGGGTATGAGGTAAATTAGTAAATTTCAAATTACATTCCTTTTTTATAGTTGTTTATTATTGAAAAATTAAATGATTATTGATTTGAAGTTTAATTTCTATCTGAATGGTTTCTATAGAACATTACAACACCATAGCCTGATCCTGGTACTGAGGCAAATGCGGAGAGATTATTTGGCAATGGTAAGTGATTATTTTGTTAAATGTTTCATTTTTTATAATGTAATTTCTATATATTAATGTCTATACTTTTTATTGTAACAACTACAACTCCATGAATAACTAAATAGGAGGAGCAACCCTCTGGTTCGTAGTAGACCACTCTTACATGCATCTCCATCCCCTCAAAAATCAAAGACTACCCATGATCTATTTTCTTCACCAGACAGAGGGGAATGACTTTTTATTGGGTTCCTTGTTGGATGCCTAGATATGACATTTGTGGACATATATTTTTTATTGCATATAGTTGACATTGTATGCCTATATGGCATTCTTGTAAGCCTATATGGCTATTTTGTATATATGCTATATTGATAGATATTGATGTATGCCTATATGGATATTTGGTTAATACAAATATTTTTTGTTGATGGCATCCATATTTGCATTATAAATCCACATTTCAATGGATATTTGTAGATGGTTTACTTCAAATATTTAAAGTCCAATTGTATTACATAGTAGGATTTTTTAAAATTCAATCCTTTCTAGGGCTCTCATAATCCACTTAGCACACAAAACTAATCCTTGACATTGAATGTCAATAAGGCCAAGCCCACAATAATCATGAGGGAGACAACATAACTCCCATGCCACTATATGAAAACCTTCTCCCTACTTAGAGGATGCCCATAAAAATCTATTAGAATCTTCTCAAGATTTTGTTAAGAGGCCTTTGAAGACACCCAACAAAAGATTCCTTTAAAATAAAAATAAATCGTCATGTTGAACATCAACACGAGATTGTATATTAAAGTCATAAAAACTTGGGTTGTGTGTGGTGAATTTAATATAGTGGAAGTGGCATCAAACAAGTATGGTAATTTCTCCCCATGTAATAGAGAACTAGTGAGATGGAAGCTTAGTCCTACATGCACAATAGATTGGGGCTTTATTATCTCAATATTATATGATGTCACAATCACTCTCCATGGTATATGTGGAATAATCTCTACTTAGAATATGTAAGGGTATTAAAAGGGCTTGAATGACCATTTATGACATGTTTACTAGAATTTGGAGCCACATCCTCTTCATTAGACTAGCTAGATTGACTGGTGAAAATACTATCAAGCATACATGCCACTTTATTGACATTTATGGGTTCTATTTGGTGCATTTTTGCTATTGTTCATACAAGGTCACCACCATAAAGCTCTATCATGTCACTTCTAAGTTGAAATAACAACTATTTACATCCTCTCTACAACTACTTCTGGCCAAGATTTGCCACAACTAATGACATTGTTGTGAATGTAAGATCCTAACAATTTGAGTTTCTAATATCAACTATTGCTCTATTGATCTTTAAACCTTGTGCTTTATGGATTGTTAGTGCCCAAGCCATCTTTAGGGGGATTTAAATTATCAACCACCACAAGTGATTGGAAGAATTGGAACCAATTGTGGGTCGTTTGTGTGCCCATGCATGTCTAATGTAATGATGGAATTTCACAACAAGAAAGAGGGGTAGTTCGGGTCAGATTCTCTTATTTTTAAACACAATCACAATGAATTCACCAAGTACACCATTGATGAAACCTATTGCAACCCTTAAATTTTCATTGAGCATATCCTTCTAGCCAATGCACAACACATTTGCCTCAAGTTGAACTCATCATCTGAATTTAAAATTGCCATGTCACCTATTTTCTTGACAACGCATCATGCAACTAGTGTGGCCATTTATTTTTAGCATTTGCTATGTATTGCAACCAAATCATTTGTTATAAGAAAATGTATTTATGAAATAGTTGTATCTTAGGTCACCAACAAGCAGAGTAGAGAAACCACTAAAGAATTCCTCAAGTAAACTACTATCAATTCATTCTAACAATCCTAGTCTAATGAAGCTCATTTCCTCAATATGAATGTAACAAATGAAATAATGCTTTCTTGATAAGTTGAAAGAGATTGACCCTTAAGAGGGCTAATGTCTTTTACTAGTATGTGAAGTGCTACATGAATGGTTGATGCATTGATGTTGAAAGCAACCCAATTTATTGGGGTGAGAAATAAAAAAGATGATAATGCATGGCGAACATTTGCAGAAAGTGTTATCTTGATGTTCTCACGAATACTGATGACATTTCAAAGGTGAAAAGTTGTGACCCATCGAATAGGAAAGAATATGACCCTTTTATAATGAAGGGTAGTGACCATGCGTAGCGTATATGTGCCCAATTGGATGTGTTGGCGCTAACAGTTTGGCCCCACGAAGGATAAAACAAAAAGTAGCCTACCTTGCAACTTTACACTACATGCTTCTGATGATTTTTGGAGCAACAAAAAATCTTTCACCACAGGCAAATTCCTCAGAGATGTCAAAAATAGAGAGAGGTTATTGTACAGGGGTTCTATATGATTGCGTAGCCTCAGACAAAATGTTTCTAAGTGACATGGTTTCTGAGTAATAGCTCGTCAAAGATTGCTACCTTTTTGCACTTTAGATTCTTAAGGGATATCACCAGTACAATGTAGCTCAAACTGTTTTGGCATGTTTGGGTGGGAAATGAGACTATAGCCTAAACATATCCATTTGGATGTGTTGGAACTGTTGATTTGGTTGCATCAGGAGCAGAACGAAAGTTACACCACTTTGTAACTTTACACTACATGCTTCTGACGATTTTTGGAGTAGCATAAAATCTTTCACCACAAGAAAATGCCTTAGAGATATAAAACACCAAGAAAGGTTATTATAGAGGGGTTCTATGTGATTGCATAGACTCATACATAATGTTTCTAAGTGACACAGTTTTTGAGTAATAGCTCGTCAAAGATTGCTGCCTTTTTGCACTTTGGACTCTTAAGGGATATCGCCGATATAATGTAGCTAGGACTATTTCGGCATGTTTGGGTGCAAAATAGGACCATGCCTAGCGTAAATGTACCCATCTAGATGAGTTGGAACTATTGGTTTGGTCGCATCAGGAGCAGGATGGAAGTTACACCCCTTTGCAACTTTACACTACATGCTTCTGACGATTTTTGGAGCAGCAAAAGATATTTCACCATGGGCAAATGCCTCAGAGATATCAAAAACTGAGAGAGGTTATTGTAGAGGGACCATATGTGATCCCGTAACCCTAGACAAAATGTTTCTAAGTGACATGGTTTCCAAGTAACAGCTCATCAAAGATTGCTACCTTTTTGTACTTTGGACTCTTAAGGGATATCACCGGTACAATGTAGCTCAGATTGTTTCGGCATGTTTGGGTGGGAAAAATAACCATGCCTAGCCTAAATGTACCCATCTAGACACGTTGGAACTATCAGTTTGGCTGCACGAGGAGCAGAACAAAATTTACACCCCTTTGCAACTTTACACTACATGCATTTGATGATTTTTGGAGCAGCAGAAAAACTTTCACCATGGGAAAATGCCTCATAGATATAAAAATTGAGAGAGGTTATTGTATAGGGACCCTACGTGATCTTGTAGCCTTAGATGAAATGTTTCTAAGTGACACGGTTTACGAGTAACATCTCGTCAAAGATTGATGCCTTTTTGCACTTTGGTCTCTCAAGGGATATCGCTAGTACAATGTAGCTCAGACTATTTTGGTATGTTTGGGTGTGAAATAGGACCATACCTAGCCTAAACGTACCCATATGGGTGTGTTGGAACTATTTGTTTGGTCACATGAGTTATTCCTTTTCACGATCGTGTTTCAGGTGAAATGATGGTTGAGGAAGGGTCTCCAAAGTCTGATCTAGGGACACAAAGGTCAAGTTTGCAAATTGAGGTCTCTAGATGGTCAAATGGTGAAACCATAAATATGCATATAATCTACCCAATATTCACTGTATATGTGTAAAAATGCAGCAACAAAAAAAGACAAACATATATAAACCTGAAACCAAAACATATGTAAACTTGAAATATAGAAACAAAAGGTCTAACTATCAACTGCAATATATTAATATCAATAACATGACTTTACAAAATCAATGTGCATACTTACAAATTAATCCAATGAACCATCCAGGTTTGCTCTACTCTTTATTGTGTCAAGTATTGCCTCATGGTCAGACTCACGCACCTTCCACAAGGTCTTGTTCAAAGGTCTACCCCGATATTGTATCAAATGAACATTGGATGCCACGACAAGGTTTGAGTAATGAAGAATCTTCCGATGTATGTCAAAGTCCTAAAACAACCAAACATTAACACTCTTATGTGGGTACCTTCTAAGCCATGTTCCAGTAACAACCACCGAGCTTGTAGGGTATTCGATGTTTTCTCCATCTGTAACTGGGGCCTCCAATTTCTTTTTGGCCTCAACACAATGACACAAGTAATAATCCATTCCCTCTTCATTTTCTTCATCTGCAATAATTGCATAAACATGCCCTACATTGATAGATGCAGCAAATTAGATGAAATTAGTCAACATTACAAAAACACTACAAGGTAAGATAACATTAGGAATTTCAAAAACTATGCAAGTAGATATATTACCTAGTTGAACTAGATCTGATATGTGGTCAAAGTCAACTGGTGATTCCATCTGTGTTAGTTCCAGTGTCGTTAGGGGCCAATACGTGTCAAGTGGGTTAAGATAACTTAATTTCCATTCGTCAACCCACTCCTTTGACTCTCACTCATTCTAGGCTTGAATTGTACATGAAGAACAAAAGCATGCCATCTTCCGCATATGGACACTCCATGAACCTGCAATTTAGCTTCTAAAAGAGTGTAACTCACTTGATCCTATCAGTGTACAACAATCCTCATATGGTGCAATGTTAGTATCATCTATCAACCAAAAACACTACGAACTGAAGACTTACTTTCATTACTTGGACCCATCAAAGAATTACACCACTCGACAATTAATTTTGCATCTGTCAATATTGCATTATCTTTATACTTTAACTCTTCTCATGCTATGGCTCTTTTGATACATGCTCCTGCACGATCATGCTCCCCCTTTCCATGCTCGGCCTCACAAAAGTTCCACATATGCTGAACACCTGTAATATTATGCCTCCTGCTCAGCCAATAGAACATCTGCAAGTCCTTGAATTGTGATGCATGATTATCCAACCATATGATATGTTGACTGGATGATATGCCCCTTTTATCCAAATTATTGTAGAACACCTAAAAGAAATCTTGCACGAACTCTATAGAATGCATGTGTTCATCACTAATATAAAAATGATACTCCCTTATGATCTTTTTGTCATCCTCTATACTATTATTCGCATGAATGAACGCGATGTGCACAAATATAGAAACCTATGTGGAGTTGTAATATTGTGATTGCACCTCATGCTGTGGCTATAGACTGTAGTTCTCTGCAAAGTTGACGATTGAAACAATGCTACCAAGTGGAAATGTGTCCTTGAATAACTTGAATTGCAAGTCCAACCATCGAGTTCTATGGGTATGCCTTGCATACTCATACACTATACTGCCACGAAATATAGACATAAATTGATACACTGGAATCTTTTGAATAAGAAAATCACACATCTTTGCTTCTTTACCATCTTTTGTATTCTAAGCCATTGTTTTATACTTTCTAAACTCTACTAGTTCATTTCCAACTGCATGTGTGCTTTCCATATGTTCACATATTGGCATACGTTGCAAGCGACTGCAATGCTGACATGTGCCATCCAAGCACAATTTCCTGTAGAATATTTGACCTTCCTCTCTTTCACATAAAATTGTTGATATGAAGTCTTTTGAAGATGTTGGTGGGGCATGTATGCCACAATCTTGCAAAACATTGTTAATATGCAAATCTAAACATATAGATTGATAAACATTAAAATGGTTAGAAAATTCAATATGTAATCTACAACAACAAGTAGTGCGAGTGTGGGCGGGGGCCTTGGCTCGATTGGCTAAAAAATTTTGTTGTAGTAAAGAAGGTCATGAGGTCCAGTCTCCCCCTGTCCCTGTGGTATCAGAGGGCATGTTGTGCTAGTGTCACCAGTCACGTGAAAAAAGTTTACTAGGCACACTGTAGTTTATAAGGGGGCTACCCGATTCCTACAATCTAAGAAAAAAAAACAAGTAGTGCGAATGTGATTTATTTTGACATAGAAATGTTCTATCATTTCAAAATATCTTTGAGAAATTTTAATTTGAGGATACATCTCTAGAAATTTACCAAAAAACTGTGTCTGAGTCATATCCAAAAAATGCTTTGGATGTGGCTCATGGTTTTGACTATCGATTCTCCTTCTTACCACTTCCCTTTGATTCAGAGATACCCTTGTGTAATTCTTCCAAAAGTCTTCAATTAGTGATCTTAATGCTTCAACAATTGGTTTATTTTTTCATGGTAGTCTCCCTGAGAAGGCCCATAATTCATTGGCATCGATGTCCTCGATTCTTTGGCACCTTCCAACGCTCTTAATAAAGTTTTTCTATTAATTCTCAATGGTTGAATCGTCTTTCTAATGAGACAAGCTTTCCTCGTTTGATTACTTACTATTGTCGAAGTAATGACACGTCGCATGACATTACTATCTTTTGTGAGTGAGTTGTTACCCACCTCTCATATGCACTCATTAGATTCTTGACAATAGATTTTTCACTTAAATCCTCTGATGTTCTCAACCCAAGAATCTTCATGATGGACCTATACTTTATATTTTGCATCATTTCAACGAATAGTTGACATCTTACAATCTCATTTAACTTTTCAAAGAACACTCTCCAAATCTTATGAGCATATCTTCTACAAGTGTGTTTTGGAATCTTAACTTCCATTGGCTGCAAAATATTCTCATCAATATCAATCAAATACTTTGTCTTTCTATGCAAAATTCTAGGTGGTTTTAAGAAAGGTAAATTCATCTCAACATTAAGAATTTCATCAATATTTAAATGAGATGGGCTCAAGGCATGCCTTCGATCGGAGATGGAATATATGACATACCTTGAGGTTGAGGTGGGAATGATGGCGTACCTCCTTCCTCACACGTGAGTGATGATGTATTCTCAACTTGAGATGCGGTAGATGGTGTCTCTCCATCTTGACTTGCGGTAGAGGAAGTGTCTCCAACTGTGGTATTCAAATCTCTCATAGCACGAAGTTTTTGCATTCATTCCCTTTGTGCCGCCAATACCATATCTCTTGTTGATGGTTGAGGTTCCTCTTCAATTGGCATGTCTTCGACAATCGTGTCTAATTTCCTCTTCACACGAAGTTCCCTCATAGCCACTGCTTTCTTTGCATTCTTAGCTTCTTTCTCTTACTGTGTTGGTTTAATCCTTGATCATTTTCTTGGCATGACGGAGAATTTATCTATAGCATGATAAAGAGACAAATATTAGTTCCTAAGAAATGAATATGGTTCCAAATTTTAGGTCTTCTACCATCAACATTTCCAGCACTTCCCACACTTTCCTTGTAGTCAAAGAAGAGTTTTTAATCACATGGTGGAGTATTTTTCAGCCCATTACCATTGTTGAAGTGTTCTTAGCTACTCAAATAAGAGTTTTCAATTCAATTTTAAAGGGCTCTTGCCAAAATTCAAGGTTAAAGCACTTTACATAAGATGCCCTATAAATTGGTGCTAATTTTATGTCTATAAGATATCAACATTACAGGTACATACTCAACTAAGTAGTAGATTAATTTCTCCTCTCTAGCTACCTTAAAGTTTGTCAAAGCTATCTAAGGAAGGGGTGTGGATGATGAGTGCATTGAGACTTAAAGCATACATTAGAAGTGATTTTGTGGAAAATCTAGCTACTTTCATCCCTTGAATGAAATGGTGGTTAAGGCTTCTCAAGTTTGTACTTCCAAGCCACTTTGAAGGTATGTCTTCGACACCACTAGAAAATATCTTCACAGGTAAGAAATTAGTTTTGGTTGTATGGAAATTTTTTAGGTTTTTCTATTTCTTTGGTTGCTAGCTATTTTTGTTTAATAGTTATCAGATCATTATTAGATGTTCTATGGTTGTCTTGACTAGTTTATGTTGGCGAGGAGTGTATTGTAATCCCATTTTTTTACTTTTTGAATTTGAATAAAGGAACTCAGTTTTGTAGCTATGATACTATGTTCCTATTGATCATTTTTATAAATTCATGTTTTGGATTGATGATATCTTTCATGAGCAACTACAGGTTTGCAGGAATAAAGAAGATTTCTTTGCTTGATGTTGTGTGTAAGAGGTCTCATCCTTTGGGGATACTAGGTGCCAATACTCCAACTAATATATTGTTGTTTGGGGGGAAATCCCAAGTAAAATGTGACTAAATTATAACTACCTAATATCCCCCCAAGCTAAATTGGATTAAGCCTATTGGGATTTAATTGTATGATCTTGGCACCTATTCATTTGTATCGTAACTTGTTATGACAAGATAATAGTATTTCATTATGCTTAAGGGATTGTATATTTATATGTTGTAAGGAATTATTCTTGTATAATTTGACATCACAGTATGTTAAGGTTTGTATTATTCATTATTGCACATACTTATCAAAGAGCCCAAGTGTAAGATGATGTAAGTTTATGTTGCCAAGGATTCTGTTGACTCCCATTGAAAATATACATGGCACCATGACAGATTGTAAGCTCACCTTATGGATTCTTTCAAGTAATAAAATCTAGAGATTTAACTTAAGGCTATCTATGTAGGTTTAAAGGAAACACACCATGATTTAACAATGATATTGTGATTGTGTCTATTTTAATTAATGTTAAGCTTTGAGATATCTTTCATTATGCATACCATGAATTGATTGAACATAGTCTATTATAAGGACATAGCATAGTGTTAGATCTCTACATAATAGTTTGCATGATGGGTAGATTTGTGTGTGATGACTAAGCTCTTTGGGTAGTAAGAACTATGATCCATGGATCATGATGGGTGCTGTTTATTTATAGTTGTTTGGGAACAAATTCAGAGTAATAGAAATTTACAGCTATTTGGGAAGAAATTTAGAGCTCAGCCTGCAAATTCCCTATTAGACATGTATGCAAAATGTGGAAGCATAGACAAGGCACATGAACTATAAACACAAAATATATAAACCATACAACTGATATAAACATGTATGATAAGACATGATAAAGTAATTCAAATAGAATTAAGGAAAATGTAACTTAGAACATGTGTAAAGACTTGACATACCTAAAAAATAGAGATTTGAATGGAGAGAGTACCCAATTATGTAGTCTTTTTTTCTTCTTGCATCAAACTCCTCAACAATTTGCATTTTTCACCACTTGCTTCCTTTTCAATGTTCAATTGAATAACACTCAAATAGAATTACTAACAAAAATACAATTAACTAATGTATAATGTTAAATTCCTACAATTCAATCACAATTAACATTGCAACACTACAAAAAACTGAAACTTGAATTGATATATATCAAATTCGATGTGAAAACTATGTTATTTCCTCCTTAAGTTGGTAAACCAAAAAAAGGTAGTGGAAAGTTTATGCAAAGGTGGTTGAATGTAAAAAATGTGCATGTGTACTTCCCAACAGCATGAAAAAGCTTTTTTTTTGGTCGAAACACGCGCTTAACCAGAAGAAAATAGAGCATGTGGGCCTGGATCATGTGTATCCTAGCCTTTTTACCATTTCAATAGCAAGAAAAAATGTGCATGCGTTATAACGCAAACGCGTTTTAGCTTGCTATATACAAAACTCTATATTATTCATTTCTCGACCTCCTCCTTAACCCATCTTTCCCTCAAGTTGTCAACTTCACTCTCTCATGTATTTCTTCTATCTCTCCCTTAATCATAAACCCTAATCCCTAAACCCTAAATCATAAACCCTAAACCCTATCCCTCAACCCTAATCCCTCAACCCTAATCCCTCAACCCTAAACCCTAATCCCTCAACCCTAGACCCTAAACCCTCAACCCTCAACCCTAACCCCTTATCCCTAAACCCTAAACCCTATCCCTTAAGCCTCAACCCTCAACCCTTAAACCTTAAATCCTAAACCATATCCCTAAACCCTCAACCCTCAAGAGTATACCTCAAACCCTAAACCCTAAACCCTCAACACTAAACCGTAATCCCTTATCCCTAAACCCTAAATCCTATCCCTAAAGCCTCAACCCTCAACCCTTAAACCTTAAATCCTAAACCCTATCCTTAAACCCTCAACCCTCAACACTATACCTCAAACCCTAATCCCTCAACCTAAAACCCTAATCCCTCAACCCTAAACCCTAATCCCTTATCCCTAAAGCCTCAACCCTTAAACCTTAAATCCTAAACCCTATCCCTAAACCCTCAACACTATACCTCAAACCCTAATCCATCAATCCTAGACCCTATCCCTAAACCCTCAACCATCAACACTATACCTCAAACCCTAATCCATCAACCCTAAACCCTAATCCCTCAACCCTAAATCCTAACCCCTTATCCCTAAAATCAAAACCCTATCCCTAAAGCCTCAACCCTCAACCCTTAAAACTTAAAACTTAAACCCTATCCCTAAATCCTCAACCCTCAACACTATACCTTAAACCCTAATCCATCAACCCTAAACCCTAATCCCTCAACCCTCAACCCTAATCCCTTATCCCTAAACCCTGAACCCTGAACCCTTAAACCTTAAATCATAAACCCTATGCCTAAATCCTCAATCCTCAACACTATACCTTAAACCCTAATCCCTTATCCCTAAACCCTAAACCCTATCCCTAAAGCCTCAACCCTCAAGGTCCTTAAACCTTAAATCCTAAACCCTATCCCTAAACCCTCAACCATCAACACTATACCTCAAACTCTAATCCCTCAACCCTAAACCCTAATCCCTCAACCCTAAACCCTAATCCCTTATCCCTAAACCCTACACCCTATCCATAAAGCCCCAAGCCTCAACCCTTAACCTTAAATCCTAAACCCTATCCCTAAACTCTCAACCCTCAACACTATACCTTAAACCCTAATCCCTCAACCCTAACCATAATCCCTCAACTCTAAACCCTAATCCCTTATCCCTAAACCTTAAACCCTATCCGTAAAGCCTCAAACCTCAACCCTTAAACCTTAAATCATAAACCTTATCCCTAAACCATCAACCCTTGAAACTATACCTTAAACCCTAATCCCTAATCCCTAAACCCTAAACCTTATCCCTAAAGCCTCAACCCTCGACCCTTAGACCTTAAATCCTAAACCCTATTTCTAAACCCTCAACCCTCAACACTATACGTTAAACCCTAATCCATTATCCCTAAACCCTAAACCCTTATCCCTAAAGCCTCAAACCTCAACCGTTAAACCTTAAATCCTAAACCCTATCCCTAAACCCTCAACCCTCGACACTATATCTTAAACCATAATCCCTTATCCCTAAACCCTAAACCCTATCCCTAAAGCCTCAACCCTCAACCCTTAGGCCTTAAATCCTAAACCCTATTCCTAAACCCTCAACCCTCAACACTATACCTTAAACTCTAATTCCTTATCCCTAAACCCTAAACCCTATCCCTAAACCCTCAACCCTCAACCCTTAAACCTTAAATCCTAAACCCTATCCCTAAACCCTCAACACCATACCTTAAACCCTAATCCCTCAACCCTAAACCCTAATCCCTCAACGCTAAAGCTTTAAACCCTCAACCCTTATCCACCCCTCTCCTCCCCTATCTGCCTCACCCCATCTCTCCCCTATCTCTCAACCCTTAGCCATCTAGGTCTCTCACTTATCCCTAAAGCCTCAACCCTCAACCCTTAAACCTTAAATCTTAAACCCTATCCCTAAACCCTCAAACCTCAACACTATACCTTAAACCCTAATCCCTTATCCCTAAACCCTAAACCCTATCCCTAAAGCCTCAACCCTCAACCCTTAAGTTACCTTAAATCCTAAACCCTATCCCTCAACCCTCAACCCTTGACACTATGCCTTAAACCCTAACCCATCAACCCTAAACTCTAATCCCTCAACCCTTAAATGCTTAATACCTCAACCCTTAAACCATAAACCCTTAACCCTTAAACCCTAATTCCTTAAACCCTCAACCCTTATCCACCCCTCTCCTCCCCTATCTGCCTCACCCCCATCTCTCCCCTATCTCTCTCACCCCTCTCTCCCTAAGTTATAGGTCTCTCACTTGTATATCTCTCATGACTCTAGATATTTCCCTTCCTCTCCACCTCTCTCCCTCTTCCTTACCCATATTTCCCTTAAGTTGTCAAATTCACTCTCTCATTTTATTATATCTCTCCCCTCACCTCTCTATCTCTCACCTTTGTCTCCCCTTCACCTCTCTACCTCTCTCCTCTCTATGTCTCTCAGTCACTCCTTGTCTGCCTCTCCATCTATCCTTAGCCATCTAGGTCTATCACTTAACCCTAAACCCTAAACCTTATCCCTAAAGCCTCAACCCTCAACCCTTAAACCTTAAATCCTAAACCCTATCCCTAAACCATCAACCCTCAACACTATACCTTAAACTCTAATCCCTTAACCCTTAACTCTAAACCCTATCACTAAAGCCTCAACCCTCAACCCTTAAACCTTAAACCCTAAACCCTATCCCTAAACCCTCTACCCTCGACACTATACCTTAAACCCTAATCCCTTAACCCTCATCCCTAAAGCCTCAACCCTCAATCCTTAAACCTTCAACCCTAAACCCTATCCCTAATCCCTCTACCCTCGACACTATGCCTTAAACCCTAATCCCTCAACCCTTAAACCCTTAATCCCTCAAACCTCAAACCCTTAAACCCTAAACTCTCAACCCCTAGATACCCTTAAACCCTTAAACCTTAAACCCTTAAACTCTATACCCTATACACTTAACCTTGGACACTCAACCTTGAACATTATCCCTCAACCTTCAAACCTCTGCCCTATACCCTATACCCTCAACCCTATACTTATGCCCTAAACCCTCAAACCTCATCCATATGCCTTATACCCTCAACCTTGAACCCTAAACCCTATATCTTAGACACTCAACTTTGAACATTATCCCTCAACTATAAACTCTCAACCCTCTACCCTATACTCTCAACCATATACTTAAGCCCTAATCCCTCAATCTTCAATCCTATACCTTAAACCTTGAAGCCTACACCCACAAACCCTCATCCCTATACCTTATAACCTCACCCTTATACCCTAAACCTTGAATATTGTGCCTCAACCATATACTTAAAACCTAAACCATACACTCTCAACACAAGTCACCCTATGCCTTATATACTCTCAATCCATATCGTAAACCCTATACCCAATATCCTAAACCCTAATCCCCATGCCTTACACACTTAATCTTATACACTCAACAAGATGACTATTATCCCTCAATGGTAACCCTCAACCCTCAACCCTCAACCCTCAACCCTCAACCCTCTACCCTCTACCCTCTACCCTCTACCCTCTACCCTCTACCTATTACTTAAGCCCTAATCGCTCAACCCTCAACCCTCAACCCTAAAAACTATACAGGCTCATGTCCTTATATACGCTAAACCCAAAACCCTTACATACATATAGGTATACATACATACATACAAACATGCATGTACATATATACATACATACAAGCATGCATACATGTACATACATACATACATACAAGCATACATATATACATATATACATACATACATATAAGAATACATATGTATACATATATGCATATACATACATACATACATTAATCCATACATACATATAATTTGGAATGCATACATACATACATACATATATAAATACAAATATATACACAAACATACATACATCAAACATACTTTAAAACCTTGAACATAAATCATTCCAAGTGAGACATAACGTGCTCGCATTATGTCAAACTGGGAAAACATTAGGCAAACTTGCAAAAAAGAAAAAAATGCAAAACATAACGCAAACGCGTTATAAAGCGCTCGCATTATATTTTACTTTGGGAATCCCAAGCCTTAGGATTGGGATTTGCTTTGGATTTCCAACCCAAAGGATTGGAGTGCCTTCCCAACATCCAAAGACATGTTTTTACATATTCTATAGGATTTCACATAATTTTGTTTGTGCTAACCCTCAAATTTGCACGTGTTTCAAGGTCAAACAAATCGAACACCTCGGTAATGTTAGGCTTTCTCTTAGCTATTTAATGATGTAATTTTTTTCACATTTTGACAATGTTAAGCCTTTAATCTTTAATTTCTTTTGTTTGTGTGTCCATGTTTGGGTAAAAACCAGTGTTTGGTCTTTTTTCATTTTAAATTAACCGTTCATTGAAATTTCAAATAAATTACATTTTTATAAACTAGACTCCATTCTACACATATTTTAAAAACAAATTAATTTTCAATTAGTTTTCAAAATTTACAGGGGTAGCATGACCAAAATTCTATTTTTCAGGATGTGTCCACTTTAAAAATTAGTAAAAAATTAAATATTCATTAAAAAATTATCATAAAAATTGGGCATAAACTACATGTTAGCTAATTTCTCACCGAAGCGATTTTAAAAATACCAAAAAAAAAAGTTAACCTTTTGAGGGAGCCACAAAACATGCTATTTTATGTTTTTTTGACAGAAACAACACCAATTTCTGTGGCTCCCTTTTTTAACCCCTTAATCTATACCATTTTCAAAAAAAATTAGTAGTTTAGAAAGTAGACTCGGAGCACTATGAATATTGCTTTCGTTGCATCTTAAAATTGAGTGTAACTATGCTCAATTTCTCATCTAAGGTCAGTCTTTCCTGATTTCAAAAAAAAAGTGGCCACTTAAGACCCCTTTTTGGCCTCCCATCTTCTTACACTTACCTAGGATGTGCAATTCAAATTCATCAATAAAATCATGTTTGTACCCTTGAAAAATGAGTTTTTAGGCTAAATTGTCAAAAAGTGGGCTTTTTAGGCCTCACTGGATATCCTGTGGAGGTCCTTTTTAGTACTAACCTTCTCCCTAACACCTCGAGTAGGGATTTTGTCTGTCATTGGATAAGTGGGGAAAATGGAGGTCATTGGATATATCTAGTGAAGACAAGTTTCATCGCCAACATCTTCTTTACACCTTCAGTGCAAAAGCAAGAGGTAGCTATGCCAACCAACAGGAAAACTATAAAAGCCACTCAAATCATCACAAAAGTAAATAAAGTAAATAATCCATTTAAATTACATCACAATAAAGAAAATAAAATGTTGTAATTAATCCTCTTAATTACAATATCACGAGTAAAAGATATATCTCATAAATATAAATCAATAAACGTCCAAAACCCCTGTAATCCACTTAAGGAAAAAATCCTCACCGGTGAAGTCAGTGCTAAAAGTTGATTGCACCAGATGTATGTGAAAATCATATTCATAGGACATATCCGGCAACCCATGAAATCTGCGTTGTTCGGTGCACTATATTTTCCCCGCTGGAAGCATTAGAATATCCTTTCGCTAAAAACAAAGATGACCAGACATGCACTAGATTCACTCCTCACCAGACATATCTGGCTTCGAACAAAAGTTCCACCAATCTGGTGAGGGGTGAAAACTCCACCGAAGGTGTAAAGAAGATGTTGGCATTGAAACTTGTATTCACTGGATCTATCAAGTGACCTCCATTTTCTGCGCTTATCTAGTGATAGACAAAATCTCCACTAGAGGTGTTAGGGAGAAGGTTAGTGCTAAAAAAGACCTCCACAGGATATCCAGTGAGGCCTAAAAAGCCTGCTTTTTGACAATTTGGCCTTAAAAACTCATTTTTCAGGGGTACAAACATGATTTTATTGATGAATTTGAATTTTACATCCTTGTATTGCATCCTCTCACATACCTCAGTGCTAAAAACCTACCTCACTAGATTGGCGCTAAAAAAATTGACCACATGATATATCCTACAATGCCAAAAAAACCCGCAGATCCATCAGCACCCAAAATCCATGCTAGCAAAAAGGTATGATGCTTATAGAGGACTTAGCGCTAAATTCACCTCTCACCAGACATATCTAGTTAGGATCAAACTCCCACTAGTGCTTGTGTTAAAAACTTTGTGCTGAGATTGCACTTGATAGGATAAGCACTAAAATTAACATTCACTGGATATGTTCTATCAGTCTAAAAGCCACTGTAGATCATGTACCCCCTAAATTTTCTGCTAGAAAAAGGTAAAAATGCTTATATGAATTCAACGCTAAAATTTGTTGTCACTGGATTGGTGCTAAAAATGGCCCTCACTAGACATATTCGGTGAGCACCATAATCCCTTCTATCCAATGGTCGAAGGAATTCCTGCCGGAAGCCATATAAAACTTTGCGCGAAAATAACCCTTGATACGATATGCACTAAAAATCACCTCCACTGGACATATCCATCGGCACCCAAAACCCCCACAATCCACTTAAGGCAAAAATGCTCGCTGGTGAAGTCAACGCTAAAAGTCGATTGCACCGAATGTGCGCGAAAAATCATATTCATAGGACATATCCGGCAACCCATAAAATTCGTGCTATCTAGTGCACTATATTTTCCCCGCTGGAAGCATTAGAAGTTCCTTGTGCTAAAAACAAAGATGACCAGACATACACTAGATTTACTCCTCACCGGACATATCCGGTCTCGACCAAAAGTTTCGCTGATTTGGTGAGGGGTGAAAACTCTGCCGAAGGTGTAAAGAAGATGTTGGCGCTGAAACTTGTCTTCACTGGATATATCTAGTGACCTCCATTTTCTGCGCTTATCTAGTGATAGACAAAATCCCCGCTGGAGGTGTTAGGGAGAAGGTTAGTGCTAAAAAGGACCTCCATAGGATATCCAGTGAGGCCTAAAAAGTTTGCTTTTTGACAATTTGGCCTAAAAATCTCATTTTTCAAGGGTACAAACATGATTTTATTGATGAATTTGAATTGCACATCCTTGTATTACATCATGATGAACATTTTTATCTGGTGAGGGGTGAATTTAGTGCAAGTTCAGTGAGGGGCAAATTTAGCGCTAAGTCCTCTATAGTCATTATACCTTTTTGCTAGCGGGGATTTTGGGTGCCGATGGATCAGCGGGTTTTTTTGGTGCTGTAGGATATATCCTATGGTTGAGTTTTTTAGCACCAATCTAATGAGGCAAGTTTTTAGCACTAAGGTATGTGAGAGGTCTTAGCATTGATATCCAGTGATAGAGGATATTAGCACAAATTACAGTGAGGGTCAATTTTAGTGCAAAAGGTAACAAATGGCTATTTCTTAAGCATAAACCCAATCAAGACACCTCCAAATCAATCATGAAAGACATTAAATGACTCTGAACATGCCAAATACTCAAATCTAGAACAAATATTGCATTCTAAGCACAGTTTCATTTTCTCATCATCATAAGGAAGAAAGGTTGAAACTCCAAGCCAAAGAAAAAAAGGGGGTCTCCATTTGGTAAAATGGGGCATGTGTGCAAGGCACAACACAACTATTCCCCTTATCTCTATGTTTCCCACTTATTAAACTAGACAACATGATACAAGACCATAGGAGCAGAGATCACTAACTCAGAACAACTATTCATATCCTGAAAGTCTAAGTCTGTGCACTTGCATTCATTCCCATCCTTCTGCAACCAAGATCATCAAGGCTCACTTGCATTAATCTACATAAAGATACACACCTTTTGAACTACCTTGGACATTTCTCTACTTCCAGCAGGCGTCTATAGCCCCGACGAGGTTGTCTCTATGATTCCCTCAAACATTGCTCTACTACTTGTTAGGCGTCCATAGCCCCTGATAGAGTTACTTGACTCATCCAACTGATTAAACATTTGGATAAGGAATTTAGGAAGTATTGATTTAGCAGAGTATTCATTTGATAATGTGTTGAGCTTAGCTCTTGATATGAGTACTAGAAAGCATCGCATACCCTTGCAGCACATGATAAATATCACATGGGCTACTAATTGGTTCAACTTTGCTGGGGTGGGAATAATAGTGGTGGCAAAGGTGAGCCTATATATTTTTCACTTAACCCAAGATCACCAGGATTCCTTCAGTAGCTTCAGGAATATTTAAAGATGTGAAAGATATTGGGCTAGAAAATACTTCAAGTAGACCAAACTAGTCACTCCTTTCCCATGAACAAGCATCATACTATTTAAGAGTAACAATGGAACCCATAGGGAGAACTAAGTGGAAACCAAAGTTTCTCAAGGAACTCCCCTAGATTACTTACCCAAAGAGGACCTTTTGGAGGATTGCATAGCTACCACCATGTTTAAGAAATGGAGAACCCCAGCAAAACAAGCACACAAAGCAAAAGAAAAGAAAGTGAAGCAACTAACCAAAACAAAGAAAACTACTCTAACCAAAGAAAAACAAAAGCAACAACTAACAAGTAACAACTAAGGAACAAAAATAGAAAGAAAAAACTAAACTAAAGCATCAAACAACTAACTAAAACCTAACTAGAAACAAGTAGAACTATGTACAAAGGCTTCGGACCATAAGTATTTACACTTACCCATGATTTATTTCTGAGGACATGCAAGAGTAACAAGGTGCAGGTTAATGTCCTAAGTCTGACAAATTCATCTTTGTACTCTGAAAAGTAAGGTATAGGCATGCTAGGTTCATGTTTAGGGTACCAGTCACATATGATCAGTAATTGGGGCAATTCATTAGGGCCATGATTAATCCAAATGCAAGTTGTTTTACCCATGCTATCATAATCAAATTGATAATTGGAATTGAGTGAAAGGGGGAAAGATACAACCTGATCTCTAGTACCATCAATCAGAGATGTAAGTTCATCACATTGTTGCATTGTGTCACCTACTTTCTCATCTTTAGGGGGTTTTAGCTCATGATGGGTCATATTATGTGCATCAGATACCTCTGGATCACTGAATGTTGCAACAACCTCCCAAGAAAACAAAAATTATAGAGAACTTTCTTCAGAATGTAGATCATTTGGATAAATTTTGCATGCATTAGCCAAAGCAAAGTTTGACATGTGTGGTGAATTTCCATGTAGTAGCATATCCTTGCTCATTGTTGATAACAACTCAATTATGTGATCAAGTGACTGACATGAAAAAACTTCCAAGCTTGCACTCTGCATGAGTGCTTGATTTCTATTCTTGGATTGCAGACTTTTGTTCTCATCTGTCATCAGTAGGTCAGCATCAACCTTGTGGAGATCATCTTTTATGCAAGTGTAAATAGGATCAGCTTGATGAATATATGATATACCTGAATGTAATTCATCAATATTAGTCATATGTTCTGAGATAAATTCCTCTGTATCAATTGACAATCTTTGTGTTTTAATTAAGGGTTGGCAATTTATTATTTGCAGCAAGAACATAGCCTCTTTCTCCCTCTATGACTAGATCCTTAATGTCAATGTCACCTTGAAATGATGCATCAGCTTGATTTTATTCATTTGACTTAGTTGAAAACTCTGTTGGAGTAACTACATGAGCCTGATATGACTGGTCATGATGATATATTGGGCTAATGCAATCAAGAGTCTGATAACCCTTCTCTGGATAATCTGATTGAGGCTCAAATATGTCAACTAGAACAACTTGTTGCATCACTGTCAATGATTTCTCCTCATTTGAAGGATTGATTTATTTTTGTTCTTGCACATGTTTAACTTGATCCACTTGCTGCTCGTACTTGATTTTAGACTCAAAATTGTCAGCACACTGAATTGAACTGATATTCTCCACTTCTAAATCAACAAATTCAGGCTTAAAACTTGATATTTGTGAAGCATCTAATTGTTGATCCGCATCCTCAACATGACTATTCAACAAGTCTGATTTAGTATCTGTCTTATCCACCTTCTCAGTAGAAGAAATATGATCTTGTACATTGCTTTGTTCATTGTCTTGTGATTGAAAACTAAGCTTCAACCATGCTGGGACTATCTTGTCAAGGTCCAGTGAATGAAAACTAGGTTTTAACTAGTCAGGGACTGTATACTCCTTAGTTGGGTGACCTTTAGACCACATGCACTTCCCACCATCAACATTCTCATCTTAGTATGTACTTTGATGAACAACTTGAGGAACTTTAGTTTTTCCCCTATGTAGACTATCCTCTTGACTTTGATCAATTATGAATGGTGAATTTATAGCTCCTGTAGCTTCAACTCTTTGGGTGTTCTCAACTAAGACATGACCACATGCATATGCATCCATCTGTGCTACAACTCCTCCATGTATTTTCTTGCTCTGAATATGTCTGTCATGCATATATCCCACTTCAGGCTTGTAAATTTTGAAAATAGGGAGCAGTCCTTTCAAATGCAGATCCAACCTTTGGAGAAAAGTTAAACAGTCAATCTTGACATGCATCTCTCCAGGATGTACAGTGCAGCCCTGATGTGAACTAAAATCAAGCAAGGTTAATGGAGGATACTTCGCCCTGATCTTCCTATCTAGTACTTCTTTGAAAAATGGGATATCTACTTGGAAGTTCTCTTCATGATATGACTTCTGCGGTAGTCCTCTAAAGAATGAAGGGATCTCATGACTGAAACCCTTATGTGCATCTATTGGGACTAAATCTCCTGAATTTCAATTTATTTCAACAAGTGCAATGAACCAACAAAACTGAAAGATTGCATCAAAAACTCAATTCATCCCTCCTAGCACCAATTCTGTTGATGGGCATTAGGAGGATAAGGGCAAGAAATGAATGGAGCAATGTCTTTAGTCAGCTCTCCTTCTAGCGCCAATTTTGTTGATGGTGTTTTAGCACACAACAACGTAGATGAAATACAAGCTACCTCACCTCTCTTGAAAAAGGTATCCTATCCTAGATATGACTTCCCCAAGGTTTATACAACTAGGTCTTAGCTTGTAGGAATAACTTTAGTGGAATGTATTAGCTGTACCAACTAAGGAGACTTACATGCAATGCAAACAAACTTTAGTACATTAGGGTTTGATTGCACATGACCTTGATTAGTTTTCTAATTTGACAATACATAAACAAACTGATGTGTACTTCAGATTGCTATAGGATGTGTGATTTCAACATGCAACCAGTAATCTACCAACTTGCATTCACTAATCATGAAATCTGTGATAGCACTGTGCAAGTTTATGAAACCTAACCTACCTGGATCTGATAAAGAAAATGCAATAGGAAAGAGGGAGAGAAAAGGGGATAAGAGATTCTATAGATGGCTACAAGGATGATTAACACATAGATAGACAGATTCCCAATAATAAATGAATCTCTAATTAACCAGGCAGCCCACAATGCTATAGAGATTATGCAATCTTCTAAGGAAACATAAAGATTTTCAAATTGTGAAGGGTTCACCCAACATCTAATTACTGGCATAGTCCAATGGTCTTACACAATCAAACTTATCTCATATAATATGCCCAGACTAACCATTCAAAATGACATACAATTAGCAAACTATCAATGGTATGGATAGGAAATCCATCAAATATCTGAATCATTAATCACTAATACAATTGAATGTAAACAAATTTTAGATTGACATGAACTATGAAATCCAAATTGAGACAACACAGAAACATAAATTCCCAGCAACCTGTAAAACTTGCTTTGTATTGACTGAATTTTGGCAGAGCCTCAGCAATTCACTATCAAATCTTACTTACAAATGAGAGAAATGATGGCCCTTTTATAGACAAGGCACCATACTGAGTTTTTCAATGGACAATGGAGATTTACTCAACACCAATGGTCCAGATTACATGGCATTGAATGAGATACAACAATTTGTTACATTTCCAAATTTAATTTTGTCTTGACAGAAAAAGATAAAATACAACTTGCAAATACATTGAATCTGGACAAAATGGATACCCATTTGGTTATACATGATAAAAAGCCAATTTTTAAGACAAAAGGAAGTAAAAAAGAATTCATATGACCCTTGAAAATATGAGCTGATGTGGATTGACAGGATTCCATATGCTGACTGGATCATCCTGTTGCTTGTCACTTCTGAGTTGTCTAATAAGACAAATCACTTTTCCAATGAGTTGACTGGTTAAGAGGAGTATGTGGCACATTTTTGATGAAGGCATATCCAACTGGATGTTTGTAGGATTCATCTTTTGATGACTAGACTACTAGAACATGTCTTGTACATTGAACTAGATTTTTTGTAGGTGCAACAACAATTTGGTTGAGAAAATGAAGATTCTGCATTTCTGGGTCAACATTGCATTCCTTTGTGTTCAACCCTCCAAGACAGCTCCAACAAGCTCATGTGTCCTCTTAGACCTACAATCCATAATGTCAAGCATCAATTTCATCATAAAAAGTTATTTTCCATCAATTTGAATCAAAATATGTTTATTTGCAGCCATAGATCACTCAGGAACAACTTATTGTCAATGTCACTTTCTTATGAACAATCTCATAAATCCAGTGGTTTTCTCATGATTTTCTAAGTTTTTCATCATTTTCAAGTACCCATTTGGCCAATATAATAATTTGGGAAGTTTTTACGGCCATTTGAATCCATTTGGAGACTTTTATTTCACGTTTTTATAGCCTTTTTTGCAAAAAGCGCAATTTTTGGGGGTCACTAGATATTCAGGTGTAGTGATATTAAATGATGCAAAACATGCCCCAAAATCTATAAAAACTTGATAAAAATGTTCATCATGATGTAATACAAGGATGTGCAATTCAAATTCATCAATAAAATCATGTTTGTACCCCTGAAAAATGAGTTTTTAAGGCCAAATTGTCAAAAAGTGGGCTTTTGAGGCCTCACTAGATATCATATGGAGGTCCTTTTTAGCACTAACCTTCTCCCTAACACCTGCAGCGGGGATTTTGTCTATCACTGGATAAGCGTAGAAAATGGAGGTCACTAGATATATCCAGTGAAGATAAGTTTCAGTGCCAACATTTTCTTTACATCTTTGGCAGAGTTTTCACCCCTCACCAGATCAGAGAAACTTTTGGTCAAGATTGGATATGTCTGGTGAGGAGTAAATCTAGTGCATGTATGGTCATCTTTGTTTTTAGTGCAAGGATCTTCTAATACTTCCAACGGGGAAAATACAGTGCACCGGACAATGCAAATTTCATGGGTTGCCGGATATGTCCTTTGAATATGATTTTCTGCGCACATCCAGTGCAATCGACTTTTAGCGTTGACTTCACCAGTGAGGATTATTGCCTTAAGTGGATTGCGGGGGTTTTGGACGCTAATGGATATGTCTAGTGGAGGTGCTTTTTAGCGCATATCCTGTCAAGGGTTATTTTCGCACAAAGTTTTATAAGGCTTCCCGTGGGAATTTCTTTAACCACTAGATGGTGTGGATTATGGTGCTCATTAGATATGTCCGGTGAGGGCGAGTTTTAGTGCCAGTCCAGTGACAAAAATTTTTAGCGCTGAGATCATATAGGCATTTTTTACCTTTTGCTAGCAGAGAATTTAGGGGGTACATGATTTGCGGCATTTTTTAGACCGATAGGATATATCCAGTGAATATTAATTTTAGCACTTATCCTGTCAAGTGCAACCTCAGCGAAAAGTTTTTAACACAAACTTTTGCTAGGGGGGATTTTGGGTGTCAATGGATTTGTGGGTTTTTTTGGCGTTGTAGGATATATCCTGTGGTCAAGTTTTTTAGCGCCGATCTAGTGAGGCAGGTTTTTAGTGCTGAGGTATGCGAGAGGTCTTAGCGCTGATATCCAGTGATAGAGGATATTAGTGCAAATTGTAGTGAGGGTCAATTTTAGCGTAAAAGGCAACAAATAGATATTTCTTAAGCACAAACCCAATTAAGACACCTCCAAATCAATGATGAAAGACATTAAATGACTCCAAACATGCCAAATACTCAAATCTAGAACAAATCCTGTATTCGAAGCACAATTTCATTTTCTCATCATCATAAGGAAGAAAGGTTGAAACTCCAAGCCAAAGAAAAAAAGGGGGTCACCATTTGGTAAAATGGGGCATGTGTGCAAGGCACAACACAACTATCCCTTTTGAGTTAGGTATCATTGGTAACATGTCGAGTGACTTCCCAATAAATCTAGCACCTCACCACCTAATAGGCTGTCAAAATAAAAAAATCTATTCTTTCAGTGAGTACGAGTCATGTTTCTTTTTCATGGGTGGTAAGACATATACAATTAACGGGTGGGTAAGGCATCTATTTGTTTTAAGCAAGGATATTTGTTATGCTTCTTTTCAGTTAATGACTCTTATGGATTAGCAAATGAGGTAACTATTTCTTTGGGCTAGAGAGGCTCAAATAAGGGGACATTCATACTATCAACATAGCTGCCAACATTGACCTGTAGCCTTGTATTGCCTGGTTTGAATGTAGTTGACTTGAACCTGCTTGTGTTTGCCAAATAGTTTGGCATTTCATAATTGAACTTCTTTGGATATAGATTTCGACCCCTTGAAGGTGGGATGTCAGTTGAGTTGCTCTTGCACTTGGGTTTAACTCAAAATTTTATGTCCACTAATGCATTAAAGCTGATAAAGGTATAAAAATTTGTTTCGTTGTTCAAACTTGCAAATTTATTCCACTCAAATGCCACTTGGCACTAATGCCGATTTATTGTTGACAAAATCCTAACCCTAATCCAAATTATAATATCAAACACCGTGTTCATTCTTGTTTTCATGCTTTCTTGGCGATTGATATAAGGTAATCTCAAAAATGTTTCCAACCATTCATAGATGCTAGATGCACCTCAGCATTGTGTTTACAACTATCAATCCTTCTTTTTGCAACACATTACACTAATAATAGCATATGGCAGGAACCTAACGCTACGTGTCTCTTGTTACCAATGAAATATGGGTTAATAAATTTGACTAAAAAATTACACAATTGAATAAAAAATACGTCCTACTTATTTATGTTTATATTTGTTAAATATTTTCTAAACATTAATTTTTCACCTTGTAGCTATTTATTTTATTTGAACTCCACTTTTTTCAATATATAAGACAAGGGCTGCGGTGGAGCTGCAGTCCCTACCCTACATAGCGAAATAATAAAAAAGATATTTTGCTTTATGATTAGGTAAATATCGATTAACTTTGATCAGAAAGAAGAGGAGATTGGTGTTGCATTTTGGTCTTATTTGAGTCCTAAAGTCAACTCAAAATTTTATCTATAGGGCCACATCATATCCTTAGATATAGAACCTATAGATCTCAAGTTTCTATACAATTTTTTCCCTGCAAATGTCCTAATTTTCTAACCAAATAGAAAATAAGTTCACATATATATTTCGAATAACCTACTTGAATCTAATCATACAAAGGAAAATCTTGTGTCAATTGAATGATTTAAAATGTTAGTCAATAATAATGAGGCAGGATGTAGAATGGAAAGTGTATTATTCTAGTTATTAGCCTCACAAGTTTCAATGTTTTAAGAAGATCTTTGAAGTAAAGGAATGCACAATTTTTTAAAAGTTCAATACTTAAGGAGATAAGGATTCAATTTCATAGAGATTTATTGAATCTCACAAAATGTGAAAGTAATAATTTGGTCTAATTCACACATTAGTAATCAGTATATATAGTACCTAAAAATGCCATATTTTAGTTATTAGTTGAGCATTCCTTGTATATGTTTTTAAGGATGTCAATCACTCATGACAAAGCTAGATCCTAAAACTCAACATGGACTACATGAAAGACATTTGGCAACTTGCCTCCTCCCAATCTTAATAAGGAGGATAACATGAAACAAAATAACCAACAACCAAAAGATAATAGTTGATATGTAGGAAAAAGGTGGCGATAAGGGTTGATAGTTAGATCCTCCTTTCACTACACACATTCAAGGACATTTAACTGAGTTGAATCACAACTTATGCAAGAGGATTCACCTACAGGTTGGTTGTCACTTGTAATGATAGGGAAATTCATAATTTGTTGATTAATATGTTAATTTAATGTTTAAGTATGCTCAAAACCCTAATTATACAAAATTGTAAGCAAACAAACAAATTACGACAAATGCTCGCACACAGGGATAGACACCAAAGATTAGTTAGTGACCATTTTTCAAAGTTCAAGAATCTGAAATGTCGGGGGCTTCATGACTAGTGCTCTAGCCCAATGCATTACTTTCTTTAGGGGGTTCATGACTCCTTCCAGCACTGATGATCACTATTCCGTCTATTTTTGTCATGAGAGATGCAGAGGGCTTTACGACTAGTGCCCTATCCCAAGGAGGAATATTCTTCAGGGTGTCGAGGCTTCTTCAGATGTTGATAATCATTGTTCTATCAGTTTTTGCTTTTACAATCATAGAGGGCTTTACGATTAGTGCCCTAGCCCTGACAGTGTACAAGATTGCCTCTTTCTGCCAGATTCAAAATCCTTATCTTCTACAATCTTCCTCTACAACTCCACTCTACAAAATCCAATACCTGTAACCTAAAATTTCACAAGGAGTGTGGTTGGTGGTTGTGGTGTTTAAGAGCTTTCCTTAGTCAAGCCCTGGAAGGACATTCAAGTCTTTCGAACACCGTTGTTAGATAAAGAGTGTGTATCCTTGCAGGATAGAGGAAAAACAAAATGATAAATGATTGATCTTCAAACACAAATATATATTACCTTGGAGGTGTAGCTCTCACATAGATGAATATCCTTCAACATATATGATAAGATGAAGCCAAATTTGCAATCACAAACACAACAACAATATTTTGCTCTGCAACAATGAATATCTTGAATGCTCTAAAATCATAAGTTCAGGTCAAAAGTTCATAATCATCTTCTAGTTTGCAAATGAAACCCTAAACATGGTTATATATGCATTCCTGCTACAAATCTTGTAATTCAAACTTAAGATGTCGGAATGGGACCCTTTTAATGGTCACATAACCGACATTCAAATTTGGGACCTGCCTAAAATAGGGCAGGACTAGGGCATGAGCACCCAAGCCTTAGGTACCTATTTTAGGTCAGGCCTAAGCCCAACAATGTCCCTCAAGCCCCATTTGACATGGGTTTTAGGCCATTTTGTTCTAGGAGTTCAATCTAACATGCAAGATGGAAAACAAGGGACCCGAGAGCTAAACTTAGGAGGTAAAAGTCCTAGGGGGACATTTTACAACATAACATTTTGGTGAACCTGTGTTTTATTTGAATTTTGCACCCTTGCTGAGTGTTATACTTCAGATTTGTATTCATTCATTTCATCATTTTCATATTGTATTTGAAAATTTACAAAAAAATTTGAAAAAAATTGGCATCTTAGGCTTGCATTTTGACATAATTTCATTACACGTCATTTAATTTCTAATTTTTACATCAGATCTGATATAAATTATAGTAGTACATCATTAAATAACTATTTAAATTGTATTTTCATGCTTAATTTGTTAGATTTTGCTTGAAATTGTCCATTTTTCATAAAACCTAGTTTTTGCCTTAGCTAGGGTTTGTAGTTAAAATCTTGTTTCAGATTTTACTACTCTTTTAAACACTCTTTCAAAATCTGATTTTGGACTGTAGTGTTTCATCATAGTACATTTTTGCATTTAGATTTCACAATTAGGGTTTAAAATCCTTGCATTTTCATTAAATTTTGACTCATTTTTCATCTAGATGTGCATTATAGGCATGTTGTGAAGGATACTGCTGTATTAGTGAATTGATAATAAGAATTTAATCTTCTGTCCCTCATTAAATTCCTCACAACACTTCTTCTTTTAGGCATTTGCATTGAAAAAAGTGAAAAAATCAAGCATTTTAGGTCATAAGCATACATAATTTTGTACTTGTTTCCTTGTATTTGTGTTTAAAATCTTTTCAAATTAGATTTTGCATCCACTTGAAAACATACATACATGGCTTCTCAACATAACAATAATTCTAGGTTTCCTCCTAGGCCTTATTTGAAAAGAAGGGCTCCTGAACCTGAAATAACATTTACACCTCATGATAAGACAATGGTAGACATTGAAGAGCCTCTTTATATTACAATGAACATAATGGAGATTCATGTGCATGGAACACTTATAGATCCTAATTGCATGACTAATGTGGTTATAGAAGAGTTCCTTCTCAAACATGATTTGGTACAACATTCTTATGAACCTTCAGATTTAAGAATTAAAACACATAATGGAGCTTTGATGCCTACATTTGGGAAGATAACCTTATTGGTTACAGTATATGATAAAGTTGTGGATCAATTATTTGATGTCATCCTTGTATCCGATCTCTTCCATGTAAAACTGGGACATCCTTGGCTTGAGGCTATGAATGCTATCCTCTCAACTATTCACACATACATAAAATTCCCTTTACATGGACAAGTGCGTACTATTCGACATAATACATATCAACCTGTGGCTATGGAAAATAACTTCACTCTTGATTACTTTTGGCCACGACCTGATAGAGACCTTGAGCCACGAAGAGACCACTCTTTCTTACAATATAGATGATACAAAGTAAAACAATTATCTAGAGTGGTCGGTCCTCCTATGCAAACCATAAGAGAAGAACAACCCGAATTAGAATAACTTCCTAGAGTGAAAGGTAGAGGACTCTATGCTAAGGTTCCCCCTCCATCATCCTTACAAGGATTGGGAGGTATTCATCGAGAACATGCCACTTCATCAAGACAAATGAGATTTAAACAAGCTTCCTCCTCTAACATGTGAAAATCTATGGAAAAAACATGACAATACTTTCGAGGATATAAGTAATAAGACAAGAAGAAACCAAAAAACAAGAGAAAGGAGGAAGAAAAGACAAGATTTTGCCCAACGAAATGCACCTCAACAAGAAAACATTAAACCTAACATTGAACCAAACAAATAAGAGCTTAAAGAAGATGAATTTAAAGATAATGACAAGAGTTGGGCTCTTGTACCTTATGTACCACTGTCCTCTAACATTTGAGAGTGGGAAGATGATGATTTTCTTGTCAACAACCATTAGTTCAGTTGTGCCTACAGGTAAGTATTTCTAACCCTCTACATCTGTGTTGTGATTCCCCCCTGTGATGTGTTATGTGTTGTTTAGACCCCCTTGGATGAATCTTGATACTCTTGTAAGGTCAAGGATATTGGGAGACTGCCTCTATTGTGACCATTCTTGTACTTGTATCATCATTCTTCTATAATCCTTCTCTCCTCTAATTTTATTGTTGTGTGTCCTGACTTAGGGGCATAGCGTTGCGGTTAGGGGCATAGCATTGCAGTTGGTGACCTGGGGGCACCTTCCTACGTGATGACCCTAAGGCATTTGTTCTCCTCTCTTGATTTATTATTTACCTTCTTCTAGTGATTTTATCTAGTCAGCGGATGACAAAAAATAAATAATATTGATACAAACCATGTATCCCTTCAATGAGTAAGCAAAAGTGGACCTAGTCCATACATGATGACAGGGTTGATATATATACATTGTTCGACGCTTGACTAGTAGAATCACTCCATGTGATATTTTTATGTTGTCTCATCTTTGCTAACAAACCGTAACAATATAGCTCCTCCATGCACTTTGTTTATCTTGGGTCTCACCTTGTCATTATACTCAGTTCTGAGATCTTAGTAGTATAGCCCCATGGTTATACTTGGGTTTTGAATCCGTAGTAGAGCCTTGGCTCTTGATGTGGTTGTTTTCATGCATTTCTTTTATCATGTGATGTGGTTATTATCTTAGAAAGATTTCTAACATCTCTTTTGTAGGAAATTGTGTGTTTGTGGGAACATGCGGTGATCGTGAAGCACATGTCACCTTTGGGGGCATGGGCTTTGTGAGATCTCTTGTTCCCTTGTGTGTTTTCTTCCTACCTTAATGTGCTTGATATCAGTACACAATATCAAACACCTTAAGGTGGGGGCATATAAAGGTAAGCTGTCTGATGATTTTGGTACTAATGAAGCATGTTTGTAAGACCTCTACAGAGGCAGGATGTTGTATCTCTGGCATGAGTACACATCTTTATTCTATATTGTAATCAAAAATCCCTCTGTGGAGGTGGGATATCATATCTCTTGAGTTAGTGTGTATCCTTTTATTCAAAAGCCCTCTACGTGAGGCGGGGATGGTGTATCTCTTGAGCTAGTGCACGTCCTTTTATTTCAAAAGTCCTTCAAGTAGGTGGGGTTGGTGTATCCTCCCTTAAGCATGTCTTTGGCAGTTGTTGTGGCATAAGCCCAACTGTCAGGTGTGCTTATAGCATGTCTGAGATGGTGGGAACTTAGAAACAAGCTCCTTCCATCACTTTTTTGCCATGTTTTAGACATATAGTATGTCTTTGGCATACTATACAACACTCATGTCTTCGATGTGTTTTCCCCCTTCTGTACTCTAAAGTTGTGTGGAAAAATGCCCCTCCCTACACTTAGGCTTTGTATGGCATGTTTGTTTCCTAGTGTAGTCTAAAGCTGCGTGAAAAAATACCCCTCCCTACACTTTGGGTTTTGTATGGCATTTTTGTTCTCAAGTGTAGTCTAAAGCTACGTGGTGAAATGCCCCTCCCTGCACTGTAAGATTTGTATTGTGTGTCTTCTCCCCCATATGTAGTCTCAAGAGCGTGGCAAAATTCCCCTCCTACATTTTGGGGTTGTGTGTTGCATTTTTACTTTCCACGTATTTGCATCTACATTTATATATATGAAAAAGAAAAAGAAATATCTTTGTATTCATCGTGTCTTGCATGAATGCTCTTGTGTATTCTCCAAGTATTCCATGTCTTCAATGTTGCTTTCTCTATGTTTTGCGTGCCTGTTACTATCTTCATTGTGTTTTACATGTCTGTGGCATGTCTTCTGATGCTTACCTAAGGTTGGGGGTTAGAAATAGTCTCTCAATCTTGGTGTATGCATCTCCTTTATGTGCTTGGCTTGTTTACTGTGTTTTCAACCGTACTTTAATGCATGTATGGGTCATAAGATCATACATACATTAAAGTGGGGGCTAAATTTTATGTCGTAAAATGTCCCCCTAGGACTTTTACCTCTGAAGTTTAGCTCTTGGGTCCCTTGTTTTCAATCTTGTATGTTAGAGTGAACTCCCAAAACAAAATGGCTTGAAACCCATGTCAAATGGGGCTTGAGGGACATTGTTGAGCTTAAACCTGACCTAAAATAGGTACCTGGGGCTTGGGTGCTCACGCCCTAGTCCTGCCCTATTTTAGGCAGGTCCCAAATTTGAATGTCAATTATGTGGCCGTTAAAAGGGTCCTTTGTCGACATCTTAAGTTTGAATTATGAAATTTGTAGCGAGAATGCATATATAAGCATGTTTAGGGTTTCATTTGCAAACTAAAAGATGATTAGGAACTTTTGGTGAACTTATGATTTTAGAGCATTCAAGATATTCATTTTTGTAGAGTAGAACATTGTTGTTATTTTTGTGATTACAGATTTGGGTTCATCTTCTCATGTGTTGAAGGATCTTCATCTATGTGAGAGATACACTTTTGAGGTGATATCTATTTGTGTTTGAATCAATAATTTATCATTTTGTTTTACCTCTATCCTACAAGGATATGTACTCTTTATCTGACAATAGTGTTTGAAAGACTTGAATGTCCTTCCACGGCTTGACTGAGGCAAGTTCCTAAACACCACAACCCCCAACCACACTCCTTGTGATTGTAGGTTACAGGTATCAGATTTAACGAAGTGGAGTTCTAGAGGAAGATTGCAGAAGATAAGGATTCTGAATCCGGTGGAAAGAAACAGTCTGGTGCACTATCGAGGCTAGGGTGCTAGTCGTAAAGCCCTCCATGATTGCAGAAGAAGAAACTGATAGAATAATGATTATCAGCATCTAAAGAAGCCCTGACACCCTGAAGAATATTCCTCCTTGGGCTTGGGTGCTAGTCGTAAAGCTCTCCACATTTCCTGTGATAGAAATAGATGAAACAATGATCATCAGTGCCGAAAGGAGTCCTAAACCCCCTGAAGAAAGAGACTGCATTGGGCTAGGGTGCTAGTCACGAAGCCCCCAACATTTCAAATTCCCGAACTTCAAAAAATGGTCAGTAAGTAATCTTTGTTGTCTATCACTGTGTGCGAGCATTTGTCGTAATTTGTCTGCTTGCTTACGATTTTTTATAATTAGGGTTTTGAGCATACTTGCACATTAAATTAACATATTAATCAACAAATTCTAAATTTCCCTATCATTACAAGTGACAACTAACCTATAGGTGATCCCTTGCACAAGTTGTGATTCAACTCGGTTAAATGTCCTTGAATGTGTGTAGTGAAAGGAGGATCTAACTATCAACAAGTATCGCCACCTTTTTCCTACATAACAATAGTCATAGCTACATCTTTGCACAATCAAATTAAAATGTGTGTAAAAAGAATGACTAAACTAGATTGAATTTGTCTTAGAATTCAAGAAGATTTCATCTATGCACAACACAAATGGCTAAGCTAGATCTCATTTCATGTTTTCATTCTTTCTTAAAGCTAAGAGTTTGGAATCCATCCATGAAATCTAGTAAATTGTCCTTGAGGTGAGATTCTTGCTCATTTTGACCATTGTGGCCCATAAATGTGGATTCATTGTTATAGTGATTATTTTTAAGTGACAAACCTATTATAGGTCTTATATATGAGATTTTGTCTTCTACGTATCCTTAAATTCAGTTGTCATAGATTAATTGCTATAAGGATTGTTTATAAGTACCAAACATGTTGTCAAAGGTCCTATATATAAAATTTCATGTAGTAAACCCATCAATCAAACATTATTATATATGTAGTAAATCTATCAATGGAATATTATTCTCATCTCTAGGTCTATAGTTATCCCATTCTCCCCTAGGTCTATAATTTATCCATTAATAGTATATTATTCTTTTTCTCCTCCAGACCTTTGTTTACTATAGCAAAACCAATTATTTTCACCCCTGGATCAATACTAAATTTGCCAATGGGGATGCAATTCTCTTCATCCATTAGGCTAAAACAAATACACTAGTGGGATGTTAATCTCTTTTCCCCTTGTCTGTAATAAATTTGCAAGTGAAAGATTATTCCCTTCTCCTTGCTTCTATAATAGATTTAGTAGTGGGATATTATTTTCTCACTACTTGGGTCTATACAAGATGTCATTGGGATGTTGTTTTTTCCCTAGGTCTGTGATATATTAAGCATTATCTCCTTCATTGGAATCATAGTAGCAAGTTCAATCAAAAGTCTGAATAAGATTCTGAAAAAGAAATAATTTGACTATATTTTCTTGTTGTCAATTGCATTAGGGTCATAGGAGCTTCGTGCTTCTCTTCTAGTTAAAAATTCAAGTCCTCATAATGTACATATAGTAAGACAAAAAGATCTAAATCACTATGCATTTTTATTCTCCTTAGAGGACACCCATGCCTATTATCAACTAGGGGTAAAATTTGACTACAAAGTAAAGTTAGACCATTCACACAATAAGATTGGTAAATTTATTGTTGTAAGAAGGAAATTGCAAATCTTGTTTCTCTTTCATATTGTTAATTTGTTAGGAAAAGTCTAAAAGCAACTTTCAAGATTTCAAGGCTTTTGCTAAAAAAGAGGAAAAGTCATCAAGGTTATTTGAATTTTGATAATGGGGGTGAGTATGTCAACAACATTTTTGAGTAGTTTTGTACAATAGAGGGGATAAACTTGTAGCACATAGTTCCTTATACTCCCCAATAGAATGGTGTTGTAGAATGTAAGAATAGATCTTTAAAAGAGATGACTAACTACATGATACACTCCAAGGGCCTTACACCATAGTATTGGGCAAAAGCAATCGACTATGCTTGTTACATTGAGAACCAAGTTCCTCACAAATCCTTAAAGGGAATCACTCCCTTTGAAGCTTAGATAGGTAGGAAACCATTAGTTGAACACTTCAGGGTCTTTGGATCTCCACCCATGACACATATACCAAATTAGAATCACAAGGCCATGGATCCTCAATCCAAACCTTACATATTTGTAGGTTATCAAGATGGTGTAAAAGTCTATCACCTACTCCACCTGACCACACGAGTTGTTCATTGAGAGGAGTGATAAGTTTCAAGAGAGTCCTACAAACTATATACTTGACATTTCTCCTTCTATTGTGGACTCACTTAACTTTGACGACTCTTCTGACAATTCAGATCATCCATAGCAGATTCCAGAGCTAGAGTCAAGCTTCTTCTTCTACTTTTGACTGTGAGGATAGTGATGGGGAGTCATCCTCATCCACTTCTGAACTTTCTTTGGAGGTTGGTATTTCAGCACCTAACTCACCCATATCTCATCCTCTTTAGGCTAGATAGTCACTTCAAAGTGTGGACACTTGGATAGGGAGTCCAGAAATGATAGATGTACTCATTCAAACTATCAAAGTGGGCCACATGCTTTCTATGCCTCAATCTCTGATCCATAAACATTCTAAGAGGCATCAAGCATACCTAAGTGGGATAATACTATGCATGAGGAATATGATTCCTTAATCATAAATCACACTTGGGACTTGATCTCACTTCCTAAGGGAAAGAAGATGGTTTGATGTAGGTGGATATATTGGACCAAGTTTGTTGCAGATGGGTTGGTTGACAAGTACAAGGCACGTTTGATTGCCAAGGGTTTTCCACAAGTTATTGGTATTGACTACACATATACCTTTGCACCTGTGGCCAAAATGACTTCAATCCAACTTACTCTTGTCATTGCCACCACACATGGTTGGGATGTGCACAAATGGATGTGAAGAGTATTTTTCTTCACAGAGACCTTGAGGAGGAGATCTAGATGGAGCAACCACCAGGGTTTGTTTATTATTCATCCTTAGTTTGTAGAACTAGGAAATCCCTCTATGGCCTCAAACAATCCCCTCAAGCTTGGTATGCCAAGATGGATTCCTTCCTCCTAGCTTCTAGTTTCACTAGGTGCCATTGGGATCCTAATATATATTTCTTACTACAGGATGATTCACTGTTGATACTGGTACTTTATGTTGATGATATTTTGATCACTAGGAGCTCTTCATCCACTATTATAGCAGCGGAGATAGCTCTGTAAGATAGATTTGACATGATCCAGACTTGGGTTTATTACATTATCTCCTTGGTATTGATACTTCACAATCTGACTCAAGGATCACTCTTTCATACCCCAAGTACACTCTTGATTTACTTTCTCAGTTTCACATGACTGACTATAAACCATTTCTGACTCCCTTTCTATCTAGAATCAAGCTTGAGGATGATTGTACTACACTGGTTGACGTAACCTTATATTGGCAGCTTGTTGACAGTCTCATCTATTTGACCCATCTTAGGCCTAATATTTCATATGTTGTTTAATTTTGGTTTCTAGATTCATGTAGGAGCCTCATGAGCTACACTAGAAAGAAACTAAGAAGATACTTCACTACCTTCAAGGTACTCTCACATTTGGGATTCATTACAGAGATGACATAGAGGTTGACTTGGTTGGATACACAGATTCAGATTGGGTTGATGATACTTAGAAACACAAGTCCACTTTAGGTTATAATTTCTCACTAGGTTCTAGTCCTATCAATTGGTCTAGCAAAAAGCAAAATTTTATTACTTTATCATCCATAAAGGGAAAGTATAGGGGAGATGTCAACACAAGTACTGAGGCTATTTGGCTTAAGGGCTTTCTCACTAAGTTTGGCATTTCATTTAGGTAGCCCACAGTCATCTATTGTGGCAATTAGAGCACCATCTAGCTATGTAGGAATACGGTCCAACACTAGCAAACCAAACACATATAGATTCACATTCATTTCATTCAGGATATTATTCATGGTTAGATCATCGACTTAGATTTTTTCTAGTCTTTAGAGTAGATTGTTGATATCTTCACCAAACCTTTTACTGAGAGTGAGTTCATTCATCTACGAGCTCTACTTGGAGTGCATTTTACTTCAACAACATCATCATCTTCGAGGGGGATTTCTAGTCCTCTTCATCTTATTTTCTCTCTTTTGGAGGGAGTTTTTTCCCATTGGGTTTGTTCCCTTTCTTTGCTCTATGAGAGATTGCATTGTACTTGGGTACCTCATTAGGCCTAGTTGTTGGGATCCAATTTTTTATTTGTACCCACCTAAGATATGCTTAATGGGGGTGTTAGTGTATATATTATCTCATGAATTATTTACATGCACATGGATAATTTCACATGGCATTAAACCTACTTAGGTGTCCTAGTTAGTGAGAGTTAGCCTCTTGCGAGTCTTGAGGAAGTTAACTCGCCACCAGTTCTAGTTAGTGGGAGTCAACTACCTAGTCTTCTCCACTATTTTTTCATGATGGTTTCTTCCCTCTCTCCTATATATGTACATCTTCTTTGCATGGTTAATGCATTTTGTGGTTAATCTAATTTCATGCGTCTTTCATTTTTTCTTTGCATTGTTTATTTTAATAACTTGTAGGGGAACACGATTGTTAGAATTTCATTGCCTAATTAGTATTGGTAATCAATCCAACATATCTTATAGAATATGATAGTTTGAAAACTAGAAACAAGACACAATTATTGGTAGGACTTTTGAAGGTTGAATGATATGATACACCAGTATGTGAACTCTTAAATTCCATTTAAAAGTATGCTTACTTTTAAAACCAATTAAGACTATGCTTCCTTTTAATAGATTGAATAAGTTTTAGTGGGTGATTGCCTTAGTGAGGTATGCAAAATTTTTCTTCCATTTAAAACTCAACGAAGGAGTGAAATGAAGAGAACCCTCATGAATAAACAAGAACAAAAAAATAATTAAAAAATAACTGGGTATGAACCTCCATTCACAACAAGACAATGGAGTTAAACTTAGAACTATATTATCAATCAATAAAACACTAAACAACGACAACAACTATGGAAAAAATGCATAAAAATACATGTATTGAAGTAATACAAATAAAGAAGTGTAGAAATACCACAAGTGAAGAAAAGAAACACAATAAACACCTCAGAAAATAAAGACTTTGCTAGTTCATTGCCTTAGTGATATTTGGAATCCTCACTTGGTTCATTGACATTTAGATGATGGCCTAGAAGATGAGCAATGAGATGATGACCAACATTTGTGACCATTCCTTTTGTGAAAGCCATCGCCAATAGAGAGGTGAAGTGAACATGTTTTGGTGTAAAATGTAATGAAATTTAAGGAAGAGGAGGCTCAATATTGGGGTGTCAGTGAGAGATAAATGTGAGGTACTAAAGCATTGAAGGTTCCATCATGTGGAACTTTGGTGCCATCCCATACACCAAAATGTGGATGCAAATAGAGTTGATGTGGTGGGTAAGGAAAGAAAGAGGAGGCTGCAAGTGATTCATGTTAACATGTTTAAAAAAACATGGAATTGTGTCCACTCACCATACAAAATGGTCAACACGTAATTATAAGATATTGGACTGGGACCAGGGGTCCTCCTCATCCACCATCAGTTAGCCTTCAAAATAGCTTGGAAAATAGATGCCTCCACCTCTCCTCATCCTCCACGTGGCAGATGAGTCAGAAACCCCTCAAAACAATTTTTTTCATACACATCACTGTACGCGTGGCTGTAAGTTTTTTAATCTTTGACTTACATGGTGCTCTAAGTGGACCCCAAAAGTTAGGGTGACCCACTATGGGGCCCTCTCCCCTAGAGAACACTATGTAAGATGTCATTCTTACATTAATATCAAGTTGATAAAAGGAAGAATATATAAAATAATTATTTTGTAACTTAGGATAATGGTAGACAATCTCCTAATAGATATTTATATTGCAATCTAATTGCATGTTGCTAGATGTGTGAAATATTCAATAAACTGAAAAAGATTAGTTCATATATATATAGTTGATAAAGGCATTAATTGTAGTGATCAAATCACAATATTGTTGTGGTGGCCACCAAGGTTCAAACCCTTGTTGGGTTGTTGAGCTCACAACCCATGTACCTTTGTTAGGCTGATGTACTCACAAGATGTGTGCCTTCACTGGGCTATTGAGCTCGTAGGTTTGAACAAGGTGATAATGCCCTTGGGATTGAGGGTCTCCAATTGTGGTCTCATCAATAAAGCCATTAGGAAGAGATCCCCCTAAAAATGGTCTCTCTAGGCTTGGACTAGGTTGAAAATTTGAGTTTACCAAATCATATACATAGAGGGATTGAGTCCCTCCAATCATGGTCTCAGTGATAAATCTATTGGGAAGAGATCCCCTTGAAAGTGGTCTCTCTAGGCTTGGACCAGGCTAAAAAATTGAGTTTACCAAATCATATATATAAATTGATGTTTTATTTCCTTAAGTAATATGTAAGTCCAGACCTAGAGAAATACTTTAGGGTTAATGTAGTATATTTTTTAGGAATGGTATTGATCCTAATGGCCTTAGTATTCAATAGTGACCATAGAAATCTAGTCAAATAAAGTTGAGTTGATTTATAATAGAGTTAACCACTTCGGGCCATACTTTGTGTATAAAGTAGTAAGAAAATTAGAAAAGAATGACAAGTCTTACACTATAATCATATTGGTATCTCTAATAATTGTAAGATGATACCAATTCCTCCACTCTTACATTAAGAATTGTTTGATTGTATATGTTATATGGATTAGAATCCAGGCTAAATTAGATTTAGAAATTATATGAACAAAATCTTCTTATAATTTCATAGTGGACCTTATGGTCAAATGTTGACTAACCTTGCCTTTAGTGGTCTTTGTTAAGATATTATTAGATCTTAATCATAAGGATTTTGCATGTTGGTTACTTTCAATAGTTGTATACTTCCTTAAAAATAGGAAATTTTGGTGATTTAATAATGATAGTATACTTTTTAATTATGACATTAGTTGTTTCAAATGTTGACCAAAAGATCATCAATAGGAATATGGATCTTGCCTGTACATTATTTCTTGTCCAAAATTTCATCCAAAATTATTTAGGCTCAACCATGTTGTCTAGTTTAGCTTTTGGTTAGATTTTTTCTTTTGATTGGAGGTTCCATGCTAACTTATTTATTGCTCATATAATGTTAATAGTCATGAGAAAAATAATATAGATCATTAGTTTAATCCATGGGAAAATATTGAAAATTGTAATTGAAGGAAACTTAGTTAAACTTCTATCTCCTATGAAAGGCATCAACTATTATTATTAGTAATATGTTAATTTCTAGATTTCATCTCATTATTTTATGTTGATGTTCAAACTTTATTTATCAATGGACTAAGGTTAGCTTGTAGTATCAATGCATAATATGAGTATCTAGCCTAGTTTATAGACTCAACTTCTTATTAATATTACTATAATCTAGGCCTTAAACTTAGGGATTTTAAGTATCTTGTAAGAACTAAGATGATCTAGTATTCATGTCTTCTAGCAAGACCCAGCTAGCCATTATGTTTCTATGGTATTATTGATGAACTATTAAGATTATAACTTTGTTCTCTTTTAGACATTTAGAATTAAATGGCTAGTAGAAGTCTATCATAAGATTGTAGGCTAGGAATACCTAATAAGTTAACAATGTTGTCATTTGGAATGTTGATGTGATTCTTAGGAAATGAGACAAGGTTGTTTAGACTAAATAGTTATTTTAATAAGGAGTATATTGGTTTTAATTTCTAGACCTTTTGGCATTGCTTAAAAACATGTTTGAATAACATAAACATCCAGGTTACATGCCTAATATGGTATTTTAACTAGTTTTACATTTTGGTTTAGACTTTTAGATAGTTTTTGAGGAATTTGTGAAAGAAAACTATAATATGAATTAATTGATGTGTAGTCAATATTTCTATTGAGTGCATTATTGTATGTGTCATGATAATATCTCATAGGAAGTCATTTTTACCATTATAGTAATAGTCAATTTTATAGTTATAAATTCAATAACTGGAACAAGTCTTTCTAATAAAAACAAATTAGAATGTTTAGCATACATGATGCCTTTAAAGTTCATGTTTATAGTTAAAGCCATCACAATTGAAATACCACATTTAATGCCTATCATAGCTACAACAACGATGTTTGTGGCTTTGTCCCCATAAATTTTCAAGGAGGAATAAGGACATTTTTATTTACCTTTTTACTTCTTTCTAAACTTTGAGTGAAGTGAGAGATCTTACTTGAACTAGTTTTCTATTCTCTACTTTTTTATTTACATGTATTATATTTAAACTAAAAAAATTGAACTCAATAGAATGCGACTTAGTAACCATAAAAATATCTTAACCATGTTGTTATGTGGAAAATGAGATCTATACTAATTAGTACCTTAACCTAGGTTAATCCTTTTCCACATAGCATTGGAACACAATCCTATGAAGACTTGGTGCTTGGCTGCCATCCACAAGGGAGAGCCAAGTTGTTCGGGGCTCTACTCCTTTGTTGCAAATAAAGATTGATCACTAATGAATTGATAGAAACTAAGTAACACAAAAACCTAATTGATAAATTTGATGAAATACACAGACGACTCTTATAGATATGAAAAATGGAAATGGAGTAGAGAAACATATTTCATATAGAACCTAAAGTTGAAAGCTAGAGCAGATTTGACAGGACCTGGGTGCTGGGCACCCTAGTCCTATGGTTTTTGGGTAGGTTCAACTCTTTTAGGTCCAACCTATGTACCTACTCTTTGTTCCTTGTCGCTTTTCTATCATAAACTCTAGAATGCGATCTGCACATGCACAGAGAGAGGGAAAAATGGTTGTGGCTATATATGAGCTTGCCTCAGTCCAACCCCCATTTTGGTATTCCTATCTCACGGATAGCCAGATCAGTAACAATAAATAGTGTGTGCTCTGAGTCTTAAGTGTGTCTAAGATTACATGGTGAGCAATGATAAACAAAATCAACAAATGAAACCCTACTAAAGTGTGTTAGAGTGGATTCCTATATGTCTCAATCAATGAAATGGTAATTAACCCAAGAGAGATGTGTTAACCAAGGTAAAATACTTTAGATCTATAGCTCCACCTTAATGAAGTAAAGAGTGACCAAATCTTAGAGGCGAGAATGGGCTAAAACCATACCAAATCACAGTAAAGTGGTACAAGCTGATCACCAATCAATGATTCCAAATATTCTTCAATCCTCTTGAAGCTTCAATCAATTATAGCAAGTAAACAAATAGCTTGTAACAAGTCTTCTTCAAAATAAAGTATCAATGTTCATTTTAGCAAAGCTTTGCTATAAAAACCACATCATTCACTTCATAATGACAAAATCACTAGTTTAAATATGACATCATAGGTGTAATTTAGGGCATAAGCCAACAAGTGTTTTTGAATTTAAGATCCATTTACGTGCACTTGTAAAATGTTGAAATTGAGGTCATGTCATCCAAAGCAAGGCCAACCTTAAGAGTTCCCTGCAATGCTAAGGAAAATGGGTAGGACTCGAGCATTGGGTGCCCTAGTCCTAGCAGGATCTGCTCAAAAGGTGGCCACAACTCAGGGACTTAACCAAGACCCAAACACTACTCACAGTTTTGGCATGCGACATCGGTAAAATCTTAGGTAACATAAACACTTCTATTGAGTTAAAAGGTAAGGTAAAGGCTAGAAGTGGTCCTAAAATGGAATAGGGAGTGGACACTAAAGGAAGTGCCAAATAGAGCATAAAATTATGCTTGCACCAACAAGGAGCACAATTTTATATGATACACAAGTCTTGGGAGAGAACCAAACATTCCTTAAATTTCACTACTCTATTTGAGTCGGTAGTCGTAAATGGGAAACTGTCTAGGGAAATAGGGCCCTGGAAAGGGTTGCATACCCACTACAATCACTTAACCTAGAAAAAATAGAACTACATATTTTACTCCTTGATTATGTGGATATGGGTATGTAGGAAATTTGGGTAACCACAGGAGGTTCCTAGACTTAGTTTTTTATGTATGTAGTTCATGCATTCTTTTAACTAGATTGATCAACTTGTTTTTCTACAAAGAAAAATGAATTAAAGATAATAAAGGTAAATCTAAATCTTCTTGTTTGCATCCTCAAGGGGGTTGTGAACTTGACTTATATATGTCTTGATAGATGTTGACATTAGTGCACTTCTAGTAGGGAAATGTAGTTTCTCAAGATGAAACTAGACATTAATTGTCCCAATGAGTCAAGCCTCTAGCTAGAGAAACATTTTTTCTTGTCCTATTTGGATAAAAGATCTTACCTGTCTTGTATAGATAGAAGAGTCGTATGACTAAATTTTTCTTAAGTATTCAAATATAACATAAATAAATTTTTAAATAATGTAAAATATTAACCAAATTTAGATGTGTTTAACTTAACAACGTAGTAGGTTGTTACATTTTCAACATGTAATACATTATCCACCAAGCTTATCTAGGGCATTTTGTTACTAGGTAATTCCAAATCCATTAATTCACACTTTGTTGATGATAGTATGTTGTTTATTTAAAATTTATCTAACAAGGTGACACACACCTTGGACATTTTGGAACATTTTTGCACCATCTTGGGCTATAAGCTATCCACGCATAAAATTGAGTTCACTATGACCCAACCAAGCTCTCATCCTCCATAATTTCCAAGTGAATGGCGAGAAGTGAAACATGCGACCTTCACTAGATATTTTGACATTCCCTTTAGCATCAAGGAGTGTCTCTCAAAGATATGTGGAATTGGTTCATGAAAAAAAATAAAGGCAAATTTTTGAATCAGACCAACTGATTCTTATCCATGGCTGGACACATCTAGGTTGCCAATCAAATTCTTCTGGCTAGCCATGTGTATATTTCATCCTACTAGTTGTCCTCTAAAACCTAATATAATCAATTGACTCAATTGATTAGGAGATTTTTTGGTCCAAATGGGGCAACAAGAAAGGGTTTCCATCCCCATCCTAGTTGCATTGTATTTAGCCTAAAGAAAAAGGGATTTTGACAATTATTTATCCTTTTACTTAGGGTATCTATCATACTACTAAATGGATTGTGAGGGCATTAGAGGGGGCCTCTACTTGGAAACATTTGGTCTAATTATGCATCCAATTTACATTTGCTAGAAACCCTTGGGCCTTGGTCAAATGGTAGGATAAACTTCTTCTTGCCACTTTTTAAAACTCATGGGTCTACTTCCTTTAACATAATATAGAAAGCTTAGAAAATCACCTAAAAGAAGCTAACTTGGTACGACCAATCTCTTAGCCATGGCTTAATTTTTACTTCATCCTCCATTTGGTGGAACCATTTGATCTTGCAGGATGGTAAACCCCTTTTTATCATCAGGAGCCTTAAAGGTAAATGTTTCTCTTAAATGAATTTAAACCTTGTTCTAGGATCTATGGGACTCAACTAGTTTTAGCTAGAAGTCTTAGAAGCTTCTCAAAACCCAATGCAATCTATTCCCTTCTGACAAACAACCAATTCTCAAAATTCAACAACTTGTTGCCCCAAAACCATCTAGTCTATTGTCATTGCACTATAATGCCAAACGTTTCAAACATTAGAGATGGTCTTATAACTATAACATCTAATTCTTCCCCCTCAAAGAAATCCAAATGAAACTTCTTCCTTCAATGATCCTTTCACCCAACCTCACTACTAAATGCAATTGCAAGTGGGTGATAACATAATAATGTGTCCCTTTTTTAACCTAAGTGAGATGCTCAAAATCAACATTTTTTAGCAATTTCAGTTTGTGTCAATTATAGGGAACAAATAGTCAAAAGTTTAAGGATGATATAAACAAATGAGTTGTGACATTTTTGTAAAGAATTATTTCTATCATTTAAAAAATTCAATCAATTTTAATTATTTTTAATTATTGTTATTGAGTGACATTATTCCATAACACATAACTTTTAGTACAAATAAAAAAATTTCATACTTTATTGGCATTAAATCATCAATTCTAATGTCTACTTCATGGATAGTTTTTGATAAATTTTTATTAAATAATTTAATTATTATTAATTTTTAATTTATTACTAACAAAAATATTAAACCTATATTAATCTATAATAATTTTCTTTTAGCATATTTAATGAAATTAATGTTTTCTATCTTCATTAAAACAAGGACATCTATGTGGAGTGTGTTGAAGTTGTAAAGCCAACCTCATAGAACCCAGTGATCACCTGCAAGCAAAATAACATGTCACATAGAAGAGATTCAAACAACACACAGATATTGCTATGCAAGCCAAGAGAGTAAAATTGTATAAACAAGAATGAATAATTACAAAGAGATCAATCCTTAATAAAGGAGATCAAAACCCTAAAGTGAACCCTAGGATTTAATAAAAGAATTATTAAATAATAAAGTGCCTAAGTTTAGCTTAAGTGAAAAATAAAGTAAAGGTGACTTAATTAATTAATCAATATGATTACATTAATTAAGTAATTAACCTATTACTCTAAGACCTCCCCTTAAGATGAACTTAGGGAGAAGCTAAAAAACTAAGGACAAATGTAAGAAAGCAAAGATGGGTCTCAGAAACTAGGCCTAATGAGGTACCCAAGTACAATGAAATCTTTGTAAAGTGGAGAAAAAGGAGAAAACTTAGTGGGAAAAAACTCCTCTCCTAAAAGAGATGCTGAAAGAAAGTACAAATGAAATGTCTCAAGAGACTCTCTCAAGAACATAAGCAGATATACAATCGGATACCCCCCATGAGAGAGAGAGAGTGGAGACTCCAAAGCCCCCCAGAATGAGAGAACCCCTCTACCGATGATCAAACCAATGTGTCTCCCCTGAGGAAGAAACCAATCCAACGATCGATGATGAGGAAATCCCTAGATGCGAGGTGAAAATGGAAGTCCTAGATGATGCTCACTGGAGAACTGAACTGAAGCATGAGTGTTTGAATGATAGGATGTTGAATCAAATGTAGCAACATTATCTGAATGACAGGATATTGAATCAAATGTATCAACATCAAACAACTCAAGATGATCCTAAAATTGAATCTCCAATGAAGATGGGATAACAGATGTGTTGAATTTGTCATGTACGAGGAAATGAATATCCTCTGATATGGCCTCAACAACTGTACTAGATGACTCGATGAGTGGAGCTACAATGTCAGTTAAAGCTGAAGAGGGATCCTATTGAATAGATGTGGTCTCAATAGGAGGTGGAGGTGTAGAAGTCTCAACACTGGTCTCATGAACAGATGGAAGAACACAACCAAACTTCACCTCAGATACAACATGCTCTCTTGGAGAAAGAGAGTGATACTCAGATAGTGGAGATGGTGGACCAAAGTGTGTGAATGCATACAATCAGGAAGAATGATCAACTGTCCTTGTTGCAACAATGTTGCCAGTCTGAATGTCTCTGATGTGCACTGAATCCAGTGTGAACTCAACTGTCTTCCCTATCCCACTGTGAGCAATCTGATAAATGGAGAGAAAGTTGGTGGACAAAGATGGTACACATAGTACATCATTGAATGTACCGTCATCAATGTCGATAGAACTTTTCCCACATAAACTCATATAAGTGTTATTACCCATCAATATGTGTGGTGAGGATGCAACCTCAAAAGATGAGAACATGTCCTAAGAAGATGCCATATGGTGTGAAGCACCTGAATCCAATAGCCATCTAGATGAATGTGAATTGGTGATTACACATAATGCATGACCCTTGTGTGGAGTCTATCCATCTGTCTAGAATGATGGTGAAGAAGAAGACCCACCTGATGCAGATGAAGAAGAGGGATGAATATTGTTCTTCATAAGAAGAACTATCAAATCTAAAACCTGTTGTGCATATCCATCTATCTTCTTCTCATAGCATTTAGACTCATCATGTCCTGACTTATTACAGTAAGCACACTTAGGTCTTTCTTTCTTCATTGATTCCCCCTTAGGAGAATGAGAATTAGAGGTGTTCTGTGAACTGACATCCTTCCCATGCTCTGTAGTCTTTGGTTTCTATTTTTGCTTCTACTTCTGCTTCCCCTAAGATGACTGAGATACCAAAGCATGGTTCTGTGATCCCGGAAGAGCATCCAATTGTGATAACTTGGACTGCTCACGTGACAATCGATCACAGAATACCTCAAATGTAGGCATGGTAAATTATGGACCTAAAGCATCCATGTTGGAGTAGAATGTAGAAGAGAATATCTGAAATGAACCTCAGAGCTTAGATAGAATTAGGTATATACACTCTGTGTCTGTTTTGTTCTTACCACAACCCTGTAACAAAGATATGAGTGATTTGAATTTCACCAAGAAATCCTCAATCGATGGAAAAGAATCAGGTACTAAGGAAGTCAATTCTACCTCAATCTGAAGTGCTCTGAACTAATTGATGTGCCAAAGAGATCACTGAACTTGGTCCACATTTCCCGAGGAGTTGTACAACTCTCAAGGTGAAATAAAAGACTGTTTGAAACATGTAATGATATCAAACCCATGGCCTCATCCATTTTGTTTCTATGCTGCAGAATCTCAGACTAACGTTGCAACTATGGCTGAATCTCATCCAAATAGGACCATAACCTCTTTGACATGATAAGTCAGGTCATATGTGCCTTCCAGGTGTGATAATTGTGTGGGGAAAGATGATCAACTGATGAGGTGTCTGCCATGATGTTTGAGTTTTTGAAATGTGTTTAAGGGAAGATTTTTCTATTTTCTGATGTGTATATACAGAAAGAAAGAAAAAAAAACCCCTCACAACACAAGAAACCAAACCCCAGTACAAATTTGAAAGCTGGAAAACGTGAAAAAACAAAAATCACTTCAGACTATTCTCTATGTACTTGGTAAATTTGATGATGAAATACTTTACAGATCTAGAAAGAGCACTGTAAGACCTTTCCAACACCTATTCGTTTGTGAAAAACAGAGGTCGTATGCAACAGTTATGCCCCCAGAAGCACGAAAATGATGATATGATTTTGACTGGCAAAAATGGCAGTAAAATAGAAAAACCAAAAAAAACACCTATGCCACTGGATCAAGCTTAGAACCAGCTTTCCAATGCCTATTTTTAAAAAAAATCTGACTTTGTTTGCTCAAGATATGGCAAAAAATAAGAAAACCCCCTGGAAGCACAAATTAGGGCAAAAAATAGCCTCTACTGCTGAAATTGGCGAAACTGCCGCCAAATTTGGAGAGTCTGCTAAAAGAAGCCACTGCTAAAAATGACACAGGTCCTGAGGTGGGCGCAGGTACCACTAATAATAGAATAGTTTTTTATAATTTAAAAAAAAACTATTAAAAAAATGTGATGTTTTTTTTTTTTTTTTTTATATTAAAAAAACTTAAAAAAAATATAAGGTGTTAAACCCCATTAATAAGGCCAAAGGCCAAATAAAGGTATGGGGGCCTTTTTAAGGAAGCTTGCACATGCAGGCACGTGAAGAGGTATGGGGCCTGCATGCGCAGGTACCCATGTACCTAAAATTTTCTTGTTGACCCTTTTTTTTTTACAAGTTTTTTAAAAAAATTTACAATGTTTTAAAAAAAAACAACTTTTTTTTTTTTTGTTAATGCAGGAATTTTTTTTATTTACCTCGATCTGCATGTTGGGCAGGTGTACAACTTGTCTGGAAATTTTTTTTTTGCCCCAGATGAGTTCGAGATTGATTTTGATAAATTTATAGTCGATTTATAGGTTTTGGGCTGCTCTGGACGCAACAGTGAGGTCCATCTGGGCTAAAAATGCTTCAAAAGTGCAGGTACCCTCTGGATCTAAGAAAAAAACACCCTCAATATAACCCTTTGTAGATATGAGCCCATGAGTCCAAAATTGACGAAATAAAGGCCAATCTTGACTATTTCCAGCACTCTGAATGTAATGGTGGGATAAAAATTGACTCAAGATGAACCGAAAATACTCTTTCAAGGCTTGAATCCCTCAAAAGATGAACATGAAGTTGTAGATCTGAAGCTCTGATACCATGTTAAGTTGTAAAGCCAACCTCACAGAACTAGTGATCACCTGCAACAAAAATAACCTGTCACCTAAAAGAGATTCGAACAACATACAGTTATTGCTCTGCAATCCAAGAGAGTAAAATTGCATAAACAAGAATGAATAATTACAAAAAGATCAATCCTTAAGAAAGGAGATCAAAACCCTAAAGTGAACCCTAAGATTTAATTAAAGAATTATTAAATAATAAAGTGCCTAAGTTTAGCTTAAGTGAAAAATAAAGTAAAGGTGACTTAATTAATTAATCAATATGATTAAATTAATTAAGTAATTAACCTATTACTCTAATATAGTGTAGTGCATTTTTGTATATTTTTCTAATAACACTAAGGGCTACATACTTACAAAATGACATTTTCAAATGGCTTCATTTGATCTTTGGAATTTTTTTTTCGTTAGCATTTTGATAGGTGTGGAGGAGACTCCATTAGGGGTTTAATTTAAGCCTAGAGGGTTCTAACAAAAGGGGTTTGATCTAATCCCTTTCAATCAAACCCCCTTAGATGGAGCCCCTTTAGAATTAAATGATTAACTTTTCTAAAAATATATGTGATTTTAGGTAAAATTAGGATGTCCCACAAGTAAGACACACTATTGTGTGTTCAACTAAACAAAGTGGAAAAAACTTAGTCCTAAAATTTGGAATTCGAAAGGTGATACCATGATACCCAATCCCAACTTACCGAATGGAAAGTTAAACTTCCAATTGACAATTGCCTTAGATTCTTTCACCCTCCATCTTGTCCCTTTTATGCCAAAATAAAATCTATTAAACACACTTTCTAGCTCTCTCCCCATCCTTTGCAACTTTTGCTTTCCCTCTTCTCTACACTTCTTGCTCTCTTCCCATGGGATTATCTTTCTATCATTGTTTTCTATTTGTTTACATTGTTGCCTTCTATCATATTTGACCAAGAAAAATGGTAGAAACAATGAGGAAGGCGTGAGTCTGAGACTCCGTTCAAACGTAGAGGACACCATACTGATTTCTTCAAGTGGAATCCTAAATACCTTGTTAGTCCTACTGATAATAATTTTCATGTTACATATTCTAAAAAATTCTGGCATAGTTTGTCTCGGGCTATGCCCTATCTTATGATCTCCGACAAAACTACCCATTGATGGCAAAACTACTTTTGTTAGTGGAGGGATAGGAGTATTATTGGATAATTTTGTTTTCTCTTGTAAATTTGACAGAAAGAGGAATAAGGAAGTTACAGAAAAAGAATAGACAAACATTTGTTTACATCTCGACTTAAAGTGTAAACCGCGTAAAGATAACTAGCAATCACATAGAATGTGTAATGGGTATGACAATAGACATTTGAAGTATTGATGATTTCTTACTAGGAGAAGAGTGACACTTCTTAAATGGGTCTCCCAAGAGCAATAGTGTCATTAAATCTATATGGGGAAAGCAATACAATATTGAAGACTAGGGAATGGAGCACATAGAAGCTCATAAGGAGACAAGAACACAATGGAGAGAAGGCTCGAGGTGCCTTGAGAACCACCCCCCACCTTTTTCAAGGTTCAATGTGGATTCCAATTTAAGAACTTGTTGTACGTGCTTAATTAATTAGAAATTTGATCAGCATATATATGAACCTTTAGAAAGTTAAGGAAGTCTCAGAATGTTAAAAACAAAACAGAAAACAAACATTTTAAGACATTCAATTGTTAGGAAAGCAGGCACAGGGAAAAGTCACATGAGCAAGTTTTTTGCCTGGTTGACAAAAAATACAACAAACACATTTTGTAGTGGACAACCACCAAGTGCATAAATAGACAAGGCCGCTATCAGACCGAGGCTTCAAGATCCCTAAGGCGCGCCTCCTCCCTTTTCTTGAGGGAGATGTAGGAATTTTCTTGCATGCGAGCGTATTGTTGGAAGGTGAAAGTAGGCAAGATGCGTAGGTCTTGCAGACGACGGACATGGGAAGCAGTAGTGAAGAGTAATCCCTGGCATTCTGTAGGGCCAATGTCTATCGTAACCTTGTCAAGAGTAAGTCCTTGGGATTTGTGTATGGTCAAAGCCCACGCCATCCTAAGCGGGATCTGCCTCCGAGAGCCATGAGTCACTGGAGAAACTGGAATGAGACGCGTGTCACTTGAATCCCAAGGAGGTTCTACATAGTTGTCAAACCTAACAACAACGAAGCTTGGCAAGTCCAGAGGATTGCAACCATCTAGATAGACAATAGCTACAATAGTTCCTAGTGCCCCATTAATAAGCCCATCAGCCACCCACAAATTTGAGGTGAGCATAACCTTTTGGCCAACACTCAAATAAATTATAGAAGTCAACTACTCATCTTCAAGGGTTGTAATAGACCTCCCCCTTGCTTGTTTATCATTGTACTATGCAACAGGGACCCCTAATGAAATTAACATATGCTTATTATGTTGAGCAACCAAGGCATTTGTCGGAAACAAATGGATGGAGGACTGAAATGCAGGAAGGTCATTTGGGCCAAGGGAAGCATTAGTCTGTGACATAAGGAGTTCCCAATCAGGCAATCATGCATCTGTATTTCTCAAATTAGCCAGTAGTCAACGAACCTGGACCTACCACCTTCTTGCCAGAAGATATGGTTCAATGTAACAATAGTCTGGAAGGAGCGCCATAATGTTGCACCATATGAGTTGCTTGCATAGAAGGGGATGTCTCTAATAGGAGGTAGCTGACCCAAATCACCAACAAGGATAATGGAGCAACCACCAAAGGGAATCTGGCTACACATGGGGAATGCCTCGCGTTAACGACTATTAATACGAGAAAAGAAACTTGGCCCAATAAAGCTAATTTCATCAATCAAAATGTATTGAACAAAACACATGCTCTCCTGAAATGTTGCTAATGCTTGCCCTTCAAGCGGGTTCATCTCTTGCAATGGTATGTGAAGGGCGGCATGGATGGTGGATGCATTGATATTGAAGGCTGCAACATCAGTTGTAGCGAGCAACAATAATGGTGAATGCGATGAAGGCACATCATGGGAGAGTGCATTTTTCAATATTTGAATCAAGTATGACTTTTCAGTACCAACAGGGCCTTGAATAATCATCCTAAGTGGATCCTTTCTTCCAGCCCTTTGGAAATGTGGTAGAACAATATCGAAGACCGCACGTTGCCCCACAGATAAACTACCCACTCCAAGATGGCAATTTGTTCTCGTATCAACTGGAGGATGGTAGGATGCTTGACTAGCCTCAATGAAATCAATAGCAACTAATTATAGGCTACAAGGGATTGAACAACCACTCCAATCATGGGAAATATCAAAGTCAAGCCTACCAAGCAAGTCAAGCTCATCAAAACTGAAATTAGTGCCCAGGTATAAGGAAGAAAGAAGTTGCCACTCTTCAATTGTATCCACATTCAATGCGTCTACTTCACCGATGAGGCCCTCATCATCATAACAAGATGAGCAATCTATATTTCTATGTGAAGCATGCCATACATTATAAGTCCCTTGCAGGCGCTCCCACCTCTCCATCAGTAGACAAGCCAATGTCATCTTCAAGGGAACAAAATTTTGTATACAAGAGAAGATCACTCCAACATAAGGAAACAAAAGCTTTAGAACCCCTAGCAAGAATGCTTGTGAACCAAGGTTTTACTTGTACAATTGTAGGAATAGTGTGTCTAGCCCATTGATTGTTTCTACATGAAGCTCTAAACCTCTAGTTCTTTGTAGCCTCTATCAATGTAACCAATTCCAAAGCCACTGGACACACCATGTATGCAAAAATAAATGTTGAATTGACAAGGCCGGAAGGGTTGACCTAGAACAATTGCTGCCTATTTACATTTAAGGAAACAAAGGGCCTACTACATACCACCAACAATAATTTTAACAATAAGTGACAACACTCTTGGGCACTTATATCACGGTCAACAATAGTTTCTGTTAGGAACTTGCAAAAAGTAATAGCTACAGGTTGATCAGATTCAATAGTAGCAAAGATACGAGAAATCATATCATGGTACGTCTTTGAGCGACGCTCAGTCTTTGCAGCGTATTTCGCAATATAGTTGAGGACTGCATGGCATGAAAGAATAGGCTGGCAATCAATATTTGCTCACCATATAGAAAGAATGATAGGATTATGAATATTTAGCCTATCATCATTACGAGCAGAAACATACTTGGGATGGCCATCCTCTAAAATAACCATAGTCGAAACAGGTTGCAGATCCCAAGGAGCCTTGTAGTGGCATAGAAGTAAGGGTCCTTTCTTAGTTAAGCACATATCTTTGCTGCACTTTGTATGTCACTCAACATGTTTCACTAGCTCAGCATAGTCCATGGAAGGATCAGACATCAAGATTCTCTCTGTGTCCAACAAACAAGGGTCATCTAAAATGGAGCGATGGAACATTGATGATCTATCCACAATGCCATGTGGGTTCCAAGAGGACACATAGTTGTTTATGTAATCCACAACACCTTTAACAATATTTTTGTCCTTCCAACCAATCATCTTCATGGAAGGTGCATGTTCAAGCCAAAGGAAGCCATGAATGTGGGCAGAACCTCTATGCTACCATTCATACCTACCACAAGAGAGAGTAGTCAAAAGGGAATCAGGAAAACAACAAAACAAGCCAAACAAGAGAAGCTATATATAGCAACTAACCTATACCAATAGTCCTTTGCTTATAGAAGCTTCTCTATGACCTCCTCACGAAAGATACTAAAGCGGTGATGCATGTACATTGCAGTCAAATGTGGATTGTGAATAATGTTTTGCACCCTCTATTTTTGTGCAAGAAATGGATTGGAGGGGGGCGATCTAGGCATGATAGCATGCAAGTCTGGCCACTTTGTATTAGCCACACTCAATGTGAAGAACAAAGTAGGGCAACCAAGCTGTATAATCATATTAGAAAGCTCACCTCTAGATTTTGTCCAAAAAGAGTGAGTGCCATGCAAGGATGAACCAAACTGCATCAAGTACTCTGCAAGCTTGTTATCAGGGAAGTCATGCAAGCATTGACAAAGCTTGCCAACTTTAGAGGGGAGGCTTTCCTCCTAATTTGTTTTGACATAAACTGAAGTAGTGGACTGGCTGCGGTGTCGCATCATCAGGTTATACACAAAGTAACAGAAGCGAGGGTGCTGCCCAAACATATTATCATGGTATCTCATCAGGTGTAGAACATACTCATGCATTTTCACCTCTCTAAACCATGGCTGCCCAAAGCTCACAACACCAGTAGGGTAAAGTGTTGGGAATGCCATTGCAAACAAGCCCTCTGTGTTGTACTCATTAACTGGGGTCATTGAACTAGTTGGCCACTCAACAACATCAATTGTACGTCTAGGGCCCAAATGTAGGTGATCATGAACCTCCTCCATCTCCCTTCAATGAGGAGGGAGAATAGCCACAAAAGAGGAGTGCTGCCTAGGGTCCTCCTAAAGATTACTTGGCCCCTCCTTGGCAACAGAATAAGAGCCTAGGGCTAGTTCTAGAAGATCACTGAATGAGTGCACCATCATGCTAGAAATATCAGTAGGGGTCGCCGACAAAGATGAAATTACAGTCTCATCAATCCGGACATCTTTGTAATATTGATCATGAGCAATTTTGAACTTTAGGGCTTGAAGGATGTGTGATCGACCAACATAGAAATCATAGCTATCTTGGCTTTGGCTATACTTTTGCACAACTATGACGTCTAACTGGTTAATACATCTTGGTAAGTGTGTAGCAATACTAGTAATGTCTTGAGGGAAACTAAGTCAATGTCCACTATACTTCAGTTGAACACCATGTGCATGAAACACTTGCAATATTGGATTGACTCATGCAATTAACATCTCCTCTACCTGTGTCAATACTTGTAGGCAATGTGGTTGGCTTCTCAGATCCATATTGTTCCATCTGGAGAAATGGTGCTCATTTTTTTTAGTGAGGCAACGACAACAGACATTGGAATTATGTGATTGCCAGATTTGGATGCCTGAATAACATTCCATGCATATTGAGCAAGTAGGCATAACCGAGAGGCGATCTACCCTCTCTCAGAAATCTTGTTGCATTACATCTGGGTGGGCAAGAGTTGGGAAACAACTATTTTGCGATGGACATCTTCTGTTCACCCCATCTGATACTGACATTTGGGGGGCATGTGTTGAACCATGGGGAAAGAAGTTTGGCGTCTGGATGTTGGGTTGGATGTCATGTCCATCGATGCTAGCAGGGACTCCATGGTGCATTGATAGCCTTCTTTTTTCGCATTGTGCTCTATCAAGAGCATCTTTCTGTGCTATGTAGTGTAATTGGTGCAACTCATTCCTTCGAGATTGTATCGATGAGGCACTGCTAGATGCAACATTGGGCACACTCGGGTGGACCATAGTGAATCGAAGCATCAACTTGAGGGAAGAGGAGGAGAAAAATTAGGTAGACGGAATGGCATGGAAGAAGACCACCAAAGAAATGTGCCGCAAACTTTAGAGGCGAGCAAGCTCCACATAAAACTATAATGCATTTGAGTATATCAATAGAGGGCACCCACCATAACAACCACTAACAAAGTATGAACCAATATATCAAATGTGCAATAAGATCCATTGAAACCACAACCATTGATCTTGAATTGAAGGTACAACAAATGTAAGCAACAAAACAAAATGTGCACAAGAAAAGTAGAAACTGTAAAATAAGACAAAGTGCAAGAAGATTCCAACAAATTTGAAGACCATAGCATATATGAAGGCTTGACATAGGTATACACAAGGTAGGCCAAGGTCCTAGCTCCAAAATATTGTGGCCTTGACATAGAACAAGCCATATTTACAAATGAAATCCACAACAAGACTACATAGGAATAAGGGCAATTCAAAACAAGCCTCGAAGATTACTATATTCAATGGCCCAAGGCAAACGAACAAGGAAAGTGAAACTAACAAAAGCCATTTGATCTATACAAGTGGGGACATCTTTGAGATTTCATTCAAAAGCTGGTGACTTTCATCAACAAAGGAAATATGCTCAACCCTAGTGACAACAACACCGACTCTCTCTTCATCATTGTATGATTCATGTTTGATAGACATCCTAAACACAAACTGATGTGAAATTAAATTCCTCAAGATCTCTTGAACCACTTCATGTTTAGGTAGTAACAACTACAAGTCCATGGTAGTAACACCCATCAAAACATTCCCAGTCTGGTCAAAAACAGTAACCCAGTGGATGGCCCCTGTATGGTCTTGCAATTCAAGCTTGAGAATATAGTTGTAGTCAATTAGTGAGGTCCTTGGAACATTTTGGGCAATGCCAAAGGCTGTCTGTTTGCTGCACAACCTTTTTCTTGCATTTTTTTTCGTCGACAACATTTGGGCAAGAAAGGTAGAAAAAGTTGTCCAATTGTAACTTTGTCACAGTGGATCGAACAACCACAACCTCGATCCTATCAAAGGAAGAAATGAATCAAGCATCAGAGATGAAGACATGACTATCATGATTACAAGGATGAGAACCACCTCGTGACAAACATGGTGAAGCATTCAATGGACCATTCAAGGCCCATAAGGACCTTAATGTTGTTGCTGCCTCAATGCTAGGATTAAAAGAGAGCTCTGTGGATTGTATAGTGTCTATTGTCTTTCCATTCCATGATGCCACACGACCACCTCTAACCAATAGAATAGGAGGCTCACCTGGGAGTGCATATCGTACAATTGTTTCCCCTTCACCTCAGCATGGGCTCCCCAAAGAGTAACATCTATGCTAAACCACGAGCTGCCAACAAGGTGAGCAACACGTTTAACTATCTCTGTTCCATCACGTTTACGAATGGTTGATGTGGTTGAGATAGTATCCACAATACCAAGAACATCAACCAAAGAATTAGTAGCAAGTGACTGTATATATTTGATTTGAGTGAAGTGGAAGTTATGGGAAGGGATGTCAAGCACATCAGAATCACAAGGAACAACTGTTGAAGAAGGTTGCAAGAAGACCTCCCACAGATTTGAGGAGTGAGTGTAAGCAGGGTTTGTTGCCTTTACACGAGCATTAGAAATGGCATACACCATAACAACTGCAACAACATCATAGAAATGATCAACTACATCATTGAAACATGTTACATGTATTTCACTTCCAGAGGAGTCGATAATGTCGAAGCTAAAGATCTTTCCACGACCTTTAGAATTATTGAAGTTTCGCAACACACCCTTAGACAAGACACAACCCTGTATTGTCCACGAATTCTGGTAAGGAGTAAGTGCACTAATTGGTATGATTGCACAACCCATACTAGATCCACCGGCGGAAGGTTGGGAGTCTGGTCCATGCGATGATGAAGTGACATCAGAAGAAGGAATGCTCATCTTAGAGGCCCCCAATTTCGGACCACCTGGCATAGAAAGAAGCAAATTAGGCGCACCAGTAATAGGAGCATGAAAAGATAAAACTTTAAGCGAGCTAATAACAATTGACCTGCATATTACAAAGGAAAGATAGAAAAGAAGTCAGAAACCACAACATGTGGGGATGAAAGAGACAATGACCATTTAGGGGGAGATTTAATGACTTCTATACATCATTTTGTTGAGAGTCTAACATGCATAGCCCATCAGTTGCAAAATGGACCCCTCAAGAAGACCACCTCCAACAACAAGCTCATTATATTTAGAGGGGAGGAGAGCATCATGCATGTGGGTTCCGTCAAAAAGGCATACTCGATAACATAGGGAAGAACTACGCCTAGAAGCAGTCAAGCTTAATGAGGTAACTTGCAATGTTGGGGACAAGCCACAAGAACCACCAAGCAAGCTACTGATAACTCCATTGGTTAAATTGACATCCATGACGGGAAAAAGGAGAAAAGGGTGACAAGCCTGCAACCAATTCAAACAAAAATCTAATGAGGATTGGACGAACCATAAGAAAGGACATGCTCAATCGTGAAAGAGCAAGAAAGCATCGCATAGTAATGGGGATTGTTTATTTGACAATGAGCACAACAAAGACTATTTTAAGAATCCAATGCAAAGCAATTGAACGACCATAGCAATCCTAATTGTAAAAGAAACAAGAGGAGTCAACTTCAAAGACAATGAGCTTCTAAAAGTGCAATCAACACAAGAGCACTTTACACACAACCATGATAAGTAAACGTTATCACCACCACTACTATGGAACTCAAACATCACATAGCTAATAAAGAATAAGCAGATCAAGTACATCACAACCAAACTTAGCTACTCTCTAAATAATGAATAGAAGATTTCATATGCAACATAAGTAGCATGGTGGGATCCAAATAACATAAGTCAAATTTATTTACAAGACCATTTATACATGAGAATTTTATTTAGAAGACCATTTATACATAGTAGGCCCAAAACACATAAATAGTTTTCTTATGGACTATGCACATATAGAAGCAATAGAGCCATAGAGAACCTTCCATGCATGGCTTATTTACAAGGTAAAACAAGATACAAATGAGGGTAGGTTGGAAAAACATTTGCAAGATCACATAAGAAACACTACATGCTAGTCATATATTCTACAAGGGCACGCAATCTCGCCCGATGCACTCCCTCCATACACCTGATCATAGTAGAGCTCTTTAAACCAAAATAACAAGCGATCAAGTTTGTCACACACAATTTTGAAATCAAATAAGGCACCCTGGAATGCTTGCATCTCACTCTCTTCCAACGAATGCCTAGGCAGAGGCACATTCCTAGCACGGTCAAGAATTGAAGAGCAAGATTGTGACAGTATGCAAGAAAAGTTATCTAGGCCCAAATGCGCACTCACATCAGATGTTGGGTCAAGGGTTGGCTCATCACAGAGTGGTCCTGACACTCCCATTTGAGCTACTGCTTGAGATCTCCACAACCTTGACAGGATGTTGAGGAGCTGCCATTTCCCAAGCTTATATCTAGAGGCAAATTTTCAAATCCAACAAAAACATTTGAAAGACCGATAAGAAAATTCTTTGTGGTTATTAAATGAACATAACGTGCACAAGAAATGTTATTAAATTTCTTGTGGTTATTAAAGGATTTACTTTTACAAAGTTTAAAAAAATGGTAATTCATTTTGCCAAAGTTAAGCAGTAAAGTAAATTTAGTTTTTATGAATAAACAACAATGAACTATTTTTCATTTAAATAAACAATAAAAATCAGATTGATGATTTATAGAAAGCAATATAATACTTTTCAAAGTTATAATAAAAAGGCAATAAAGTCTCACTTGAAGCATTTAAACCTTTTTTAAATTTAAAGTAAAAAATAAAATGATAATAAACTCCAAATGTAAACAATAATTTTCAATGATATGTAAATATATTAAGCAAAATGAAAGGATTTACTTTTACAAACTAAAAAAAAGTAATTCATTTTGCCAAAGATAAATAAATCTAACAATATTTTAATTCATATTTAATTAAATTATAATTTTTATTTATTATTTTCTAAACCTAACAATAATTTACACATTGACGATTTATGAAAAGCAATATAATACTTTTTACAGTTTTAAAAAATAGGTAATAAAATCTCACTGTAAAATTTATATAATCTAAAGTAAAAAACAAAACAATAATAATTGAAACTCCAAATGAAAATATTAATTTTCAATGATATGTAAATATATAAAGCAAAATGAAAGGATTGGTAATTCATTTGTCTAAGATAAATAGTAATTCATATTTAACAATATTTTAATTCATACTTAACTATATTTTCATTTCTATTTATTATTTTCCAAACCTAACAATAATTTACACATTGATGATTTATAAAAAGCAATATAATACTTTTTAAAGTTTTTAAAAATAGTTAATAAATTCTCACTGTAAAATTTATATAATATGAATTAAACCCTTTTTAAATTTAAAGTAAAAAACAAAATGATAATAAACTCCAAATGAAAAACAACAAGTTTCAATGATATGTAAATATATTAGGTAAAATGAAAGGAATTACAGGAAAAGAAAAAAAGTAATTCATTTTGCTAAAGATAAATAGTGAAGTAAATATATTGTTTATGAATAAACAAAGTCCTAAACGATTATAAACTATACCCAAGACATATTGTAATTTTCACATCTTCAATGGGTTGCTATACTACAATAGTTCAACTAAAGTTAATCTCACGGAAATAAGTAATTCTATTCAACTTCACTATCAAACAATTAACAATATTTTAATTCATATTTAACTATATTATCATTTCTATTTATTATTTACCAAACCTAACAATAATTAAACTCTATATTACGAAACATCTACTTAGCACAATTACTAAATTTTTTTTTAACTCTTAATATATTTTAGAAACATGCCTAAATGGATAAAACATTAATAGGAAACATTACAGACTCAAAACTACTTTTTCCAGGCATAAATAATTGCAAGAAATAAACCGTATTGTTAGCAATAAAATTATATATTAGATTTTAAGGAAAATATCATAGAAACCACCTTAGCACATCCACCAGGACCTCTTTCATTCTCTAAAACATCAAATACCATACTATGCAGTAATCTGCCCTCAAACAAGATAAAAATATACCATAGTAGTCTGTCATTTCAAATGTCATTTCTGTTTTGAATTGGAAATTTTGATGAATAATTCCAACACAGTTGTGACAGATAGATTTATATTCTCATTTCCTTGATCAAGGATTTAAATCTCACACAAGAAGTTTATTATGTTAAATCGTATTCCTTCATAATATGTTCAGTCACGACACTTCTATCGCCCAAACAAACACATACCAAACAAACACTTCTATCGCTCAGGCAGTGAATTCAGCGAGACTTTCAAATCATATCAGTGCCCAGGGTTCAAATTCCTGGGTGAATTGAATCAAATTTGGCAAAGCGATTCTACTCAAGCGTTAGAATAAGCAAACAATCACCCTGCACGGGAAATGTATCAAAAGAATTCTATATATCAAATAAGACACAACATACCTCTAGCAAATTAAGATCAAATGCAACAAAGCCAGACTGGGAAGCACAGGGAAGTTGGTTGTCAGAGAGCCTAAAAAGCGTAGCAAAGTTGGTTGGCTGCAACACATCTGGTAATCCAAAAAGGCAAAGATGATAGCTGAGAAAGATATTCAGCAGACCATTTAAGCATGAGAAGAATGTAGCAAGGAAAAGATCTTCTTTGTCAGCAGATCTTTGGCCAGGGTAGAGGCCGTACCGATCTCTGCACTGTCCTCATTCCAGCGCATGGGGAAAACAAGCCAGTAAATGCTACTGTACTTCGATAGCTGTAATCAACAGACGGGATGGCTGCAATGGTCGTCTTGTACTCGTTGGACAACCACAGCCACCCGATTGCCACCTGCAAGTGCACGGAGGTCGACTCGCGAGCGAGTGAACACCTATCGACGTAATTAATTCTATGGGATTCCCTTAGAACGATGCTTTCAAGCTAGTCACTCACAAATTAAAGTTTGAAAATGACAACCGCATACATTTGAACGGAATTATCCCACACGAAACGCCCAACAAACGTATGTCAGAACATGAAACATAAAAATGATAATTAGCCGATAGGAATTTATATGTGAGCATTATAGTGCTCAGAATTGTCTAACGCCATAAAAAATTCACGCCGGAAAATTTTCTACACTCGTGGGTTGTTCCTATCGGCGTATTCCTTGAACCTCCTATGGGTGCAAGTGCTAGTCAGTACACTAGGTCGTGTGCTAAGCTCTTTTGACTGTAACGCTTTATCTATTGATTCTACACCTTAGTTGCCTTATCTTTATTGTTATATTGTTATGGTTATTCTTAAAGTTAAACATCATCTATTTCAACAGTCAAACATTAATTTTGGTCAATAAAAGTACTATAAATATTTATCACTTTTTATTTTTATTTATTGAAAAAATGTAAGATTACAACGAAAAAAGTGTTCAAGAGAACAATTCAAGATATAATTCAGAGTCTAAATATTTATCACATTTTATTGTGAATGAGGTACCTTTTATTGTGAATGAGGTGTAAAAATCAAATCTTCCTACAAATCAAATCTTCACAGTGTAAAAATATCAAATCATAATCAATGCATCTAATTTTTCCTACAAATCAAATCTTTGCACTCAAGTAAGGGGAAATCAATAATGTGAAAAATCAAATCTTCGCACAAATCAAACCTAAACCTTCACAGTGTAAAAATATCAAATCATAATTAATGCATCTAAGTTACTAATATAATTATTTTCTTATGGGTAAAACCCTTGGACCTCTTAAAAATGCAATTACTAATTATTTATGTTTAGGTAAGGTATATTTGTAATGGTAAAAATTCTATATTTTTTTTTCTTGTTTTGTCTTTATATTTTAGGTTCTTTTTTATTCGAGTGTCATAATATTCTAATTAGTTTATAAATTTAGTATATTTTTAGGTAAAATTGGTTTATGATTTTAGGTATCTCGATTTATGTTATCACTAATATTCAAATTTACATCTTTGGTCATTACATGCATTATTCATCATCCTAAATTAGATCCATGTCACTTTAATAGTTGTGGATTTGACCTCCAAAGTTTTAAAATTAAAAAATCAAGTTCCCGGAATTTGTGTGCTTGTCTTTTGCATTTTAGGACATTCACTCATTATTTAGACATTCATGAAGGATATCCTAGGGCATTCTTATTGAGGACATCTAGAGTTTGATATTTTTGAGAATAAAAACAATCTAACAACATTGATGTTAAAGCACATCCTCCTAAAGCTATTGCATATATGCTTGTTGTTCTCAATTGCTTCATTCAGATCTATAAAATTGATCCATTAAGGATCTAACCAAGGAGAATTTGATCCTCTTAATTCTACAAATTACCTAAAGGTGCTCCTAAACATTGCTTTTCCTTATGCACATTCATATTTTAGGTTCTTTTTTATTCAAGTGTCATAATATTCTAATTAGTTTATAAATTTAGTATATTTTTAGGTAAAATTGGTTTATGATTTTACATATCTCGATTTATGTTATCACTAATATTCAAATTTACATCTTTGGTTATTACATGCATTATTCATCACCCTAAATCATATCCATGTCACTTTAATAGTTGTGGATTTGACCTCCAAAGTTTTAAAATTCAAAAATCAAGTTGCTAGCTTGCCAATTTGTGTGCTTGTCTTTTGTATTTTAGGACATTTGCTCATTATTTAGCTATTCATGAAGGACATCCTAGGGCATTCTGATTGAGGACATCTAGAGTTTGATATTTTTGAGAATAAAAACAATCTAACAACATTGACGTTAAAGCACATCCTCCTAAAGCTATTGCATATATGCTTGTTGTTCTCAATTGTTTCATTCAGATTCGTAAAATAGATCCATTAAGGATATAACCAAGGAGAATTTGACCCTCTTAATTCTACAAATTACCTAAAGGTGCTCCTAAACATTGCTTTTGCTTATGCACATTCATATAACATAAGTCAAGTGTAAGAATCCAAATAATTCACATTTTACTATATCAAATCTGCAAGTTGAAATCAACCCCACACAAAAGTTGTATAGAATATGAGATCTTCATCTGAATCAACCCTAAAATTTTAAAATAATAATAAATTAACTTTTAATATCTATTATAGTAATTCTATATCAAATTTCAAACTAAATATTACATTTATTTTATTTCAATTTTACATTTAAGTTAATAATTTCAACTATCAATTCTCTCTTATTACTTTAAGACAATTTTATTTTAAAAAATTCTTAAATTAATTTTTATAAAGTATGTATTTATTCTTATAAAATATTAAAATACCACATTAAAAATTTAACCTTATCTTGAGCATTTACGAACTCTCTTCAATCTTCGTCAATTCTTTAAGACAAGGAGGACAAGATAAGGTATTCCCTAAACATACTTTGTACCGCTTTCACACAATTGTAGAAACTCTTACTATAAACCATGACCTTTGAATATTGATTAGATAGTTTTGTAATGTTATCTTCTTAAATTGCGATGAAATTAGAGTTTCATGAATAGATCTACGATCTGAAGTTTCTAACAAGTGATATTTGTCTTGGGTTTCAATAGACCTCTCCATGTGCTTTTGCCAAATTGCCGACGGAAAGCATAAGATGTACCCTTAGTCTTTGACAACTGCTTATAGTTGTTGTAGTGTTGCTGTTTAAACCCGTTTCAGCTTTCTTTGCAGTTTTATTGCCGCATTATTCTTATTTTTATTATTATTTTCCTAAAAGTTTTGTTCAATATTAAAAAAAGTACAGGAGTTTATAATTTTGATTAATTTTTGTGTGGGAAGGTTATTGTAAAACAAGAAAAATAGCTATTTAATTAGGATATATTAGTCAAACAATTTTTCATTACTTTCACATTAGGATTGTACTAGTTTTTTTATTGTTTAATAGAATGATTCTACAATTCCAAAAGTGTATTGAATAAAGGAAATGAACATTTTTCTTTTCTAAGATAAATGAAAGAAATGCTGACAAAGTGCTACTTAATTAATGAAAACTAAATAACAATTTATAGATTTTTGTTATAGAATTGAAAAAAAAAGGAGATGAGAAAGACCTGGTACCAGATGCAGAAGGCCATTGCCCAATATGCTAACACATCACACAGACATCTACACCTCACATTGTTGTCTAAATAGTACATAAAATTAAAAATATGGAGTCTACTTTCAGCTATTTCATTTAACCTACATAATAGAAGATAACAACAAACATAGGAGTTTTCAGGTGACAAAAACAAGCTAAAGTCGAAGAGATATTATCGATATGCTTAAAAGAAATGAATGAAATAACACAAAATAAAAGGGAAAATTTACAAAACCAACATGTGGTCGACATTTTCTCCTTTAAATCTACAACCTACAAGGGAAACAAAAAAATGTTGGGGTTGTTTGGGGTCTTGCCTTCAGGTCAAGCCCTTATGTTGGTCTTTCGACATCCACGGACAACCGATAATGAAAAATATTTCAAAATAAGTGTGTTCTTATTTTCTAAGTGTATCTAGAAAAATAATGGTAATGACAATGATAAGAGTGCAACAACAAGCTAATCTACTTAAGCTAGAGTAACTAGTGTGCTATGGAAAGAGAGAAGGGAAATGAAGGAACCCATCAAATGCTAAACACAAGTGGATTGCACAAGTAGAATAATAATAATAAGAGGGCACAGTGGAACACAATCACCTCACAAATAAAGATGAAGAGTTACCCAACCAAGAATAAGACCCAAGGAAGAGCCTAATAGCAAGTAGTGGTTCCACAAACCATACGAAGATGCACGAAGCTTGGAAGATGGTCACATAAGCTCAAAAAACACAATACAACTTTAATGTATGTTGTAGAGAGCTATAAAAGATTACCAATAAAGTTGGTAATATCACTTAAGAATGCAAGAGTATGCTAGAATCAACAATGGAATTATAGAGAGAGCTTTTCAAGATTAGCAAGAGATAATTCAAAAAGAGTTGCTTGGAGGGAGAAAAGGGAAAGTAGGTCAAAAGAAGTCATTTGAGGGTCGCAGAGGCATACACACGATCCTATGTGTTGTAGAAGGTGGTGAATAACACTTAGAAATGATCATTGTGCAAAAATAGGCTCGGGATGCTAGCATGTCACACAAACATCCACACTAAGCATTAGTATCTGAGTGACATGAGCTTTTGAACTCTCAGAACATCTTAGGACAAGCATAGGATTATGATATTTTAATAGGATTTCATAAAAAATACACATAAGGGTTGAAACATAACACAAACACAATATTTTGTGGGTTGGACAAGGTTTTAAGGTAGGGTTAAAAATGGACCTAAAACATACTAAGGAAGTGGACACTAAAATGAGTGAAAAACCTAGTATAAAATTGTAAGGATATATATAATTTTCTATGTTTTTGATTAATATAAGCAGTAAACAAGGGTGCTAATCCCTTTACAAAACAACCCCCAGGGCAACACAAAACAAGCCCCAAACTGGCCAACAAAGAAAAGCAGGAAATAAGAGTCTCAACCCTTTACAACAATTGCCCTAAGGCAAGGCAATACATGCCCAAAACAACCAAAAACAACAGTCAGACAACAAAGCCCAAAAGGCAAAGTTGTAGCAAGGCTGTAAGGAACAACAACTACAACAAAAGACTAAACAATAGCATAACCTAACCTAGCAGGTCATACACCCTTAGCTCGAGTGTGGGTTTGAGAAACATGCTTTGGAATTACTTTCTTCTTTCTTTGGACAACAATCCAAAAAACATCATTATCTCCATCCGTAGAAACAAGAGATGTAGGAGGCAAGACTATCACCAAATCCTCAGAATGGGGCAGAGCCTGGGGAGAAGAATAAGTTGTCACAACAACAACAACCCCAGCCATAGACAATGTACCAACAACAACATCCCTAATCATAGATGGCTTGTACCAACAACAACAACAAGGGAGGTCCCTACAACTGATAGCGTCCCAGCAATAGATGAACCTTGCAAACTTGTAACAAATGGCTCATGGCCATCACCAGGAACTGAAGCAGCAATAGGCATCAAGAGTGGGGGATGGGTCTCCTTCCCGACATTAGCAAGAGGCTCAGAAGCCTTTGAGATAGAGTCATCATTAACAACATCTACTGTAAGGTGTTCCTATAGAGCTTTATTCCACCAAGATAAAGAACGTGAGGCCTTCAAGTGGGGGGATTTTGACACCAAATGACCCACATCAAAGCACCACCAGCAACATAATGGGATAGCTTCATAATCCAAGGATGACACTAAGACCAATCAACAACTTGTACAACCTCTGCCAGGAGAGGCATAGACAAATCCAATTCCACTAATATACAAGCATATGTGGTGTGAGAGAAGAAAGTAGTGGCTTGATCCACCATGATAAAATGACCCGCCAAGTTACCAATGCCTTTATAGCAAGATTCACACAAAAAATGAAGAGGCAAATTTTGTAGACGAATCCAAATTGGTAGTTGATTGAAAGATTCAATGAGAGAGTTAAAAGTAGAAACCCAAGGCTTTAGTAGTAGTGCATGCTATCCCCAAAACCAAGAGCGACCAATAAAAATAACATTTCGATCAGAGACTGAATCAAATGCGACTGCAAAGAATCCTTTAGCACATGGGTAAATTTTAATTTTCCCATTTGTAAGAGGGCACCACTGCTCAAAAATTCAAATGTTTAGATCTTAGAGCCGTGGCAAGAGTCAATAGAATTTGCATATCAAACCCTTATGGGAAAAAACTCCTCATGTTTTGACACTTCTTCCCCTAAAATCACAATAAGGGGAGGTAGAGCAGAAGGTTTCACCTTACTCCTAGTCATAGGAGCAGCACAAATAGTAGTAGGGACAACCCTCTTCTAAGGAGAAGAGACTCCAAGGCAAACAATGTTAGAAAAAGAGCCAATTGCTAGATCTGTAGAAGTAGAACCCGAAATAGTAGAATGCATCAAACAACAATAGAACCAGGTAACTCAATAATAGAAAAACCTATTGTCATAAATGACACAACAACAACAGCCCCAGTAACAGACAACCCCAGTCGCGGACGCTGCACCAACAAGTGCAACCCCAGTCGCGGACCCTCTATGCACCATTTGCGACAGAGGGTTTTTCTGCTGATGGTTACAAAAATTATGGAAATTATGGATATTATTATTAGAGAGATGTGAAAACTAGATGTTTTAATGAGGCACTATATATAATTTTCTATGTTACAACTATGTACCTCCAAGAGCTTCTAAGAAATTATATGTAATAGTTGCAATAAATTCCCCACATTATTTTTCACTGCATTCAACTTTATTTATCTCCTTCACGTAGCTTTTGTAATTGCATATCCATAATTTCTCTTGTCTAATATTCTTTTGTCACACCTGAGATCATATTGTTAAACTTCACAAGCGATGGAGAGTTTCACTTACTATCACCCTCCCCCAACCGAAATATCCTTTCATGACAACAACGAATATCATGTGTTTCTCAGCTTTTGTAGACTAGATGTCAAAAAAAATTATTGACCATCTCTGTGAATCTCCCTCTACAATGAGGCTTTAGGTTTTCATGGACAATGAAGAATTGGAGAAGGGATAATACATCAATTCCAACTTGTAAAAAGCCATTGAAAAAGGTAATACATTCTCATCCCATATTTTCCAAATGCTATGTAGAATCAACTTGGTGTTTGGAAGAGGCATCCCAGACTTGGAGATCCAAATTCAAGTGCATAGTTATTCCTCTCTTTTATGATGTGCAATATTTTGATGTTCACTACCGTCAAAGAAAGGAAGGTAAACTTGTCGAGGGATTCCAAAAACATTACAACCATTTAGATCGGCAAAATGAAAGTACCATTCAAAACTAGGAGAATTTGTCAAATCTCTCATCTTTCTGGTTGGACATTGGAAACAAAATCTTCGTAATTGATCTGTACATTTTTTTAAAATTAGATCAGGGTAAGCCAAAAGAAAATTTGCATACAGGTCTAGTTATTATAAAAATCTATTGTAGATTAAATTTTTATATATTCACTAAGGCTTGAAATTTGATGGTCTATGGAATTTAAAAAAAAAAATTAAGTCCTATTTTATAATTTTAAAATTTGTTAGTAAAAATTTACTTTTTATTTTTATATATTTATATATAATATTTTAAATTATTAGTAAATGGTAAATATTTGTTATATGGAAACATATTATATTATTTTAATTTATAATATTTATTAGTTTGTAAGAGTATAATTTTAAAAATGTCTTTAATTTATTAGTATTTTTTAAAAATATATTAATTTAAGATATTTTAAAAATGGAATATAATATTATCTTGAATATTTTTAAATTTTTAATATATTAATTTTAAATATTTGTTTTAATTGTAATAATAAATTTAATATAATTATTTTTATGTGAAAATTCTAAACTTAATCATTGTTTTTCATTTTTCACATTTCTAATTTTTATTTTGGTCTTTTTCCCCTTTATTATTCTATATTTTAAAAGTTTTTTGAAATATTATTTTGGAATTACAAATTTACAATTAAAGAGAATAAAAAAGAACTACATTATAAGTTGTATATAGTATAATTTATTTGTTTATTTATTTTTAAATTTTAGATTTTTTAAATTTATGCATATTAAAATATTTGTTTTTCATTGTAAGTGATCTAATCTAATTTTGTTTCTTTTATTTTGTCAATAAATAAAGACAAGTACAATACTTTTTAGAATTTAATGTTAATTTTTTTATATGATCACAATTGAAATAAAAATTTAAGGTTGAAGTTACGTGTTTCTTTAAATATTTGAAAGTATGGGGATTTAGATAACATTTTTTAGGGGACTACTCTTAAATTTTTAATGTGGATTTTTTTCAAAAGAGATGATAGTCATTAAAGTCATCATATTTTTGTTGGAAAAGATTTTTATATTCATATTTCTGCTCACAATTTTCGTATTATATTTAAAGAATGTTTTTGGTATTGATAAGCAACAAAAGTTCATAACAGTATCGAAGAAGAAACTAAAATGATAGTATAAAATATAAAGACTAATGTAACAATCTTTCCAAAATGAATTATAGATAATAATATTTTCTAAAATAATAAGTAAATTAGTAGTAATATTTAATTTAAAATAAAATTGTATGTTTTTACATATTTAATGTGTTTGATTAATAAGACTTGATAAAATATTGTAGCTATTTTTTTTCTAAAATAATTTTTATTTAAAATTCTTTCTTTTAATTGATTTTAATAAATTAAATAATGATTTTGATAATCTGTATTTTTTTAATGAAATGTCAAGTAAAAAATTAAAAAAAAATTAAATAACTAAACCATCATAAAATTTTCATTTAACATACAAGGGTGACCATAAAATTCTAAGCCTAATTTACATTGTGGGAACTTAAAAAGCTATATTCTATATATTTGTGTATATAAACATTTCTAGCATTATATAAGCCATATGTTTATGGGGCAATTTTTTTTTTACTAAATCTTTCAAATCAGCGAGCTCTTCCTACTTCATATATATATGTAGAAATATCTATAGGTAAACCAGCACATCTCCTTGATAAATTGGGTTGTTTCCAATTCTTTCATTCATTATTCTTTGTCTCTTCCTACTTCATATATATGCAGAAATATCTACAGATAAACCAACACATCTCCTTGATAAATTGGGTCTTTTCCAATTCTTTCATTCATTGTTCTTTGTTTGTTCAATTGTTAGATCAAGTCAATTATTACTCATTGATTATATAAAAATAAAAATATTAATATATAGAGATGACCAAAGTAGTTCATTGGTTGTGACTTCTAAGAATTGTCAGACCAGATTAAAAGGTTGGATAGAATTGCAAAATTTTATTGATATAAAAATGAAGATTACATTCTTATTTATAGGCAAAAGAGTAGTTTAATGACCAATACTATCTAAACTGAAAAAATAAATTACAAATGTGTTAACCCTGATGATTAACATGTTAACATCCCCCTTAATCTGAAGGGGTTATTATGAAACCAAGTAGTATTTTAAACTTCTCAAACTTCTCTTAGCTAAGCACTTTGGTGAGAATATCTATAGGATAATCTAAAGTTGCTTGAAAAGACCTACTACTATGACAAGTCTTAAATTGAGACTGAGCTTATTTCTTTAATAGAGCTCACATTTGTTTGAACTGAGCTTGTTACCTTGACATGGTTCAAATTTTCATACTGAACATGTTGCCTTGACAGGTCTCAAATTTTTATATTGACCCTATTGCTCTAATAGGTCTCAATGTTTTTATTGAATTAAGCCTATTTCTTTGACAGGTCACAAACTTAGATTAAATTGAGCATATTACTTTGACAAATCTTAAATTTGGACTTTTTTTGTCCACAAGTTGTAATTTAAAAAAATGACCAACCTTAGTGGCCAATATGAGTAGTCACCAAATATCAATCTAGGACAACTCTACATTATCACTGAATATAATATCAATCACAAGGTATCAACAATATTTGAATTCTCCAATTAAATCTGGCATACACACAAGATTCCCTCTTTAGCAAATGAGAGAGGAATATGACTAGAACTTGGTCTCCTTAATGGAGTAGCGAGCACATATCATATTGAATCAACAAGAGGCAACATTTTAATCTCCATGGTCTCAAATAATTGAAATATATTAGTAAGGACCGACATCATCATAAGTTACATATCCAATATACTCAATACAATCACACTGCTTAGCAAAATTATTCTTTATGGAAGCAGATTTAATTCTTCAATTTTCTCAACAATCGGTGGCTTATCAAATATACTAAGTGACATCTCAAAAATATCAACATTAACACTAGTAAATGTAGGCTCAATAAGATCCACATCATCATTAAAAGAATTATGATGGAGAACATCATCACCATTATGAGTAGGCACATTTTCATCATCAATAATAGACTAAACTCTCTTATAAGATTTGGTTGACAAATAAACCTTGGATCTCCATCTAGAATGATCTATCCAACCAAAATGCATACGCTTCATAGACTTTTAAGATGGATCTTGTAGATAACAATGTTTGGCATAATGAGTATGTAGACCACATGATATACAAGGATGTAGATCAAAGCAATTACTAGAAATATGACCTTGACATCCACAATGGAACAAAGTTGGACATTATCAGACTTAGGAATTATTGCTTTTGGTTGATCATCAGGTGAAGACTCACAATGAAATTTATTCATATGTCCTCTTGATACAAATTTTATGGGTTTAGAATATTCAGGACATAAGACCCAACAAAACCCTTATAACCAAGACCACATTTTCCCCTATTTATTTTATGGGATTCCTAGACTCACACAATGAGTTTTGATGAAGTAACAAATTTTGACTCAATGGGATTCTTCTTTTGTGACTTTGAGTGGTGGCATTTTCGAGCCATAGACTTAGACACAACATTTTGCATATGTGACACAAGATGAGACATGACTTTGTTTGTTTTATCTTCTTGTTGTGTTGAAGTGCTAGAAGGTACGTCCCCCTTTACATCTTTCTTCTATGTGTCTCCTAACTAATCTTGTAATCTATTGAGTTATTTTCTTAATAATATGTATTGGTTGCAAAATTGCATTAACAAAGGTTTATTACACTGAGAGGTGTTCTACACTCACAGCAAGGGCTGAAAGATTTAGATTCCCATAAACATTTAGATTCTGTAAACAAAAATCATAAAATATTTAAATAAATAAATTAATGTAAATAAGATTCATTGGAAAAAAATTCTTGTACAATTTCTTTTTCGGTTCAATAGTTTTTGTGATTTTCTTATTTTCAATTTCTTTTTTGATTTTTAATTTTTAATTTTTTCCAATTTCTTTTTTAGTTTTTAGTTTAAATTATTTTTCCAATTTCTTTTTTTGTTTTTATTTTTTATTTTTTCCAATTTCTTTTTTGGTTCGATAGTTTTTGTGATTTTCTTATTTTCAATTTCTTTTTTGGTTTTTATTTTTTAGTTTTTATTTTTGATTTTTCTAATTTCTTTTTTGGTTTTTATTTTTTATTTTTTCCAATTTCTTTTTCAAATAAACTATGGAAAAGAGATATCCCTCGACGTACTTTAGATATATTTTTTAAAATATAAATATACTAGTATTATCTCCAACATTCAGATATCAAGTTTGTCTCATTTTTTTCTACTTACGTGAATTTGTAAGGACAATATGACATCACAATATGAGGTTGTCATGTTTTACACACTTTATAACTCTAATAAGTCCAATTTCACACCATCTAAAACTAGTAAAAGCACCAAAGGTGCTATCAAATGGCCAATAGGCACAAATATTTATAGGCCTATCACTAAATAGTTTATATTTTTATTTTTATGGAAAGTCATTACATGTTGTTGGTAGACAAGGCTATAAATACAATAAGAAATTCAATATTTTTTTTGCAAATAAAAATAATTAAGTGGTATTAAATGAATAAGCGCATGAAGTAAATCGTAAATCGTGAATGAACTAAATAAATTTTAAGCAATCAAGAGATTAGGTGAACTGTGTAGTACCTAAATAATGTAGGATAATAAAAATCCATGTTACTAATTTCCTATCGACCAAGCATTGCACAAAATAACTTTTAAAAACATATATGTATGAAGTGTGAGTTTAAATCAACTATGTGTGAAGTTATTGAACTAACATTATGTGAAGAGTGTGCTTTAACTTTGGCATTCACTTTGTGTGTGTTTTTGCTTTGGCATATTTGAACTCGAGTGTTTACTTGTGTGTGATTGAACTAACTTTGTGCATGAAGCATGTTTAAAATTTGGCACATGTTCACTTTCTATGTGTGAAGTGTGTGTTTTAACTTTGACATTCATTTTGTGTGAATTGTGTGTGTGAAATTTAATTTGGGCATTCACTTTGTCTAGTCTGTGTATTTGAACTTTACTGTGTTTTATAAATTTGGCACCCATTTTATGAGTGCGTTCAGAGTTTGGAATGTTTGAACTTAAGTGTTAATGCATGATTGTACTAAATTTGTGTGAATGAATTATGTTTGAACATTGGCATATTCACTTTTTGTTTATGTAAATTGTGTGTGTGTGGGGGAAAGTTAATTTAGGCATTCACTTTGTGGTGTGGGTTTTTAAAAAATAATTTTGGTATGAACACTTTGTGTGGTATATGTGTTTGAACCAAATTTGGAATTTGTTGTGTATCTATGTGAGCTTAAAAGAACTTTTACATTTAGTTTTTCTTTATTTATGAATGAACTTAAGCTAACACATTTTGTGGAGTGAATGCACTTCAACTATCACATTTTGTGGAGTGTATGAACAAACTTTGATGTTCACTTTGTGTAGAATGCAATTGAAAGACTTGAAATTCTTTATTTTGTGTGTGTACAAATGAGCCTTGGATATCATTTTGTATAGAGTGTATGAATGAAATTTGATGTTCACTTTATGTGGAATGTGCTTGAAAGAACTAACATTCCTTTTTTGTGTGTATGCACGAATGAACTTTGGATATCATTTTGTGTTGTATGAATAAACTTTGATTTTCCCTTTTTGTGAAATGTGTCTACAAACAAACTTCAATGATGTTCATTGTGAGTCTTTGTGTGTTTGAATAAATTTTGACATTCATTGTGTGTATGTGTGTGTGTGAATAAACTTTGACATTCATTGTGTGCATGTTTGAAAGTTAACTTTGGCATTCACTTCATGTGCGTGTGTGTGTGTGAAAGTTATTTAGTTTTGTCATTCGGTTTGTGTGAAGTGTGTGCCTATGTATTTGAATGAAATTTGTCACACTCTGTGTGTGCCTGCATGTGTCTGTGAATGAGCTTTGGCACTCACTCTGTGTGTACAAAAACACTGATGTTCACTTTGTGTCAAGTATATGTGTGTGTGAATTAACTATGGTTTTCATGGTCTGTGGGTGGGTAGGTTTGAAAGTTAGCTTTGGTATTCACTGTGTGTGCACATGTTTATGTGAATGAACTTTGGCATTTACTTTATGTGTGTAAGATGTGTATGAACTAAATTTATTATATCAACTAACACTCATTTCATTTGTTCTCAATGGTGACTTACCCATAATAGTGTTTTCATTAAATAAAAATAATTTAAAATTATTTTAAAAAGTACATCATAATAATTCATCCTCTAATTAAGGAATCCATAAACAAAAATTTAAAATATAAATTTAAATATTATCACTCACTCTTAAATTAATTTAAAAAGGCATGTTATAATAACTAAAATTTAGGGATACGATTGCATATTGAGATTTTAAAAAAAAATCATTTTTAAATATAAATTTAAATATTATCACTCACTTCTAAATTAATTTTAAAAGGAATGTTATAATAAATCAATCCACCAAATGGGAAATTGTTAGCTACTTTAAGGAGTAGATTTATGCATTAGAAAAAAATAATTTTCTAGAACTTACTAAAATAAATTTATTTCTTAAATTGTATCATTTCTTTTTATCTCACTCTATAATTAATATGCCAAATTAGAATACCAAACATAGAGAAAAAGAATATTAATAAAAACTATAGTTAATTTTATTATTAATTTTAACCACAATAAAATAATTTAAGAATAATCACTTATATAAAGTTCATATGGCAATATATATGTATTTTTTAAAAAATAAATAAGTAAATAATGGTAATTAATTAATAAATATATTTCTACATAATAGTGGCCAATTAACTAAATAATACTTACTAACTAAATATTCCAATTAATATAAAATAATGTAATGCCCCTCATTTTGGCTTGAGATTGTTGATAGCTTTACACTGCACTTTGATAGTTAGAGACATTTGAGTTAAATTAGACTATGGTTTATGCTTATCATGATCATGATGGACTATATTTGATTGATGTGGTTTTTTATTTATGTTATGGGTTTTATGATGACATTATGATATTCTAGTTTATGAGGTATTATGACATGTTTAGTAGATGGATAATCATTTATGAGGAATATTGTTATCTTGTTTTATGTGATTTGTTGGTATCTGATTTATAGTTAGAGATGTTTATGTCATTATCATGCTTTCAGAGAGGGGAGAGTGTAGTATTGCTCAACTTGAGCACCCTACTACGCTGCGAATCCCTAACTCTCTATGTGTGCTATATGTGTATGCAACAGAATGTTTTGATGCAGGTTGCAGGTATCGGGCCTCGACTCCACTTGACTTAGGAGGTCTGAGCGGGCCCTTGTACTAATGGATAATGTTGATGGGAGATAACATGAGGTTTTTCCTAGGTCAAATTTCTGTCTTCAGTTTGTAGTCATGGGTCGAGATGTTGTTTCTTGGTCCTTGCTTTAGATTGTTGGTCATCTAGTGGTATGTGTAGTTATTGTCGAGTTCTTGTTTAGTTAGCCCATGTGTATTTCGGTAATGCGTTAATGAAGTAATATTATTTTAATAATGTTAATAGCATGTCAAATATAATAGTATTTTGTTAGTCATAAAACTTGGAATGCTATTTAAGTAAATTTTAATATAGATTAAAATTAAATATTTTAATGTTTAAAAAAAAAAAATTGTCTGAGTCATAAGTTTTATTATAGTTAATTAGTATAATGTTATTTAAAGAATAATATTGGGTAATAATTTAATGTTGGCTAGTTGTCGAATATGATTCCAGATTAGGGAATCTCTATTATAAGTAAAAAAATTAAATTTTTTTTTTCAGAGTAGTGGGATTGTCTGTAATGGATGGGAGATAGTGGACATTTACAACTCTTGACTATTTTTGCTTTGGGGGGTTATTATTTTTGTGGGGAATTGTTCTGTAGAGGGGACATAAATTTTTTTGGAGAAGAGATCGGGGAAGATTGGAGGTAGCTGAAGAGTTTGAAGCCTTGGATCAAAAATTTGGGTATGGTTACTTGTAAATTTTGCTCAAATTTGATAAAACTAGTTATGTCTCTGTTGAAATCTTGTGTAAAATTTGAACATGTTTGCTTATCTATTGGTCCTATCTCCCTATCGCCTTCTGAAGCCAAGTTCCTGTAACTTTGAACTTTGTAATCTTGCCTTGTCGCCTAAGTGCCTGAGAAAATTTTAAGTTGATTCTCTTCTGTTGTCTTATAGGAATCTTCGTTGATTCATTTTTGATATTTGCAAAATTTATCAAAGATATTGATCATTTGAAATTGCTCTAATCAAATCTTTTATCAGATCCTATCCTACATGTTGCTCTCTATACCATCAAATTGTTTATCCAACTTTGAATCTCAGAATCCATTATTGGAAAATGAGATTTTAAGCCATATGTTGAATGAAATTTTATTGGAATGCTATTAAACATTTTACCTCTGCTGGTCTTTCACCTCTTAATTCCTTAAATCTTCCAGACCTTATTCTATAACCTTGGGTTGATTTATGCCCAAATCGATTGCTGCCAGAATACTAAATTGCAAACTTCTTCTCCCATGTGGTCGTACGTCCATACCTCATGGGAGTCTTTTGAATCTTCTTGATGAAAAAAGAGAATGTTTAAACTAAAGTTTTTATGGCGTTAAAGCTCAAGCCTAGATTTTATCCTTTCTCTCCTCTCCCACGCGGCCGTACGGATTGTCGTACATCGCTGGTTGGGGTGGGCAAAACCTTGCATGAAGTTTTTTTTTATATTATGCTATCTGACGTTTGTTCTTCACTGTATTTGACATTTCATTGTTTTTAAATCTTCTCTCTATTGAATCTCATGGTAGATTGATCCCTCTGACTTCTATTTTATTTCTTATTTAAAAAAAATTCTCTGGTTACCCTTGACTGAATGCCCATCTGAATTCTCTGTAAAATCTTCCATACTTTCTCTCTGTATCATACTCTTTAATTTTGTAGAGTAGATCATTTGACAAATGAACCTTTTAGGATGTAGTAAGGGGTTTTGTAGATAGGTTATTTGGAAAGTTTCCTTTTGAAACTCATGATTGGCTGATAGCAAATCCTTATTAGAAGTTTATAAGTTTAGCTAACTAATTGTTAATAGATTTATAGCTATCTTCATTTTAGATTAAACTTTACATTTGTATTTGTTTAATATTAATTTGTTAGATATGTTGTAAGTAATAAATTTGTTTAGCTATATGTTGATTTTAGCAAATAAATAATAAATTAGTGAATTATAGTGCATTGCAATATAATGATTGGGTATGTGCAGGATCATGATGGGCCAAACTATACCTCTAAGTGGCAATGAAAATACAAAAAATCAGACTTTATCAAGTTCATGTGAAAATTGAAATGGATTATCTACACAATTTGAAAAAGATGTAAGAACAAAATTTGTAGAGAATTGAATCTAGTTTATAGGCTACTATTTTTTTTTAAAACTAAATTTACTTAGTGAAAATTGAATATTTCAATGAACAACTTTTAAATTTTTCAGAAAAAAATAAAAAGTGGGTGTCTGTCCAGCCAACCTAACTATGAGTAAAATTATATATATATATTTTTTGAAACTTTCAAAATAAGTAGAGGACTCATGTCCGGATGTGACGCATATTTATTTGAAATTTTTTTCCAATAAAATAATTAGTTATGATTTTTTTACTGACTTTTTTTTAAAAACTAAAAAGTAATTTTCTAGCCAACCTAACTCGATAAAAAAAATTCAAATTCAAATTTTTTTTTTAACCTATAGCCAGAAAATCATAGAGTGTGATGTAGGTTTCGGATCTCAAAAAGGTGAAATGGTTTGAAAGTTATGGATGTTTTTCAATCAGTGTGTCCATCAGGATTTCAGAGACACGGTATATAGAAAATTATTAATAATTATTTAATAAAATGATAACCAAACAAATCTTATATTTTTAGAAAGTTAACAATTTTTTTCTATAAACCCTTTTCGTTTTATCAATTTTGTATAAAAAAAAGTCGTCAGCACGAAGGGTGAAGTTCGAAGAAGAGATTGAAACATGAAAACATGTTAGAATCCATGAAAAGTCAATAACCAAAATAGATATCCATTTTGCTTCGGTAAAAGCAACTCAAAATGGATATCCGTTTCCTTGATCTATGAAAATTTTTGTACCATTGGTTTTGGATGAAGAGAAACAACATATTTGAAACATCGAGGCAATAATATAAGAATTTAAAGTTAGTTGGTCATTTATAGGTGTATCTATTGTTTCATATCACATTACACATAGAATTCTAATTAACAATCTAGTTTCCTCATTTGGGGGAACATTTTTTTATCCGTTTCTAATGGAAATATTTAGTTAAAAATTGGTGGCTCCTTGTGAAAAGTATGGGCTCTTATCAAGCACGCATAACCAAGAAGGTTGATATCCATTTTTCTTACATGTTTGTTGATCACATCTTATGAATAGGATGTTGCTTGGTGATAGTTCTAGGTTTAGTGAACAATATTCTCAAGCTTATTGCAACTTTGACACTTGTGACCAAATTTGGTACCAAACCCTTTCACCTTTTCAATTAATCCTGATAGTGTCATCTCACTCCATGCAAATCAAACCAACATTAGGACCATGTGAATGAGATTAAGGATAGCCTTGAAATATGAATCTTTATACTATTGATTATCCTTTTAGCTTGACAATCCTTTAAGATCATTGTACCCAGGTGCAACAATCCTTCAATCTTCTTTATTTATATTTCTTTCCTCTTCATACACACGATTCTTGTGCCTTGTAGTCATGACAATCCACAAATCACCTAACTGTCCTTAGTGAGACTATATCTTATTTTGACAATGATAGTCATCGTCCATTCACAAGTCTCCTCTTTAACATAGATACCCTTTGCACATGTTTTGACTTCATGATTTTCCTTTTGTATGTTGTATTATGGTATGAAAATACTATGGCCCCTTCTTCATCCTCTTGTATAATGAAATTGAAGGTCGACACTTACGGTTACTCTTCTTTATTACTTGGTGATAATGAATCCCTAATTTGTGATTGTCTTGAAGCCAAATTTACCACTATTGAGACAGTCAGAGTTGATTCTTGATCATGAATATTGCGAATTACATCAAATATCCATGGGTAATTTCAATTATGTTTCTTAAGACACCCATGCCTTGACTATCCCTTGATGTTGGTCATGATTGTGCTTGGATGGCACAATAGTTCATAGTTAGATTTTTGCCACTAAAGTTTTCATTTGACAAATTCGTATTTGTAGTCCACCTTTTGATCATGTTCAAACAATATAAATACTTATTCTTAACATAAGCAATACATTTCTCACAAATACCAATGCATTCTACTCATAAGGTTCATGGCACCATGCCTAAAGGTATGATAGTCAGCAGTGTACTATTATGGCAGCCTATGGTTGGTTTGACAATCTATAATAGTGATAGCATTCATGCCTAACAGTCCTTATCATTATTGTCATAATATATTTTACATTTGAGGCCTTGTCTACAACATACAAAGTTTACCTTCTCACCCATACCTTCAGTATATAAAGGACATTGATAGGGAATTTTTAATTTCCACTCAGTCAGTGCAATCTAGGAGAGGATAGATTGTCTAAAGTTGTAATCTATTTCCATTTACACTTGCCATAACTACAAATGCTTAGTGTTTATTCTCAACCCTAGTATATGAATAAAATGTGACCTATTGTTCTAATAGGCCTATAGGGACAAAGAGGTGATAAAGCCTTTAATTTTAAACATGACATGGTTTTGATAACTTCCCATATTGGTAAGGTCCTGGATGACAATCCTTTGATGCATCTAATTGTAATAGGTGTTATGATAGTCCTTGGTATCTTTTCATTTCTTTCTTGAATGGCCTACAAATAAGACATAAGACCTATTAGATCCTTCATAAATAAGAATTCTCATACATTACATTTAAACTTAAACTCCCTAAACATCCATCAATCCATCCATTAATATCAAAATGCCACGAATATCCTATGATCAACCTTTCTAATTCCTAGGATAGTCATATATTGCAATTTTGCTTCTCTATACTAAAATAGCCCAAGGAATATCTACCCTTGAATTTGTATTTTAACAATCTAATGTCTTTACGAATAACATTGAGCCTTCTTTTGGGACAACATTTTTTCCTTTAGAAGCTCCTCATTTGATGAAAGCCTAAAATAGAATAAGTGGATAGTCATAACATTTTAGCATATAATGGGAAAACCCTAAAGTGTGATAAAGTCTATACATTATCTATTCCCATCCATGTCACGAAGCAACTATTCAAATGCTAGGCCAACATGATTTAAACAATCATAAGGGCCAACAATCCACTCCAAATTCATGGGAAAAGGACAACTCTTGGATCCCATATTAATCATGTTCACATGGCTGCTAGCATCTTCAAGTGAGTCAATACAAAAATTGAAAGCCTCAAACTCATACACTTTAGAAAAATATACCTAATTATAAATTTGATATGCATGAATAAGGAAGTCCTCATGCAATACAAACTAAAATGTGTCATATTTAGACATGTCATCAAGTTGAACTACATCATGTTGAGACTTGTGTTTACTTAAGCATTACAAGTCACTTGCCTCTTTGCATGCTTCAAAGTTCCAAACAAAGGACTCAACTTTAGGTGTAGCAGAGTCCTCATCAATGACTGATTTACATGGCCTTCAACAAACTAAAATTATATATCATCTTTATGCTTATATGGAGGTTATATCATCTTTACAATTTTATGTCCAGGCTCTTTAGGAGTCTTCACAAATGTGTCCAAAGTAAGATTACTCAAATCAAATAATGGCTTATATCCAGAGCTTTATTAAGTTGATACCTAGGTGGATTAGTGTGTAAACATTCATATGAGATGGTAATTCACAAGTTTATAGAATAATAAAATGAATCCCTAGTCTAGAATCTAAATGTACATAATAAAATGGATATCTATTTTGTAGTAGCGATATGGACGTTGCAAAGTGTCCGTTAGCAAAGAATTGGGATTTAAGAAATGGATATCAATTTTGTAAATGCAGAAAAAAGACAAAAGGAATATTGTTGGGCCCAACATCCACAACCAGAGACCCTCTGCTGTCGAAATACTCATGATTTATGGCTATGACAGTGAAAGGTATAATTTTATGCACTTTTGGAGACAATATTCTTGTTACAATCATAAGGGTGATATTTTTGTTCCCCTAATGGGGAGCAATAGTCGTCGTAAAGCAAAAAGGAGGAGGAAAGTTACATTGGAGGAAATTGAAGCAATTAGGGAAAAAGATAGGGAAAGGAAGAGGATTGGAAGAGTGGGTTTGGTGGATGCTCATCAAGGTGAATCTTCTTCTTTACCATCTAATGACATGCAAATTGAAGATGTTAATTTTGATTATAATGAAATGTTAGATAAGAATGAAATTCACCATGATATTGCAAATGAAAATATTGAAAAATATTATGAAACACCTATTCATAATAGCAATACCATGGACAAAGAAGAAGAAGAAAAATGAATACGTGCACTTGAAGAAAGTGGATATGAACATCATGATGTTGAAATTGCACTCCATAATCCATTTGTTGATAAAATTGATGAGGTTGATAACATGGATGAAACAAGAACAATCAATGTATCTCCAAATTTCATAAGAAGAGAGGACATTTGTCAAGAAGAGAATAACCGTGATGAAACTGGAAAACACCCAAGAACCCCGAAATGGTTACTTGAAATTGATGAGAACATAATGGAAAAACTTGAAGGCAAGAGGTCGTCACGAATGGTTCGGTTGTGGGCTACAAAACTATTCAATGAATACTTTGAGAAGATAACATTAACCGAACAATGCCAACTTTTTGTGCAATTATTAAAGATGTACAAAATGAGACCTTTACTAAAGAAATAAAAGATTCGGTTAAACAAAGTGTCTGATCGGAATAAAATTATTGTTAGAAGCCTTTTCAATGCACTCAATTCTATTGGAAAGACTAGCAAGGAGAAAGATAAAAGAGCTGTCCGTAGAGTAATAACAACCTCAATAGTAAGCAAACAATTAAGAAATGCTCAATTAATGAGGCAAACTTGTGTTAACTTAAGATTGAATCGTAAAACATTGTCAAAAGCACTATCATTAAGATCAAGGCTAGATAGTCCTCTTGCCAATGATATTTGGGCTTTCAGTGGTAGGCTTCCACGAGTTGACAAGAAGCTAATTGATAGCACAAAGGAAGAAATTGAATGATTTTGGTACACTAACTCTAGGGTATCACCAAATGAAAAAGATGTTGTAAAGTTAAGAATTGGTGATAAAGACCGCACACCGCATCCTAAACATTACTTGGAATGTAGCCAAACAACATTGTACAAACAATATTGTGAAACTCACCCAGGTATGACAATCTCACAAAGAGCATTTGAATCTCCTAAGCCATTTTATTGTGTTCCTCTTAAAGTTCATAATATATGTTGTTGCAAATACCATGTAGAGTTTTCTATGTACCATGAATTATTATGCAATATTCGTTCTACTTTGCACACTAACGAAATGTTATAGGAGTGTGGTGCAATTCAACTACCAAATCATCTAGGGACTTATTGGATTTATTTCTATGTATTAGAGATGATGGTTGCATGTTCTACAAGAATGATTGTTTAAATGAAAAGTGTTTACAATGTTGTGGGTTATCAAAGTTTGTATCATGTTTTCATGAGGGCAACGAGCATGATTTTGGAAAGAGAATGGTTGAGAAAAAGAGATATGAGATAGTGAAATACAATTTGAAAAGTGGAGGTGAAGGTTCTAGATGTCAGTTGATTGTAAGAGAGGTAAGTATTGCTGATTTTATTCATGATTTTAAGAAAAATCTTTTCTACAAGTATGTCAGACATAGCCACAGGTCTCAATGGTTAGATCAACAGTTTAGGATGTGTAAAGACTCTTTTTCGATTGGAACTATTGTCTCTATAGTTGATTTTGCAGAAAACTATACATTGCAACCCCAAAATGAAGTTCAATCCCAGTACTACAATTCTATTCAGATTGCTATTTTTGTTCACATCACATACAGACATGCCCCCAAGAGTACAGAAGAGAATAGGAAGATTGTCAGAGAATACCATTTTTACATGAGTGATGATCGATCTCATTCAAAAAAGTTTGTGCAATATTGTTTTCAACAATTTTATGTGTTCTTGCAAGAAAAAGATATTAGAATCGATCAACATCTCATTTGGTCAGATAATTGCACTGGTCAATTCAAGAATGCTTGTAATTTCTATTGGTTGAGCAAAATGCATGTAGAGAAGGGTATACCTCATATTTGGAATTTTTTTGAAGCCGGGCACGGAAAAGGTGAACATGATGGAGTAGGTGCATGCATGAAGAGAGCTCTTTTTAAAGAACAACTAAAGATTAGAGGTGGTGCTACATTCAGTGATGCAGATTCCATTGTTAAGTGGTGTAACTATGCATTGTCACGAGGAGTGGCTCTTGATTCTGAAGTGCGCAGGTTATTTTGGTTGGTTGATGATGGGATAGCGATAGAGAAATTGGAATGTCAGAGAATCAGTGAATCATCAAAGATGCATTCATTTCAAAGTTTAGATGCAAGTACATGGACTATTTGGACACGAGAATTAGCTTGTTTTTATCAGAGTTGTATTAAATGTGATTGGAACAATTGTGAGTCAAGTGAGTGGGTAGATGCATGGATTCCACAATATTTAATCCCTTTATATGAAGGTCAATCATCTTCCATCAATGAGATGGAGAGCTCATTTGACTATGAACATCTTTCAGACCTTGTACAGCTAGGTCATGTTTATGCAGTTGTTGCACCGCATGGAAATGAAGAGAGGTTAGACTATTGGTTGGCATGATGTGTACAGGGAAAACAAAAGCTAACACAACCTATGACAGATGATGATGGGTTCACATATCCTACAGGATTAGTTGTTATTGCTGGGACTTGGTTACAGACATATATGATTAAAAAGAATGGCATCCTGGCCTTTGAAGACTTTGAGAAGCATAAAACCATATTGATGTATTCTCACCTAGTTGTAGAAACAAATGTCAAGTTACTAATGCATCATGGAAAACCAAAATTAAAAGAACTATGGACAATTAGTAATGCTGAACATGAAGCAATATTGGATGCTTTGAAGGTAAGAGATGACCCCTCAGGTACGCTTGACTAGCATTTAAACTTCCAGATGGACAGGTATGACATTTTTTTATCTTAACCTGTTCTTGTTTTTTCTATTTTTTAGAATTGTTTTATTAAAAATCTTGTTACGTTAACTATAATGCATGCTTTTGACTATACAGGACTACGAATAAAGTTATTTTACATGGCATCGTAGATTATTTTGCATGGCATCATAAATTATTTTGTATGGCATCGTAGGTTAATTTGAGTATACTCGAGGTATGATTTTTAGTTCTCATTTGTATTTCTTAATATTGCACATTTGTACCTTTTTCTACATAAGGCATTCCATGAGATGACATGTATTTGATGTCTTTTGCCGAATAGTTCATGTGCCTTGTCTATGCTCTCACATATTACATACATGTGTCACATGGCAATTGCAACTACAACATTTGATAAAATTCTCATTTCTTTGAGGTATTCCGCCAAACAGTTCATGTGCCTTGCCTATGCTTCCTTACTTTGCATTCTTATAAAAGTCCTATAACAATCATAATTAATCTTCATACTAATCTTGATAGTAATCTTGCCATCATTGTATTCCATGAGATGACAGTCCTATAACAGTCCTATACATGTCTACTAGGATAGTTTTAACTACAATAGTCCTACAACAGTCCTAAACTAGTCCTAGAATAGTCCTATAATAAGCGCAGCATTTAATGTACATATTTATGATATTCATGTTTACTTAAATTTGCTTGTTCATGCTTCTCACAGGACGTCACATCCCCTACCCATCCAGCTCTACAGAAGAAGAGAAACAAGAAATGATAAAGAGGGATCACCAATTGGCGGTAAGTGATTGATTACTTATGTCATGTTATATATTTTGAATATTAAATTCTATATTAATATGCACATTGTTTGATTGTATTAATAGGTGGAAATTAACAAACTTTATCGAGGAGGTCTAGTCGATGAGCGATAGAGGATGAGTCATTGACTGGTTCACCATCTTCATGGCCTAGCAAGAGCCATAGATTATTTGATAGCAATTTGGATAGGGATTTGATTTTGGGACATTTTGTTACATATGCCTATTTGGCTTTGTAAACATACTTTTGTATGTTATCGATGTATATCGTTGTATATACCCATATGGTTTTATTTGTACATGCCTATATGGCTTGATATATACACTATACATTATTTTCATGACATTATGCATATGTGTATATATAAGATCCTAATTTGGCACAAGTAGGGAGAATACTTGCAAAGGTTATGGAATTTGGTTTTAAACGTTCCAATTGTATTTGCTTCAAAGTTTCTAAAGCCTTTTCAAAAAATCCATTTTGTGCATATCTTGCAATCATTGCATTCCATGAGATAGCATCTCTTTGAGGTGTCATGCCAAACTGTTCACATGCCTTGTCTATGCTTCCACACTTTGGATTTACACCTGCCAATTGCATTTTCTTAACATTTCCTTTCAATCCTTATCAAAAATTATGTTTTGTGCACATATTGTAATCATTGCATTCCTTCATTTACAACACATGATTAAACAAGAAGATGCATATTTACAACACTTAAGAATATGTAGTAGTGTTGCTCATGTCACCAATACTATGTTTACATCTTCACATACATGGCTTACAACATGTGACAATATGAATGATAGAGAATGTTTGCATCAACATGATGGCACAACATGAACAAATTGCATGTTTGCATCAATTTCATTGGTTCAATGATTAAGAATGTGTCAACTTGAAAAATATTTTTTGTTCTTCTCATCAAGACCTTCATGAAATGATACCTTGGTTTTTTGATATTCAATCATGCATTGGAGATCTTCAAAGTGTTAAAGATGTTTGAAGTGATGAAGAAACTTGTTATTTTGATGTATTTCAACTCCAAACTTTCGCCTAGAAGTGAAGGTGCTAATCCTTGATCAAACTAACCTAAAAGTGTGCCTTGGTACTTAGGGCGCTAGATTATGATTGATCAACCTAAAATGTGCGCCTAAGGCTAGATAGTGAATTGGAAGGATAAAATGCATTATCAAAGGAGTTTATAGTTATTGAAGGCATCAAATGATGACTTGGGCGCACATCTACCTCTCTACACCATCAAATGTGTACCTAGATTAGTGAGGTGCCACTTCATATCTCTATGACTTTGGATATGCGCCTTGATGATGAATACAAGATGCTAATTATTGAATAAAAAACCTAGAATGAGTGCCTTACTATTTGAGGTGCTAGTTCATGCTTCTAGAACACCAAAAGTGCACCTAGATGTTGAGGTGCTAGCTCTTGCTCAAGCAACCTTGAAAGTGCGCTTTCACAAGGAGGTTAAAATGTATTATCAAAGGATTAAGTTGAATCAAGGAATCATCATTAAAGACAAGTAAAATATGATTGTGAATGATACACACTTTTCATCATCTCTAATCTCACAATTGCGCCTTCCATTGGAAGCTCATATTGTGCCTAAAGGAACAGTACTGAGATATCATCCATGTCAATGATTGAGAATGTGTCAACTGGAACAATATTTTTTGTTCTACTCATCGTGGGGCCGAACAAACTGTGCCAACATGTCGGAGTGGGCGGGTAAATGCCAGGGGAGGTCTTGTTTTGTGCGCCAAGCATCCGAGTGATTCCGAGCAAGAGGCTACCAGCAAAGTCCCTTAAGATCCCTGAGACCAAAAAACTACCAAACTTTGACGGAGCAGTTCTCAGAATTCGTGATAGTTGGGAATGTTTTGTTTGGACCTACAAGTGCACATGGGGTCCATCCACAATAACCTCTCTCATTTTTGGTCAACTCCATTCCGTTTGCCTATGTCGAAATCAAACACATTGTTTCAAAATACTTCAATTTGATCCAGTGGAAAGGTGCTAGGTGTGACATTTTTCATTCCATAGCTCGTGGGGTCGAACGGACTGCACCAACACATCGGGGTGGGTGGGTAAATGCCATTGGAGGTCTCATTTGGTGCGCCAAGCGTCCCAGTGATTCTGGGCAAGAGGCTACCGGCAAAGTCCCGTAAGATCCCTAAGACCAAAAAACTACCAAACATTGATGGAGTAATTCTCAAAATTTGTGATAGCTGGGAATGTTCTGTTTGGACCTATAGGTGCATGTGGAGTCCTTCCACAATAACCTCTCTCATTTTTGGTCAACTCCATTCCGTTTGACTGTGCTGAAATCAAACGCATTGTTGCAAAATGCTTCAATTTGATGCAGTGGAAAGGTGCTAGGTGTGACATTTTTCATTCCATAGCTCGTGGGGTCGAACGGACTGCGCCAACACATCGAGGTCGGTGGGTAAATGCCATTAGAGGTCTCGTTTCATGCGCCAAGCATCCCAGTGATTCCAGGCAAGAGGCTACCGACAAAGTCCCTTAAGATCCCTGAGACCAAAAAACTGCCAAACTTTGACGGAGCAGTTCTTAGAATTTGTGATAGATGGGAATGTTCTCTTTAGGCCTACAAGTGCATGTGGAGTCCTTCCACAATAACCTCTCTCATTTTTGGTCAACTCCATTCCGTTTGACCGTGCCAAAATTAAACGCATTGTTGCAAAATGCTTCAATTTGATGCAGTGGAAAGGTGCTAGGTGTGACATTCTTCATTCCATAACTCGTGGGGTCAAATGGACTACACCAACGCATTAGAGTGGATGGGTAAATGCCATTGGAGGTCTCGTTTCGTGTGCCAAGCGTCCCAGTCGTTCCGAGCTATAAGCTACCGACAAAGTTAAAAGTTGCTAGGATTAAAATTTTGCATTCTACAGGTCCTAGGACAAAACGGATTATGCCAACATGTCGGGGTGGGTGGGTAAATGCTAGGGGAGGTCTCGTTTTGTGTCCAAAGCATCTGAGGCATTCCAAGCTATAAGCTACCGGCAAAGTGACTTTACCGGTAGCTTACAGCTCGGAAGGACTGGGATGCTTTGCACACAAAATGAGACCTCCCCTAGCATTTACTCACCCACCCTGATGTATTGGCACAATTTGTTTGGCCCCAGGACCTGTAGAATGCAAAATTTCAATCCTAGCAACTTTTGACTTTGTTGGTAGCTTACAGCTCGGAACGACTGGGATGCTTGGTGCACGAAATGAGACCTCCAATGGAATTTACCCATCCACCCTGATGCGTTGGTGTAGTCCGTTCGACCCCACAAGCTATGGAATGAAAAATGTCACACCTAGCACCTTTCCACTGCATCAAATTGAAGCATTTTGCAACAATGCGTTTGATTTTAGCACGGTCAAACAGAATGGAGTTGACCAAAAATGAGAGAGGTTATTGTGGAAGGACTCTACATGTACTTGTAGGTCAAAATAGAACATTCCCAGCTACCATGAATTCTAAGAACTGCTCCGTCAAAGTTTGGTAGTTTTTTGGTCTCAGGGATCTTACGGGACTTTGCCGGTAGCCTCTTGCTCGAAATCATTGGGATGCTTAGCACACCAAATGAGATCTCCAATGGCATTTACCCACCCACCCCGACGCGTTGGCGCAGTCCATTTGAACCCATGAGCTATGGAATGAAAAATGTCACACCTAGCACCTTTCCACTGCATCAAATTGAAGTATTTTGCAACAATGCGTTTGATTTTGGCATGGTCAAACGGAATGGATTTGACCAAAAATGAGAGAGGTTATTGTGGACGGACTCCACGTACACCTGTAGGTCCAAACAGAACATTCCCAGCTGTCACAAATTTTGAGAATTACTCCGTCAAAGTTTGGCAATTTTTTGGTCTCAAGGATCTTAAGGGACTTTGCCGGTAGCCTCTTGCCCGGAATCACTGGGACGCTTGGCACACCAAACAAGACCTCCAATGGCATTTACCCATCCACCCCGACACGTTGGCGTAGTCTGTTCAACCCCACGAGCTATGGAATGAAAAATGTTACACAAAGCACCTTTCCACTGCATCAAATTGAAACATTTTGCAACAATGCATTTGATTTTGGCACGGTCAAATGGAATGGAGTTGACCAAAAATGAGAGAGGTTATTGTGGACGGACTCCACGTACACCTGTAGGTCCAAACAGAACATTCCCAGCTATCACAAATTTTGAGAACTGCTCCGTCAAAGTTTGGTAGTTTTTTGGTCTCAGGGATCTTACGAGACTTTACCGGTAGCCTCTTGCTCAGAATCACTGGGACGCTTGGCGCACCAAACAAGACCTCCAATGGCATTTACCCACCCACCCCGACGTGTTGGCACAGTCCGTTCGACCCCACGAGCTATGGAATGAAAAATGTCACACCTAGCATCTTTCCACTGCATCAAATTGAAGCATTTTGCAACAATGCGTTTGATTTCGGCATGGTCAAACGGAATGAATTTGACCAAAAATGAGAGAGGTTATTGTGGAAAGACTCCACATACACTTGTAGGTCCAAATAGAACATTCCTAGCTGTCACGAATTCTGAGAACTGCTCCGTCAAATTTTGGTAGTTTTTTGGTCTCAGGGATCTTAAGGGACTTTGTCGGTAGCCTCTTGCCCGGAATCACTAGGACGCTTGGCGCAACAAATGAGACCTCCAATGGCATTTACCTTCCCACCTCGACATGTTGGCACAGTCTGTTTGACCCCACGAGCTATGGAATGAAAAATGTCACACCTAGCACCTTTCCACTGCATCAAATTGAAGCATTTTGCAACAATGCGTTTGATTTCGGCACGATCAAATGGAATGGAGTTGACCAATAATGAGAGAGGTTATTGTGGATGGACTCCACGTGCACTTGTAGGTACAAATAGAACATTCCCAGCTATCACGAATTCTGAGAACTACTCCGTCAAAGTTTGGTAGTTTTTTGGTCTCAGGGATCTTACGGGACTTTGCCGGAAGCCTCTTGCCCGGAATCACTGGGATGCTTGGAGCACCAAACGAGACCTCCAATTACATTTACCCACCCACCCTGATGCGTTGGCACAGTCCGTTTGACCCCACGAGCTATGGAATGAAAAATGTCACACCTAGCACCTTTCCACTGCATCAAATTGAAGCATTTTGAAACAATGCATTTGATTTTGGCACGGGAAAACAGAATGGAGTTGACCCAAAATGAGAGAGGTTATTGTGGATGGACCCCATGTGCACCTGTAGGTCCAAACAAAACATTCCCAACTGTCACGAATTCTGAGAATTGCTCCGTCAAAGTTTGGCAGTTTTTTGGTCTCAGGGATCTTAAGGGACTTTGCCAGTAGCCTTTTTCCCGGAATCACTGGGACGCTTGGTGCACAAAATGAGGTTTTTTAGAATGTGACTTTATCCTTCCACTCCTTATCGAATGACTAGTTTATTCTCAGAGTTTGATGGCTTTTATGAGCATATACACGATGTTTTAGGATAGTCATAAAGGGCAATTTTTGGATAGCCATGTGTATCTTTTTAACAATCATAAAGGGCAAGTTGTACATGGACTGTGACAGTCCCAAAACTCATATAAATCATCCATTTTGGTGTTTGACAACCTTATAAATCCATTAGATCATTTATACAAACCCTAATGCAACTTATAAACCCTCTTTGCATAGTAATTTCATGAATGACTGTCTTGTATGATTGTTTTGTGCATTTTAATAGCCCAATGAGGATTGTATGGTGTTGTCATCTTCATGATTTTAACTTGATACAGAGATAGGATAAAACTCAACATGATAGAGGCATCATTACAAATGGATTGAATTGCAATAGTCAGAGAGCCAACCTCCTATCAATGAGAGTTCAATGATAGTAAATAAAGAGCTACTTGACCATAAATAGGATTTACATACATACATACATACATATATATATGATCTCGTAGGCATCTGGGTTTCATACACAGATTGCAATAGTTGTAGAGCCAACCTCCTATTAACGAGAGTTGAATAATAGTAAATAGAGAGCTTCTTGGCCATAAATTGGATTTGCATACACACACACCCAACTGAAATAGATTCCACCAGATTTTAATTACAATTTCTCTCAAGCCCTAACACATCCATACAGGGCTGTACTAAACAAAGAAATAGCAGGAAAATAGTAAAATCTACAAAAACATAGTTTTTTAACATTAATTTCATTCAAACTTGTCTTCAATTCATCTTCAAAATGTTTTCAATACATCTCCAATGCCTTTTCCATGAAGGTTTATGCATATTTATACATGATTTGAGGGAAACCAATAGTCTCCAACTGACTTTTGAGTACTTGACTGTTCATCTTCCATACTTTTGCATTTTTTTTACATTTTCATATGACAACTTTGACATATTTACAAAATTTGACAAGATGAAGACTAAATACATGATGAAATGGTTTATCATGACCTTATTAGATTTCAAGCTACTATGCATGATTAGGGAATATAAGGAATTTTGTCATATTGATTCTATTGATCTAAAACCATTCTCAATGCTAAACATATCATCAATGGATTAAAGAACTATCATCATAATGTATGGCATCATGGGAAGTATCATGACATGCACATAAGGAATTTAAATTATATTGTATATCAAGGTGTATATATATTAAATTCTAGTCCATAATGGTAGACATATACAAAAATTTGGCAAATATGCCAACTCAAAACATTTTTTACAAAATGTGGCATATGCCATGTCTCAAAAGCTATATACAATCTAAATGCCAAATAGCTACATCAAATACTACAAGTCCACTTGACCCTCAATCTGTGATGGATCCTGAAAAAAGTGTCCTCTTTGTACCAAAATGTCTAGTAATTGATGGAGGTGAAGTTTCCTGCATTAACAAGTCAAAACACAAATTTGATTAATCTCTTCAATGGTAAATAAAAATAAGTTAAAGTTAGTAAATAGATTCTTATCTACTACAATTAAGAACTTTCATTTATTAACATACGTCTAAATCACTACAATCAACTATAAGACCGCTAGATAAACTATCAATTATTTATAAAAATTCAATTCAATTACCTCGACTCTATGTTGTTGTTCGGACAATCGTTCTGCAAATGATTTTCTCTTAAGACAATCAGGTGTCCTAGTGAAGCATGATGGCAAAGGTGGCACATCACTCACATTCTCAAGAGACTACATAAAAGAAAAGTAACATTGAAATAAATTAATATATAATTATTAAACAAAATAGGAAATGCATACATTTAAAAAGGTTAGATGTGTTACACACAAACGATCTAGAGTGCACTACACAAAAACTTACTAGAAAACAAGCACATACCACCATCGAGGCCTCCTGCATCAATTGAGAAGGACTCTGAATTATCAAAATGACAAGAATGTAAGACTCTAAATGACTATAATCAAATATTTAAGTTTTCTAAATTATCAATTAAAGTACAATTCAATCAAATTACCTCCACCCTTTGTTGGCGTTGAGAAAATCGTTCTGCAAATGATAGTCCCTTGGGTCGATCAGGAGTTCGAGAAAAGACTATTGGCAGAGATGCCACATCATTCACATTTTTGATTGACTATAAAATAAAATTAACATCAAGATATAAATTAATATATAATTGCTCACAAAGAAATAAATGTATAAAAAAAGTTGATGTGTAGAACAAATTATATCGGCAAGTCCAAGCCAAATTGGATGGCAGACAAAGTTCCATGATGAACTTCTGTCAACTCCTCCTCTGTCATCAACTGTTATCCCACTTAGATACATTAGTACTAATAAATTTGTTTATATATTCAAATGGAATAGACCATAAAATTTAACTTTAAATTTTACCTGCACAAAAGATTGCTCATGCATTTCTCCTTCTCTATGGTTCACTAATCTGGTAGTTTCTACTCTTGTCCTTGACCCCTCAGCTTGAGTTCTGGACCCCATTGCCTCATCTCGTGAATGGAGATCGTACTCTGATGTGTTCAACGGTGGCTCACTACTCTCCATAATAGGACCTAAGCATAAATGATTGCAAGAAATGCAATGATGGGGCACACATACATGTGTGGACGACGATGGTCTAGTAGAACCAGGTGATCCAATATCATCACCTTCATCATGTACCTATGCAAACTGAGATGTCTATATAATCAAATGCTCGGTCAAAGAGTGTATGGCACTAAGGTCCTCTTGTGTTGCATTTGCAACAATGTCTGGGTGTTGCATTGGCGGTGGAGAAGGGATAGCAGGAGGGAGAATATAGGGACCTTGTACTTGTCTAATTTCCCTAGGTCTATCTTGAGGCATTCCTTTGCCAACTCCTTGGAACTCTCTAAAATCAAAATAATTAACATGTTGACCCATGACGAACTCTGCATAGAGTTTACGAAGGAAATACAAAGGTACATCTAAATTGTTGTTGGGTGGTTTATCAAAAACCATCCACCAACAATCCCAAAAGTTCTGATTAATGCCCTCATGAATACACCATTTGATTGAAAACTTGGGCTTACGGACATCAACATTGAATCCGATTTTAGGATTGACAAAGTGTTGGGCTAACATAGTTTTTGTAATCTCTAATTCTTTGACTTCATCATATGACAAACCGTTAGCATATTCGGCCTTCTTGGCTTCTCGCCATTGCCTGAATGATTCATGTTGGGTTGACAAGGTTTGAACATGATTAATGATTCCCTCTAAATTTGATGTCATTGTAGACAATCGAGGGTGGCGGCGATACATTTCTATGATACTACTTATATGATCAATATTTCTTTGAATATTCTCTTCTATTGTTGGAGGGGGAGGGTTTGGTGGTGGAGGGTTTGGGTTTTCATTTTGTGCATCCATTTTACCTAATTAAAAAAGGAAAACATACCCACTTAGCATAAAAAACCAAAAAATTTGCTTGAATATACAAAACAAACAAAAAAAATGCTAAAGATCTTACCTTTTTGGATCAGATATCCATTCACCTCTGATATCCATTCTTCAAAGATGCCACTGCGTTTTGCAAGCTGCGGGTTTGCAAAAACACAGTGTCTTTTTAACTTTTTATATTTTTCAAAACAGATATCCGTTTTGAAAACGGATATCCGTTATCAAAAAAGATATCCGTTTTCTTTTTCTCAATTATTTTCATTGCTTTTTATTTTAATATTTTAGTATTTAGGCATTTTAGCTATAAAATACAATCCAAATTTTAGAAGGCTGTATCATATGAAAGGAGAGATTTTAGACAAACTATCAAAATTTATATAGGATTATGATGATATATAGATTTGATTTTTATATGATTTACTTATACTAAGGTATCTCATAGTATTTCAAAGGCACTTTTGAATAGATAATTGTCATAAAAAAATTGTAAAAGCAAGTAGTTTTGGTGTAAATTCTAACAAATCATTTCATGTTTAACTTACATATTAGATGATATTTGTGTCAACAATTGAGATCAAACTTGTGACACTCGGGATCGACCTCTCATTTTTCTAAACCCTAAACCTGAGAAAGGGAGTCCTAGTTTTCTTGTTTCCATTTCCTTCGTCGATAAGGGAGAGGGAAAGATAGAGGGGAGAGATAGGATATATAGGAATGATAGGGGGAGAGAGGCAAGAGATAGAGAGATTGGGAGAGATGGCTAGATACATAGAGATAGAGAGGAGATAGATAGGAAGAGATAGAGGAGAGGGAAAGATAGAGGAGTTAGGAATGATAGGGGGAGAGAGGAAAGAGATAGAGGAGATAGAGGAGATAGGGGTTTCTATATCTCCCTATTGGTCCTCTCTCTCTAAACACTAAACCCTAAACCTCTAAACCTTAACCCCTAAACCATAAACACTAAACCCTAAATAATGCCCCTAAACCTTAACCCCTAACCCCTAAACCCTAAACCCTAAACATGAGCAACCCTAAACCCTATCTCCTATCTCTCCCTTATCTCCCTATCTCTATCATCTGGCTCTACCTCTCAATCCTTCTCCCTATTTCTCTTGACATCTCGCTCACTCTCTATCTCCCTATCTCTCCCCTTTGTCACCTCTATCTCTCCCTATCTGTCTCCTCTCTCTTTCTATCTAGCTATCTCCAAAACTGAGAAACCCTAAACCTAGGTACATCTAAAATCTAATCAACTCTAAACCTATATCCCCCTAGCTCTCCCCTATCTCTCTATCTCTATCATCCCTCTACCTCTCTTGATCTCTCTCCCTATGTCTCTGGCCATGTGCCTCACTCTCTATCTCCTTATCTCTCTCCTCGGTCTCCTCTCTCTATCTCCCTATCATTCCTCTCTCTCTATAAACCCTAAATCCAAAACCCTAAACCTCTAAACCTAACCCCTAACCCCTAAATAATGCCCCTAAACCCTAACCCCTAAACCTGAGAAACCCTAAACCCCTAAACCCTAAACCCCAAACCCCTAAACCCTAAACCCAAGTAACCCTAAACCACTATCTCCCTATCTCTCCCCTACCTCCCTACCACCTTTGTCCCTCTACCTCTCAATCTCTCTCCCTATGTCTCTGGCCATGTCCCTCACTCTTTATCTTCCTATCTCTCCCCTCAGACTCCTCTATATCTCCCTATCATTCCTCTCTCTCTATAAACCCTAAATCCAAAACCCTAAACCTCTAAACCTAACCCCTAACCCCTAAACAATAAATCCTAAACCCTAAATTATAATGCCCCTAAACCCTAACCCCTAACCCCTAAACTTGAGAACCCCTAAATCCCAAACCCCTAAACCCTAAACCCAAGTAACCATAAACCACTATCTCCCTATCTCTCCCCTATCTCCCTATCACCTTTGTCCCTCTACCTCTTAATCTCTCTCGCTATGTCTCTTACCATGTCTCTCACTCTTTATCTCCCTATCTCTCCCATCAGACTCCTCTATATCTCCCTATTGGTCCTTTATTTCTCTCTAACCTCTAAACCCTAAACCTCTAAACCTTAACCCCTAACCCCAAAACCCTAAACCCTAAATAATGCCCCTAAACCCAAGCAACTCTAGACCTCTATCTCCCTATCTCTATCATCCCTCTACCTCTCAATCTCTCTCTCTCTCTATATCTCTAGACATGTCTCACTCTCTATCTCCCTATCTCTCCCCTCTGTCTCCTCTATCTCTCCCAAACTCTATCAGTCCCCTCTCTCTATCTCTCTTTAAATTGTAAACTGTAAACCCTAAACCCTAAACCCTTAAACCCGAGCAACCCTAAACCTCTAAACCCTAAATAATTCCCCTAACCAACCTCTAAACCACTTCTCTATATAGGTGCAACTAATACCACTTTTTCATTGTTTTCCACATTTAATTATATTCTTTTCCATTTTCGAAGTCCTACATGTGTCCAAGTTGTATTGTTTGTCAAGTTTTTAGTCTAATTGTTAGTCCTAGCTCTCATGGTTATTAAAATGTTAGTATAGTTAGATTTATCCTTCGGTAACATTAATTTACACATTGTTGTACAAACAACCACATCGAAACATAACCTTACCTAATTAAGGTAAACCTTTAAGGTTCTTTCATAAATGGCGAGCTTAACAGATCCAACTAGTTCAATGTTCTTATAGTCCATGCTTACCCTTCCAAGAGAGTTCATGCCATGTTAACTTTGCATTATTTCCTAACATATCACATGAAGGACATCATCATCACAAGGAATAACAATGTCATGAAGGATTAACGAAGGTGTAGCTTCACCACATAAAGTATCATTCATAATTTTATCACTAGAGGGTAAGGGTATATCATGTGTATCCTTCTCAAACCATGTATCATGAATCAACTCATATGAAGGATTGGGTAAAGCAATTTAGGGCATGAAATCCAAAACGCCTTGAAACACATCCCCTGTTGCCCCACCATTCCTATCCCTGAAATATTGGAACATAGTCTAAAAGTGATTATTTCACATGATGAACAAAACTGAATATTTTATTATTGATTATTTGAGTAATTCATTAGTGATGATTCTTAGTGTTTAACAAATCCTTATGGATCAATGTGTAAAGAAGCTACCAATGTTAATTTGCCCTCCTCCTTCACTAGAAACAGTCTTTAAGGAGGTTCATATATTGATGGGAGATCCAAGATTTAAGCGGTATATTTTCAAAAAGAGTAAAAAGCCTTTCTCCCAAATTTTTTTATAAAACGGATATCCGTTTTGAGAATGGATATCTGTTTTGGTTTGGTATCCAAACCAAAACATATATCCGTTTCAAAGTCAAACTTTGCCAAGTCACGAATTTGGCTAAGTAAAAACACAATTTTTTTCCTATTGCCACTGTTTGGCCCACGATGATCCTGCACATACCCGATTTTGGTAACAAAGCAAATATTTGTTTAACACCTAAAATAAATATTATTTTCATGAAATAAATTAATAACTTCCTATATATTTTGAAGTTAAAAAAATTATATTAGATTACTTCTATTTGTATGGTGATAAAGTTAATTTTAGGATAGATTCGTATTTTTTGTAGAATTAAATTTATTATAATAATGTTGCTTTAGTAGATGCAAGTTGGTTATATGAATAAATTAGTATGCTCATTAAATACAATTTTGTTACATACTATCCTAGGATACATTTATTTTAGTAATTATATAATAAGTTAGAGCTTTAGTGTGTTTTGAGTTATAATACTAGATTTCTATGGTGATGGTCACGTAAATGATATAGTATATGTTATTTCACTTCATTTCAATGAAAGTAAAAACTTTGTTATGCTTGTTGGTTTATATCATCCATTAGGTGTTATGTCAAGTTGATTTTAAATATGGTTTTGTTGAAGTCCCTCTGTTAGTTGTTAGCATCCAGAAGTAATGATGCAATTGGTTTTTATGTTATTTTTGGCCCGAGTCATATTGTTTTAGGGAATGACATAGTCATTTAAACCCTTGTTTCCATCTTGGAAGATGGACTTGTGTAAATGGTATTGTGTTCAATTTGCTAACTCCAAAGGTTAGGCTACTTTGGCTTCAATTGTTATGATGTCATTTTAAAAAAAAATGATGTGAGATTTTTGAAGTGGATAAAGGAAAGTTTTGTTGTTGAGGTTGAAATTTTAAATGAACTATGTATTGGATTGTAAAAGTTAGATACCTTGTATTCCCTTGTCCATGCATGTTATTGGTTTTTGGATGTTGGTTAAGGGTTGCTAGTTGTACGTAGGAGAGTGGCTTTCATGGTGGGCCCAGTGCCCAAAGTGGATGCTTGGAAAACCCCATGGAAGTTGTAATCAAGTGATAACTTAATAATTTGATCTAGGTAGGTTGGGTAGTAATTCACATAACAAGATAAGTTTGATGCCTCACCCATGCCTTGGGTGCTTTCACAGGCTAAGGATGGGATGAGAATGCTTGGTTGGCAAGGTTGATCTCCTTGTCTCCATGAGAGGATGTGTCAGCTCCGCATGTGTCATCCTATGGGGCCGGTGCCTATAGAGAGGTTGCCAGGAAAACCATAGATGGGGGCTGATTTCTAGTGAGAGATAGCCTAGAAAACCAATGCTAGGACCATGCGATGACACTCTTCCTACTGCAGCTTAGTTACTTCCTTTTTATCTCTTGTTGTAGCCTTTGGAGTATTGTCTTGTCTTGATGATTTGATTTGTCTTGATGATTTGTGTAGTTTCAATGATCTGAGTTGTCTATGTCAAGTTTGTATCTACTTGCCTGTAACCTTTGGCCTAGTGGAACCTCAATGTTATCTCCTAGCTCGGAGGGGTGGACCTCAGGGTTCCACATGGTTCGGTGGAAGAGCTTAATCCATTGGTTTTTCTTGGTTGATTTGATTCGTGATCATTGTAGATGATTCTCTAGTTACAGACTTGTACTTCCATCCTTAGAGTTATATTATAATTTTAGGATTGTATTATATTGTTGTATATTATAAACTGACATGATCGGTCTTGTAATCTTGTATTTAAACCTTTGTAATAATTCATCTCTACAAATGAAAGATGTAAATTCTCTTCTATAGTATTATAATGTATATCACTTGTATTGTTATGGTTTCATGATTATTAGATGCATTTATATTCCCTAGAGGTGCTAGTTGTATAATTAGTTAAATGTTGTCAAGAATGTAATGTTGCCTTCGGTATAATGCATTTATTTTCTTCAAAAAAAATTTGTAATTTTTTTTGCACTTGTTAGTCTAACACTCTAGGGTTGCATGACGGGGCATCACAAATAAAATATTAATATCCCCACCTATCAATTATATCACAAGGAAATTCAAATCTCTTAAAATAAGCCATAAAATAGAAATTCCTTTAACTATTTTAAAGGGATTGGATTGAGACAATCACAATGAATAAACTTTAATTAAATATGAAAAGATTATATTCATGCATTTAAATTTAAATCATTACATTTATATTTAAAATAAAATATAATTGCTACTCTAAAATAAATGAAATTAAATGCATCCACCAAATAAGGAATTCCCTTAGCTAAAATTTGGGGATATGGTTACTTAATAAACAAAAGTGATTTTAATACACACCTAAATTAGCATATAAAATTTATGACAACTAATTAACTCAACCTTATGTCACATAAAATAAGGAAGAGGGGGACTATTTTCTAGGGATTTGTTTTACATAACTTAATGATAAGATTCTATTTTAAATCTCACCTAAAAAAAAATTATATAAACTTTAAGATTCTTTTATTTTACAAATCTTCTCATTCCATTTCTTTGTTGTTCTTTAATATTTTTATGTTGTGCAGGTAAAATGGAGCATTGGAAATGCAGCTTCAGAGAAACCATGGAAACTACACAACTCTCCTCTCAAGCATGCAATCATGTTTGATGGGTTTTCATTCTAAGATATTTAATTTATTTACAATCCAATTTTTATTAAATATGTTGCATTCTAATATTTGTTTATACATTTTTTTTTTCTTTGCAAATCTATAGGTTCAAGAATGATTATCCACATGCAAAATCCTACTTATCTATCCAATCCAAGCCCATTGCATGCACAGTTTCAGGAAGGCAATCACACAATGCAGAAAAGATATTATGTTTTTTGGGTTTTATTTTTCCAAAATTTACATTTTTTCCTTATCCAAACAACGTGTCTTTACTCAAAGAAAGATTTTTATATTTATTTATTATTTTCTATGCTAAGATAGTTGAATAAGTTTTGAAATCAAAGAAAGATGCATGATAAAAGATCTAATGGAAAATATACAAAAAAATAAATATGATTAAACAAATAAATTAAATAGCACTAGCAATAATTAAATTAAACAAAAATCATTCTTAAAACTTAAGCTAGATCTATTTTCAACATAAATAAAGATGTCACATAAATTAAACTATTTCTCTAGAATTTTCTTATTAAAATACAAATTATCTATAATCTAATATAACATTTCTATTTTTGTACATATTTAACCAAAACATTAATGTATGTATGTATATATACAATGATATGAAAATATGTTTTTTTTTTCTTTTAATGTTTAACTATATACACACACACACACACATATATGCCATAGGCAATAATTGCCTAAAGTATATATATTTTTAAAGTACTAATGAATGGAGTATAGGGATATGTTCATACTATATCTACTCACTTAAAATGTCTATATATTTATATGATTACAAAAAAGTATAAATAACTTGGATACATATATTGGAAAAGAAACATTAGTTCTATTCACTTCCGAAAAGCAATGATCTATATGAAAAACATTTAATATAAAACATTGTGTTTATAGTAACATAGATAATACATTTGAGTAAACAAATCATAATTACACAAAGTATATACAAACATATATAAAACTTTTCTTCTCAATTATTAACCCAGTAAATAAGAAACAATATACAAATATTTATATCCATAAATTACATAACCTTAAAAAAATTAATACTAACTCCAACTATTGAAAAGAATAAACATGGATAAATTAATACAATTTAAGTACATTTCTCTCTGATATAACCTGTAAAACTTAAATCATTGTTATATTATACAACTTGAACATAAAACTTAAATCATTGTTATATTATACAACTTGAACAAAAGACTCATTATGGCAAAAGCACATTTACATAAATCTTGGAATCATATCACATTCCAGGTTACATAGATAACATAGATATGTACTCTACTAAGATATTACATTTATTTATTTTCCTTGTATAACTGTTTCTTTAGGCTTCATAGGTGTTTCCTACAACAAGCATGTCAATAGAGATGGCTAGGATTGCTCACCTCTCTACCATAGGGGTTGATTCACAACCCCACCCCCAAGTTGGAGGCTTCCAGGAATAGAATTACATCATGTGCAAGCACAAAGAACATAATATAGGAAGTGAGCACCAGAGAGTGTGGGTGAGGGGGTCATGAGAAAGGCCAACATTCTCTTTTCCCATGCGGGCACTCTTTGAAAAACTAGTGTTTATTTGCTTATATTTCCTTCTCTTGAACTTGATGCATGGAGAAAAGAAATGTGATGTTAAAGGAGGAAATGGTGCTATTGTCAAATAGAATGAGCTCATGCCCCTTTCGAAATATGGAGTGAAAGCCATACTTATAATATGCAAAACTAAGTGTTATAGCCATGCATTTAACTCTCCACATAAATTGTGGCTACTCAAAATATCCATGCATTTAACTCTCCACACAAATTGTGGCTACTCAAAATAGCCATGCATTTAACTCTCCACACAAATTTTTGGACAATGAAAAAAGGAAGGACTACCAAAAAAATTATTTTTTATTAGGACTACCAAATTTTTTTGATAGTTACAAAATGTGTGCACATATAGATTGGCCTATCGGCCAAAATATCCCTTATTGCTGCTATAAATTTGATTTTCCCAAATCAACACCATTTACGCAGCCATATTTTTTATTGCATATATTTCATATCACTGTAAATTGCTGAAAGTGACTTAAAACATATGAAGTATGGAAAATATAGTAGATAATCTACTGCAAAACTCCAATACAAATATTACAACTCTTTTGCTTGATAGCCTTTCCTTCATATCACAAAACATATGCAAATCTTTTAAATAACAAAACATCAACTTTTGAATGAAATAATTACCGTAGTTTGTAGATATGGCCTATAACTTTCATATGAAAGAATTACTGCAGTTCGAAGATATGACCAATATGGCTGGAATGAATCAACATCTTCACATTCAGATCTTATCGATGAATCGCTCTGATGGCATAAGGATTCAACAACTTGTTAAAGCTATCTTGTTCAAATGTTGATATAAACAATAAAAATAATAATGTAGGAATCTCAATGCAATTTAACAAACTATTTTATTTTCAATCACCCATTGTGAGACCATGGGATGGACGATGCTCTCTAAACTAGTAATGGGTTGCTTGAAATTTGCATTGACATGCTCTTCTTTGCTTCAACTTGAAACCTCTGAACTCTATGGTCTGCATCTATCAACTCTTTGAACGGTCAGTCAACTGATATTTTGCATTTACAAGATCTGCAAATCTCTATTTTTTTTTCGAAGCTCTGATACTATTGTCAATCTTAGATTGAAAAGAAAGATAAAATAGTAAAATTTTATTGATATAAAAATGAAGATTACATTCTTATTTATAGACAGAACAACAGTTTAATGACAAAAATTGTCATGCCCACATTTCCCATGTGGTCATGACACGCATCACATGTGTCATGTCCACATTTGTCATGTGGTCATGACACCAAATATCAAAAAAATTTCCACGCTTCCTAAGAAACCCCCTCGCACGCGTAAGCATGCTCGATGGTGTACGCTTAAGGCGTAAACAAAATAATTGAATGCAGGTAATACGTACACGTGCGCATCACAAATGCAATGAAGGCCAACTAGGGGGTCAATGCGACGCAGTTAACGTTGCCAATAGGGTTAGGATCAACGATTGTAACCCTAAGTCAACCTATGTGAATGAAGGGATTTTGACATAAGTCAAAATCAATAGCCAAAAAATCAAATGCATGAGGGGATGATAAAATACCAAATTTAAATGACAATACTCAGCAAAAACAATAGTATAATCCCAAACAGGGTTAAACTTCACTAACCTATCTAAACCCTAAATTCTGGGAAAATTCAGCAGCATAACACCTCACGGGCGTGAGTAGGGTTTATTGTACTAAAACTAATCTGATCAAGAGGTTTACTGATTTGGATTAATAAATTACTTACATCTCACTAGTTGCATTGGTAATACAGCTGATTAAGTTAATTGAACATTTTTCAACAAAGTCTAATCATTTGTTCTCCTTCACGTTTTCTACAATTTTATATGTTTTTCAACAAAGTTGAAACAATTTGTTCTCCTTCACATTCTTGATAATTTTATATATTTTTCAATAAAGTTCAAACAATTTGTTCTCCTTCATGTTCTCGATCGATCAGAGTTATCTCTGCGTTACTTACATTATTCCTAATTTCTTGGTAGATCAGATCTTGGAAAACATGATTTACTAACTTTGTTTAAATAGGTTTACAAGGTTTTCGATCTGGGTTTTAAATCAACGTTTAAATTAATTTTGATAATTAAATTTGGCCCAAAGGGATTTAAAAGAATATTAAATTTTGATTAATAACGTGTGGTTTAAATCGTTCTCGTAGAGTTAGATTTCTCAACCGGATTGTTTAAGAATATCACCTCCCAATATTTTAATTGTATACAATTTAATTGAATCAAATAAAATCCTCTATCGTGATCTAATCAGTTATTTAACTTCCACTAACAAATACAAATAATAATTCAACTGGAGTATAGTTTTACCCATAAAATTTAATCACAATACCCCACTCTTAAAATAAAATTTTAAATCACATGGAGGAAAATAAATAAGAAAAGAGGGAAAAGAATATAATGCAATTTTTAAAATACATGCCCTAAAAATTCCTCTCTATTAAAATATAGATTTCCTTATGAGTGAAAAAAAAACCTAACCCTATCTTTGAAAACCAATCTTTTTCTCCTCTTTGTTTTAACTTTTATCTTTCTTTCTCATTTTCTCATTTTTTTTGTTTTCTTGTGTTTTGATTTGCAGGTTTGATGGCCACATATGAAATGCACATGATGGCATTTGTAAATATATATATTCTTATTGTGTTTATAAAACTACATTTTCCTTTTTAAATATAAATTATTTATTTCTTTTTTGTTGTAAAGCTAAAACCCTAAGTTCTGGTTTTTGTTTTGTGTTATTGGCAGGCCAAAATGGAGTGGCTTTGGAGGAGAGGCCTGGCGGCAGCGGCGCTGAGAGGGGGTTCTGTGGCAGAGTATGCACAGAGGAAAGGCTGCAGTGGGAGGCACTGTGAGGGGGCCATGGAAGGAGTGACGGTCGAAGGGATGAGGGGAGGCTGCAGCGGAGGAACGGAGTTTGCAGAGGCCGTGGGGTCTGTGTGTTAAGTGGGGAGTGTGGGGAGGGGGGCGGAGCCCCCACCCACATCCCACATAGTGGGGTGTGGGTGGGGGCTCCGCCCCCTTTCCCACACCCTTCACCAAAAAATGGTGGCGATGGTGGGGGGTTCGAACCCCCCCCACCACTTCACATATTTTTTTTTTAACTCCACACTGTGATTTGTAAAAAGAAACAGTCGCTTCCTCATTTGTAAACAGTGAATATTTTATGGTTTTTAAATATATATACATCTTTGTATATAAATTGTTATCTATGAATTTTATTTGGCAGCCTAATAAAAATCAATTTATATTTAATACTTTTGATGTATACATTTAAATACCCATAATAAATATATATATTTCTTTTTTTTTTCAACCACATACAAATTTACTCTAGAAACAATACACAAAGTTATATATATCTATTTTTTAAAATTAAATCTTCTACAAGCTAAGGAATTCATTTTATAATTTATTCATTACAACAATGATATTTTCTTTTTTTTTTTAAAGGGGAAAGAAGCAAATGCAATTAAATAATTTACTTCTAATACACAACAACAACTAATTTTCTCCTTTCATAATAACAAATACAATTTTTTTTTTGGTCTCAAAAGTAAAAACCACAACTCTTCTATTTGACAAATGCTTAAAGTTTACATCCAAATGAATTAACTTATAAACAAATTTTCTTCATTCAACCTTTTGAAGGATAAGAATTAAATCTACAAATTATAACTTTCAATACAATGAAAATGGCTTACACACAACTTAAGAAAATATAATTTTACAACAAGAGAGGGGACAAGTCCTCCTCTTTGAAAATCAACAAAGTTGAAACTCCTAAATAGACCAAGATCTTTCTCAAGAGTAAAGGAAAATAAAATATCACTCCAAGAACAAGGTGATTTGTCCAACTGCACAACTTAGCTCCAATGAACCTGCATATCACAACAAGGGGAAAGAAAACCACACATCTTTCTCTCCTCCCTACCATAGACCCAAAAGAGGGTCACACCCGAGCTAGGTAGGTCATCCACACACTTAGGAACTCAATCCACATCACACCAAGGCACTCAAACAATAAAACACAATTTTACACCCAAGGATAGCACATCACAAGAACTCCACCAAGATGAGTTCAAAGGGGTAGGGGAGTGGACACACTCAACTCAAGAGTGCCACTCCTACAAATATCCCAAAACAAATACCTCATAAGGCCTCTAGCCATCACATTTAAACACAATTTCCACAAGTTTCCATCTTGGCTCTCAAGCCATTGCACATATTGCTCAAAATCTTATATAATGCCCTCAAGGCTTACAACACCACCAAAAACAAGGTAATGACCCCAAAGAGGTTCACTCCTCCCCTACCCCACACTTGTTGAGCATATTCTCCCAAATGGGAGAGGCTCTTACAACACCCTACAAATTTTCCCCACAATAACAATAAAAAAACCAAAGAAAATAAGTCTCACACATATGCATCATGCAAGCAAACTAAAATACAAAGGGAAGGCCTTAGCCATGAAGCCAACCTTTAAAAGGCCAAATATGGAAGATGGTTGATGTAGAGCTTGTCCAAATCCTCCTCCAACATAAGCCAGAAAACTCTCTCTATCTTTTTCCCCAAAGTAAAATTCAAACAATTAAGAATTTCTAAAAATTTAACAACCCATAACCTTCTCCAAGTGGGATTAAAAGAAGCTCAACCCATGAGCTTAGACGAATGGGGAGGTGACACTTGTCACCTCCTCAGTCTTCCTCCCCACTACAAGCAAGACCCATGGGATGGGTGTTGACACATGTCACTCACCCATCCCCATGTCTCTCTCAGCCCTTCCACTTGTCCTCTCTCAAACATGTGGGAGAGAAAATTAGAGCTTAAGAGGTAATGGGTGACACATGTGTCCCCTTCCTTTCCTCTCAAGAGGGACCACACAACTCCAAGGGTAACCTCACCAATTGTGAGAGAGACTTGGAGTCAAGTCCTCCATAATTGGTGGGTCTTGGAGACATCTCCAACCTTGGGAAGTGGAAAGGGATGGGGTTGAGTGTTGGGACCACTCATCCTCTCCCTCCCATGCCTCCAATTTCGTCACTTAACTTCAGGGTGAAGTTAAGGTGACCATATGGAGGTTTACCAAGGGTTACCCAAGTCAAAAAGGTCCCTAGACCTAAGGGTTACAACCCAGGGTCAAGTTTAGCCTAGTTTGAGCACCCAGGGTCAAGTTAACGCACATGAAAAGGGTCTCCAAATTTAAAATTTAAAAGAAATGAAATTCAAAGACAGAATTCTTACAACACCAATTATAATTCAAATTAAAAGAGGGGTAGGCTTATCCTGATTAACAACATGCAAATCATCATTACAGAATTTTATCATACGTAGAGTTGATCTTGGTTCCTCGTGGAACTAGATCAGTTTCACAAGGGATTACAACATCATGTGTGGGATGATCTCTAATTTCTGTGGCTTGTTAGAAATACCTGCGCACTCAATTGCAAAGTTAATTCCACATATAAATATAATAGCTGAAGCAAATTAAAACATACACTCACATAAAATATCACAAGTTCACATAAACATAAAGGAAGTCACATTACAATTAGATTTCTAATTTCTGCATTTCAAACATCCATTCCCAAAATTAAATTGTATACGCCTAAAAATGACACAAATCAACCTAAATAAATATTCTAAATATTTATTCCATTCTTCTATTAATTAAATAAATATTCTAAATTTATTTAATCGATTCACTGTTCCATAATTAAATAAATTCAATTTATTTAATTAAAATTCTTCCATTTGTCCTTCACAATTAAATAATCATAAATTATTTAATTAATCCTATTTCCTCTATCCTAAAGTTCTAAATTCAAAATTCCACCTCACCTTTACACCTCACCTTTTCCACCTCACCTTGTCCACATCATCAGGTTGCACATGTAATTAAATATATTTAATATTTAATTATCTTATTTTCCCTCACCCACATGGCCTATTTCTTCTCCAATCAGAGGTCAGTTAACCAATCAATCAAATCTGTTAACTAACCTGTCAGTTGAGTCAAATCCTCAATCAATCCAGTCAGTTCCACAATCCACTCTTCTAACTGATCAATCAATTCTGTTAACAGACCAGTCAATGGAGTTAACTCTCCAATCAGTTTTGTCACATCCCACCTTTCATGATGGAGCTGGGACACTTGTCACATTTCCACTGGTTGCACATTCCTCAACCATCCTCAACCGTTGATCTTCATATCTTCTCTCAACCGTTGATTCCTATTCCTCCGAGTCTATAAATGAAGCTTCATCCCTTCATTCTAATCATCCAGGCTTTTGACATTGTTACTCTGCAGAAATATCACCAGCGCGCCTTTGGCACCCATTTGTCATCTACAAGCTTGAGATCACCATTGTTGCATTGGAGCTCACCTTCATTGCATATCACACTACAGCCGTTCACCATCGACTTCCTCAAACAGCTTTAAAAGATTGCACTCTCTGAGGGCTCATCTCATCTGCGAAAGGACGATTCGTGATAGGTGAACAACAGAAGTTTTGAAACGGAAGAGGTTTGCTGTGTTTGTTCATTGCTTTGTTCATTTGAATCTTCTTTGTTTCTCTATTCTGTTGATGTTTGGGTCATCTGTTATTCATTTGATTGATGCACTATTTTACCCTCACATGAATCACAAACAATTTTCTATCCAACATCACTCAATTAATTTTCCCATAATATAAAGCATCTATCTAACATCACCCAATTAGTTTTCCCATAATATCATAATATAAAGCATCTATCTAACATCATCAATAAAGCAATATCCAAGTCTAACACATTGTAAACATACTAAGCATAACAATCCACATGCATCATAATAGTTCAGGAATTTGGAATCAACAGTCCCACAAGTCTAAATGTATCAACAACAGTAAAGTAAATAGTCAAATGTATGAGAATGAAAAAGTAGGCCTCACATCCTCTCCCCTAAGACTGTACTTCCTCTTGGAAGTCATCAAAGAGGTGGGGATAAAGAGCCCTCTGCCCCTGTTTGAGATGGTGTTGCAGCTAAGTAACATCATTTCAAAGAAGTTTTAGAAGAATAGGGTAAGGTTTGGAGATAATTGGTAAGGGTGATGCCCCCTCAAGAGGATAGGCGGGTTGCAAGAACACGTTTGTGCTCTCGAAATGGATGGAAGAGATTGGTAGAAGTGGTTGGAGGATAAGGGGAAAGATGAAAGTGTGATAATGTTGGGAGATTGATTGGTGGATGATCATTGTGCTGAAAATGATTTAGAGAAATCCTAGGTTTGATATAGTAAAGTGGATATTTTTACCAAAGTATAGAAGACCAGGGTGATGATGTGTATCCAACATTTGCATGGACTAAACATGCAAACAAAGGGATGATCCCATGCATGCCCAAGATAGTACAACCTTGTCTCGACAAGGGAAGGGGACTCATAGCATAAGTCCTTAGTACACAAAAGGTATGATGAACCTTAGATGCATAAGGAGGTCAATATGCTAGAACTGACCCTATGATCAACAAGATATGAAACTAGCTTTGAGTAATAAAACCAACCCACAAGCACAGCATACAAAAGCAAGACTATGCCCCATTCTAGATGTTTTTGCCACATACGATGATATAGTGAGATCAAGGTAGCTTTGATGTGATCTTCGAATAGGACAAAAGATAAAAATCAAAAACAAAAAGACCAACGAACCAAAACAAATAGCCATTGTCTCTCTTGCCAAGATGGATGATGATTGGATAGATTCTGCCTATCGTAGGAATGATATATCCTATCGTAGGAATCGATTGATGATTGGATCATGTTTAGTTGATGTTGTAAGATTAGCTCAAGATATGATGGTGACAAGTTGTGGTTGATGCTGATTTGATAGTTGATGATTTTTGTTAAGGGATGATGCTTCGATAGGTGATGCAATGCTTGGATCTAGTGTAAGCTTAGTGGGTTGGATGGGTGCATCTTATGGACCTGAGTACTGGAAACTTCCTGCGTATTCCAGACTGCCTACATACCCTGTATCCACGGGATCAAGGTACATTAAGATGCAGGTGATGATGATATGTAGTTCTGATTTGTGATGATGATGTGGGATGATGATAGATGTGATGATGTTGGAAGATGAATTGTGTTGGATGATTTGGGTGATTGTGATGATAATTATTTTTGGAATTTTGTGGATTTTTTGATTTTTTTGATGTTTTTGATTTCTTTTTTTTTAATTTTTTTTTAGTGTTTTTAGATTTTTATGATTTTGGAAAAGGAATGGTTTATTATGAGATGGTTGCATTGGATTTCGTGTGGATAACCTTTATGCTAGATACCAATGACAAGGGAACACCAAGTCTAGAGGTGAAGGTGATGGGGTTGGATAGGGGGATTGGCGATGAAAGGATGATGGATAGCTGATTCATGATAGATGAATGGCCAAGCGATAGGGATGCATGTTAGATAGATGGAAGATAGGGATGAGGGATAGGATAGGTATGCATGATATATGTATGGGGGGTTTTAGGATTTTCTCCAAGGGCTAGGTTGCTAGGAATCATATGCCCCAATGCTTAGAATTTTTCATGATGGGTTCATGTTTGAATGGATGGACTTTGCAATAGATGGATGGAGGATATACTTACAAAGGGAGTATGCCAAGAGGTCTCCAAAGCATGTTGTTGATATTTTTCCCCTTGTCTTTATCAAGATCTAAGGTGGGAGATGGTAAAAGCAAGATATAATGGATAGGATGGATGGGAAATGATAGGATAAATAGGGGGTAGTGGATAGGAATATTATAGGATAAGGATACATGGATAGGATATGCAAAGGGATGTTATGGATGTGGATGATTAGATGGTTTTGCCCCTAAGTGTAGGGATACAAAATGGATGGAGAAGGGATTACACATGACGCCCACAAGGGGTTCTCATCATGGTACTTGCCCAAGGCACCACAAGGAGTGGTTTTCACCATCGGACAGATTTTTCTCTTTACTATTTTCTTGATTTTGTGATTTTTTTGCTTTTTTTGATGGAATGGGGACTCTAGCGTCTGTTTCCATAGCACGGAGAAGATGGTCCCATGTTGGATAGCATTTTGGATGATGATTGCATGGATGTTGGTAGATAGGAAAAGATGGAATGGATGGTGGATAATGGAATATGATGTGGATTATGCGAAAGCATAGACCATAGGAATGTGATGGGGAAGATATGTAGGATAGTGAACAAAAGATGGAGAGATGGGGGTATGTGGGAATGTCAAGCAGTGGAGGGGAACCAAGACCAATGGTTGCACACACCATGATGTATTTGGAAGCTTGTACTTTGGATGTGGAGTTGGGAGTATTGGGGATCGGGATAGGGGATTTTTGGATGGTCGATTTGGGGTTTTAGGTACCCAAATAGACTTAGGATTTATGGGATTTTTAGATGGGGAGCAAGATGTTTGGGAGTTTGGAGTGGATTGGGATGTGGATGCCTCATTAGAGTTTGGTGCTTTTTGTTTGGGTACCCACACCATTTTTGTTTTTGCTTTTTCTTGTGATGGTATGGGATTTGATAGCCTTTTGGATTTTTGATTTTGCTTGGAAGGGATAACATCTGTAGGCTTTTGTGATTTATGAGTTGAGGCATTCAAATTATTACTTTTGAATCCCATGGATTTGAGGGAAGCTTCATGTTTGAGAGATGTGTGCTTTTGTTGGTCTTGATTGGGAAATTTAGGGGGTTTATGGGTGGAGGGGTAAAAAGTAGATTTTTGGATAGATGGATGAGGGGATTTGATGATGGGGATATTAGGAGTTGGGAGGATGGGAGGATAAGAGGATTTGTTGATAGGAATGTTCGACATTGGTAGGATAGGAGGTAGAGTGGATTTAATAGGAATATTTGGAGTTGGAAGTAGTGGAGGTAAATTTGATGGAGGGAGATGGATGGTCACATGCTTTTGCAAATGATATGACAATGGAGGAGGGATGGCGACATATGATTTGGGAGTATGATGAGGTGCACCATGTTTGGGATTGGATGAATTGATTTTGGAAGGTGGGTGTATGGTACCAACATGTTTAGATTGTTTGGCCTGGGGTGTATAGCCGAGGCCATGAGAGGCTGGATGGACTGTGGTGTGGATGGGATCCAAGATGCCTTGTTCGTGAAGGCCTAAACCTTTGCCTTGATAGTTCATATGTTGGAGTATGCGACATGCGATGGGATGTTTGGTGCTTTGGAAACAAGATGCGAGTCTATTATTTGTTGGAAGAGGATAGGTGGTGGAAGGGAGTTGTTCACCTCCTACGAGGGAGTCACCGCGGATGAAGGTGCTTTGTCCAAGTGGATAAGGGGATGGATTTGGGATGGGATTGGTAGATGGAGGTAAAGGATTAATGTGGGATGGTAAAGGGGTGGTAGAAGGAGGGGTGGGATCAATAAGTTGATCAATAGATGGGAGGGGATTGGGGATGGGATTAGATGGGATGGTTAGATCTTGATTAGGAGAAGGGGTTGATATTTCAACATGCTTTGGATTGATTCTTAACATGGCTCGTGTGTTTGGATAGAAGTGGGGGTGATGGTAGGTTCTTGGATGGATGTGATAGGTGTTTGATTTATGCTAGGAGATTGTTCAAGAGGTTTGGTGGGTGTTGGATTGCATGAGGGTGTTTGATTCCTTGCTAATCGCCAATGGATGGCATCCTTCATGAGTGTATGGGTTGAAGAACAATATAATGGATGGATAATGATGGTGGATGGTGTAGGATTAGGGTTGGGATTGGATAGGTGGGTGATGGGATTAGGTTGTGATGGTTCGTGGATACGTTCAAGGATAGGTGTTGGATTAGATGGTGGTGTTGGAGGGGTGGAGGGTTTGGGGGATTCCATTGCTTTGCTTGGTGATGTTCTTTGGAGGAAATCCCACAAGGATTCTTTGGATGTCGCGGGCTTAGGATTTGGAAGATTTGATGGTGGATTAGATGGTGTATGGGTGATGGTGGATTGGGAGATACATAAGACGATGGATTAAGGTTGGTAAGGTTGGGGGGATTTTGTGATGGGAGGATTGGAAGATGGGGATTGCGGGATTGGGGATTTGCATGGGCAAATGGTTGTTGATATAAGCTTTGGATTTAAGATATAAGGTGTGATAGATTGGTGTTCCCTTGATCAAAGTTAGCATGACAAAGGTTGGGGGATGGATAAGTTGGAGGTATTAATTGGTTGGATAGGTACGATGGCATGGATGTGTAAGGGGATGGAGATTGATATGAGGGTAAAGGTTGATATGAGGTCAATGTTGTGGGTATATAGGATGAAGGTTGGTATGATGAAGGTTGAAAGAATGAAGATTGATATGATGTTGATGGGGATGAAATGTAGGGTGTTTGTTGATATGACGGAGGTTGGTATGAGGTCAATGGTGTGGATATGTAGGATGTTGAAGGTTGATATGATGAGAGTTGATATGATGAAAATGGGGTAGGGGTTTGGGATTCTCTAATGATGAGGTGTGCTATGGGTATATCTTTAATGTCATTTTTATATTTTTCCTTAGCATTAGGATCCATGTTCTCATAGATTTTTCTAAGTCTTTGTAATTGTTGCATTGTTACATAATGATCTATTTTGTTGGAGAGATATGAGATGAAATGGAGGATAATGGATGATTGTGATGTTGGGGATCAAATTTCAAGACCTTAGGATGATTTGATTTGATGGATGGTTGATGATCCTATTATGCTTAAGGTAGACTAATGACACTTAAGCAATAGAGTTGATTGGTTTGATTGTTGATTTGAATGATTTACTTAAGATAGACTAATGATCTCAAGTAAGTGTGAATAAAGGTTGATAATAATCAACTAAGGTCTTGATTTTTGATTGGATTGATTTGGATTTGGATTTTGATAATGATGTTGGGGAACTTGGATGTTGATTGGGATTGATGTTGATTTTGGATTGGATTTGGAATATGGTTTGGAAGATTATGGATTTGGTTGGATTTTGGATTTGATTGGGATGAGATGGGATTTGAATGATGTTGATGAATTGGATTAAGGATGATGAGGGTGATTAGGATAAGATTGAATTGAATGATTTGGATGATTAGGATAGATGGGTGATTGGATTAAGATGAAGTGGATAAGAATGATTAGGATGATGAAGATAGATTATGACTAGAGAGGAAGTGGATTAGAATTTGATCAAGTTTAAATAAAGGGATTGGATAAGCTCAACTTATGGGGTTTGATAAATGGGGGGATGGTTTAGCAGTGTTGGGAGGAAAACCTGGCTCGACGTGAGGGGGGGTGCGGGGTTCGGGGGCGTAGCCCCTTACAAGATTTTTTTTGAAAATGGGCTTATAAAATTGATGTTTTTGATGGGAAAATTTGATATTTGGACATGGATGAAGAAGGTGCTAAAACAAATGGAAAGTGGTTCTAAAATAGAAGAAAATGGCGTTAAAGGATGTGAATGGTTGGATTGATGGATTAATTTGATTTTTCTTGGCAAGTAGACAAATAATCAAGCAAGAAAACACAATGGCTAAAGGTTTGATTTATGAAAAATGTGATAATAAAGCATGCACAACCTAAGGTGAAGCAAGGTCAATACTTGTTGAACAAGTAGAGGGATTTGGGCCACTAAAACAAAGGTTCGTAGTAAGTGCTTTCGTTCACGTGGTTATACATGCGTCAGCGCTACTCTCTATTATGGAGTCTCCCAGCCTCCAAGGGTTACGCCTTGGAGGGTTTTGGGGGATGTTGGCTGTCGGTATAACACAATAACACCTGTTGCTTGTAAATTTCGTCCCAAACACCTTAATTTATATAGCGGCTTGAAAGAGCTTGGCTTTAGCTTGTTTCCGCTTGGGTCGTTCCCACCTTTCAAAGTGGGGTGGTAGGCCCTCTAAGGATTAACAAAAGTAATACAGCCACAAAAATACTTTTGATCCCCAAGTTCATACAAAGACGCGAGGGGAGAGCATACGTATTCTTTATGCTTGCACCACACTAAACAAGGTTCATTTTAGATCTTTGGATTATGTTGGGGGCAATTTATGCAAGTGTTATGAAAAGCTTTTGATTCCCAAGGTCACCATTCCCAAGGTCACCAAATGGTGCGAGGGAAGAGCATACACTTTTCACATCAGAAACATAGACCAAGAAAATGCTTCACGTAATTTAAATTGGTTTTCTTGATTATATTAGTGAAGAATGTAGATTGTTGTTCTTTTTAAATCCAATGATTTGATTGATGCAATTTGTGGTTCTTTTTAAAGCCAAAATTGAAGTGTTTAGAGTTGTTTGTTGCAAGTAATGATTAATTTTAGTTGCACCAAAATCAAATATTTTCTACACGAAGGCACACAAGGATTCTTTTTAGGTGCACCAAATGAAATGTTTGATTGTTGTTTGTTTGTCAAGCTAGATTGATTTTATGCACCAAATTCAAGTGTTTTCTAAGCTAAGAAAATAAAGGTTCTTTTTAGTGCACCAAAGAAGATGTGTCTAATCTACTAAATCCCTACAAAAGATGTTAGTATTTTCGAGATGATGGTCTTGAATGACCTACAAAAAAGAGACCCAACCCTGCACAGATCCCTAAGCTAGTACAGAAAAATAGCGCTAAAATAGAGGCAAGATAGCGCTAATACAAAAATAGTGCTAATCCAGAAGCAATATAGCGCTAATATATAAGATAGTGCTAATAAAGAAAATAGTGCTAATACATAAGCAATATAGCGCTAAAATAGAATATAGCACTAATCCAGACACAAGATAGTGCTAATACATAAAATAGCGCCAATACAGAGGCAAGATAGTGCTAAACTGTGTTTTTTTCTTAGTTTATCTTTTGCAGCGAGAAAGATAGTGTCGAACTGGGTGTGTTTAGTGCCAAAACGATGCAGAGATGGTCAAGGGTCTGATTTTAGGAAAAAAATTGACATAGTCTCCCCCTCTTCGTTCAAGATTCCTGCAAAAATAGAGAACATAAAACCATAGAAAGGAGCAAGAAGAATAGAGATTAGAGGTAGAAGTGTGAGTGAGATTTAATAGAAAAAGAGTTCTGTCAGATAGCGCTAAAATAATAAATAGCACTAAAACACTCCAAAGATAGTGCCACTGCGGAAGGTAGATAGTGCCAGACCTGCAAAAACATGTCTCCAAGACAAAAACTCAAAAAATTTGATTAGATATGGACCTTGTGGGTTCCACCAGGCGTGCCAATGTGATCTATGAATCAAAATGAAAGATAAAAACACAAATCAAATGCAAACACAAATGATATACCTTCATAATGACCCACAAATCTAAGATAGGGTGGAAGGAGTTGCACCCAAGATGATGAAATGTGGATTGCTCAATTCTTGCAACACAATGTAGATGAGGGATTGGATGATGGATTGATAGATTAGATAGGGATGAGGCATGATTTTGGCATTATGATGGTAGGATGAGGAGATTGTGGAGTGATTTTGGCAGAGGTTGGATGCAAGATGAAGTCCCTCCCTAATGGCTTAGAGAAGGGTCTCATTTATAGAGTTTTGGAAATAAGGATGGAGGGTGAGGATCAAAAGATGAGATCAAGGGCTAGGAATCAATGAGAGTTAGGGTTAGGATTGAAGCCATAGCCTTGTGACAAGTGTCACAAGGGGAGTGGATGAGAGGGATCAAGGATTGAATCTTGGTCAATGGGATTGGAGGGCTCTCATTAAAAGTGAATTTTAAATTCACGTGGGGAAAGGTGTGGAGGATTAAAATAAATTAAAGATTCATTTTTGGGAAGAGTGGACATGACAAGTAAATTTTTAATTCAATTCATGGGGGAGTGTGAATTAAAAATTCACCTTTATGTGGAGATGTGAAGATGTACTCTTACATGTGTAAGAGGGTGATAAATGAGGGGTAATGGAGATTTGACCATTTGAATAAAATATTGATTTTTATTCAAAAGGTGTGTGGAAGGATGGGCTAAGCAAGGTTGACTAAATGTTTAGCTTAATTAACCTAGGTCTAGGGGATAGGCAGGCTAGGGTAGATTGATCAATAGGGTAGATCAATTAGATAAGCATGATTTATCTAATTAACAGGGGTTAGGGAAATGGACAAAAAGTAACTAAATAAATATTGAGAATATTTATTTAATCAATGAGGATATAGTTGTAAGGTATAGTGATAAATTAAATGTATTAATTAACCACACGGGGTAGATAGATGGTTAGGGAAGATACGGGAAATTGATTTGCAGAGAAAGTCAATTTTAGGTCTCTACACCCTCAATCTTACTACATCCTCTCATGTCGCAGTGACCTCGTCATACATGTCCCACTGGACTCTAACCTGGTTCAGCTCTTGACCTCGAAGGCCTAGCATTCGACGAGCCTATATGTGAATTAGCTCCAAAGCCAGCTGATAGTCTGCCTCTACCTGAAGAGCACTCCAATCCAATACGTGAGATAAGTCAGAAATATAACATCGTAAAACTAAAATATGAAAGACATCGTGGATACGCGATAGGCTAGGTGGCAAGGCTAGGTGATAGGCTACAGGTCCTATCTGCTCCAAGATCTCAAAAGGTCCTACAAACCGTGGTACGAGCTTAGATCCCTTTTCGTAATGGATTGGACTCTTGTGCGGTCACACTCTCAAAAATACTCTGTCACCCACTAAGAAGCTCCGATCAGTTCTCTTAGCATCGGCATACTTCTTCTGTCTATCCTGTGCCTCCTGAAGTCTCTGCCTAATTAGTGTGACCTGCTACTCCATATCCTGAACTATCTCTGGACCAATGGCAACCCTGTCCTCTATCTGATCCCAACTCAATGGTGTCCTGCATGGTCTGCTGTATAAAGCCTGAAAAGGAGGCATACCCAACAAGCTGTGATGCCCATTATTGCAGGCAAACTCAACCAGATACAGATACTCCTCCCATCTAGACTGATGGTCCATAACATACATATGAAGCATGTCCTCCAACACCTAATTAACTCTCTCTGTTTGTTTGTTGGTCTCAAGATGGTAAGCTAAACTAAAGTTAAGCTGTGTACCCAACACCTACTGTAAGGCTCTCCAAAAGGCTGAAGTGAATACTGAGTCTCTATCGGAAATGATACGGCGAGGTACTCCATGTAATCTAACAATTTGATCTAAGAATACTCTCGCCACAGATGGTGCATTGTACGTCATGTGTACAGGTGAGAAATGCGCCACCTTGGTCAACTTGTCAACCGTCACCATGATGACATCATGGCGACGTGATGACATAGGAAGACCAATAATAAAATCCATGGAAATGGTGTCCCATTTCCACTCAGGTATCTCGTGAGGGTATAACAGTCCTACTGGATGCTGATGCTCAGCCTTGACCCTCTGGCACTCAAGGCAACAAGTAACATATTCTGTAATGTCTCGTCTCATACCTACCCAATGGTATAACTATCACAAGTCGGTATGCATCTTCTTCCCCCTAGGTGTGCTGCATAAGGTCCTCTATGAGCCTCTAAAAGAATCACTGCATGAAGATCACCCGCATGGGGTACATAGATGCTTTGTTGATGTCTAAGAAACCCATCGGACTCAAGGGAATATCTTACGAATCTGCCTTTAAGGGCCCTCTATTTCTGGATCTCCTGTTGCACCTCAAGAAACCACTCATCCTCAGGCAGATGCTGTAAGATATGCTCTCTCAAGTCCACACTCAATGTCAAGATCAGGATCTCATGGCGCTTCGACTCAAGGCGTCAGCGACCACGTTCTCCTTCCCTTTGATGTAGTGGACATCAAAGTCGTACTCGCATAAAAACTCCATCCAATGCCGCTGGTAGGCATTCAAATTTGGCTGTGTGAAAATGTACTACAAGCTATGGTGATCCGAATGGAGCTCAAAGAGTTGACCCAGAAGGAAATGTCTCCATCGAACAAGAGCATGTACAACTACTGCGAGCTCTAAATCGTGAGTAGGGTAGTTTAGCTCATGTGTCTTGAGCTTAAGCGACTCGTATGCAATCACCCTACCACCCTGCATGAGCATGGCTCCCAAACCCTCAAGTGATGCATCTGTGCACACAAAAAAATCCTCTATAGGATTTGGAATTGCTAATATGGGAGTGCTGGTAAAACGCTCCTTGAGGACCCCAAAGGCCCACTCACACTGCTTGGTCCAAGTGAAACCCTTCCCTTTCCGCTAAACGGAAGTGATGGGATGCGCTGTTAGGTCTCAAAAATGCAAGTTACTAATCCTAAGAGGATGCCAGGCTCTATATTTGGATTTGCAACGTTTTTGAACTAACTTGACGAAATCAACCTTCAAGGTTTGATGATTTCCTACACTTTAGGTCCTGCTACACCTAGGTGGGTGAACCTTGAAATATTAAAGCAGTCTGAGTGTGGATGAATGGACTAACTAGGTCTATCTACAATGGCATAGGATGTAAGATAGATGACAAAGCTGACTAATTAATTCTATGTGTAATGTTTAATAAGTGATTGGCAGAAATTGTATAAGCAATATCAAAAAAGGTTTTAATTAATGAGTTGAATGGGACCAGTGCCTTGTTGGGTAACAGAGTCAATTTGAAGGACTAAGAACAGTAGTTTCTAAATGGTAATAATTCTAGATATTTGGCACAGTTCTGGTTTATAGCTTGTATAAACGTGCAAGTAAATGACTGACAGACTCTTCTTGATAATCCAACCAAATAAAATCAGATATCTTATAATTCACCAGAAGGTATTTTAATCCTTACTTGAAGGAACCAAATGAAATGAAAAGACAAGATTAACAGATAATATTTTACTGGAGACAGTGTGTCAATCCTAATTATATGGCTCTACTTAGTAATCCCAACTTACTACTTCCAGGCTACTGTGAATGAATCAGAAGGGTTTAATTCCTTAGGATGGACACCAACCGAATTAATCACACAGATACAGCGAATGTGTATTGACAGATTAAATATATACTTGATATCTTAATCTGAATAACAGGGAAATGCAGAAATGGAGACAGCCACACGATTGAATAATTTCAACAAATAACTGATACCAAAGTAGAAATACTGAATCAGAGAACTTCAAATTTCTTCCTCAAAATAAAATATGCAACACGGTCATTTTGGAATATTATGTATATGTATATATGAATACTTCTACTGCTGATGATTTTTCAGCATAGATTGTTTGAACTTATATAGATATTTTCATGAAGAGATACAACTCTTCAATAAGTCTCTTGGGATTTTAACAAACAATAATTACATAATCTTAATTAGGCTCTGTTTAGCCATAAATAGACTTTTGTTAGATGATCCAAGTACTCCTGCGCACGGTGAGAATCAGTAAGCTCGACTGCACTCCTGGTGATTATATCGAGGGTGACCATTTCCTCCAGTTGCTTGCAAACTTCTGTAGATACAGAGGCTTTATCTTTTAGAGCTCCTGTGGCTTTGTGCAATATAACTTGACAATCAACAGTCCACTCTTCTTTGCTCTTTACCTCTCCATTATCTTTGAATATCCTGGGCACCCCTGCGTCTGATGCATCAGTCCCTTCCTTAGCATCAGCTTTGAGTTTATCATAATAATTCTGGTGCCTTTTGAGCAATGCTCTTGCATCAGAGATATCTGTGCTATCAGTGGTACCTCTGTTTTGCAACTCGATCACCTTTTCTTGTATCCTCTGATCAAGCCTCTCATGTTCTTTGACTGCTTTATGATTTTTCGAGTAGTTATCCCAAAACTGGTTTAACCACCGTACCATGTTTGCATACCTGCTCTGCAGTATTGTAACAAATGCATCTATTTGAATTTGTTTGGCTTGATCATGGGATATCTCTTGACTACTTTGTGAGCTCTCACCTTGAGTTATTCTCTTCGTAGATTGCCCAAAGGTGCTCTTAACAGCGTCCTTCAAGTAGTCATTCTCCTTTGTTAATCTTTCACAATTCAGCTTATAAGCATCCCTTTCCTTGATTAACATCTGAGCTTGTGCTTTATTCAATTTTGCAACATTGATACCAATGTCTGCAGTAATTATGGGGTCAGTCTCACCTGCTCTAAAAGTCATAACATGGCCAAAAGTTTTTTCAGTGTCTATGATGGCCGTCTTCTTATGGGGAGGATACAATGCCCATATCATTAAAGAATTTTCATCATTATTGTATCTCGTTCCCATATAGACTTCATTAACTCCTTCTGGAGTAAGCTTATACTTATCATCAGCATTATTCAAAAAACTATCAAAAACCAGAGCAGAATTTAAATCCAAGCCGGGAAAAATCATAACCCCTGCATCTTTAAGCAGCTGTCTGCCTCTGCTTGGTGTCATGTCCTGCATTTCCTTGTCCACTGTCTCCTTTAACATCTCTAATAACTGTTTTTCATTGTCAGCAGAAACATTATCTACTGACTCTCTAATTTCCTTTCCCTTGTATTTATACAGGAATGATTTAAATTCCTTCGAATGAATGAATGTATCATCTGACACAAAAGAATCATAAGCCTTTTGGCGTGGATCTTCATCAGCAGACCCCTCCTCATCATGTATCACAACTGGAGGCTGATATTGTTGCATTTTTCTTTTAGATATTTCTATTGTCTTATCTTGTGGCTGTTCAGTCAATTCTTCCTCTTCAGAGGATACCACTTCAACTTCTGCCAACTGCTTTTTCTTTTCATTCAAATCTCTGTTATATTTCTCCACCACCAAGTCGACTTCAGCCTCTTCCAAATTTCTAATGACATCATCATGTGGATAATGTATGTGCATGTATCCACTGAGATTTTGTTTTCTTCTTGCATAGTCAATGAAACCTTCAGGGTCAAACCCTTTCCTCACCTCAGCAGTCACCATGTTATAATGCATTAGTTTATCCAAAATGAAATTGTATCCTTCTTTTGAAACCACAGTAAAATCTCCAAAACACAAAGTACTAGGCATGAATGATTGTTTATCATGCGAACTTAGATGCATGACATTGGAACAATGCATTTGCCTAATTATTTCCAAATATGCAATCCTGTCAGGGACAGTTTTAGGCAATATAAATGGAGCATCCTCAAAACCATACACTCTGATCATAGTGGCATCCTCAAAACAATACCAATCTCCCCAATTATGAGTAACAGTAGGGGGGCCACCAAAATATTTGGGTCTGAGGAATCTTTTTATTTCATTTGAAATTGAATATTCACAGGGGTGGTTGAAATACCTATATAGCACTTTAACACAATGCTCTTCAAATTGAGCATAGCTGGAGTTAGCATACCTGCTATCCCAGATTCGGGTCCACATTTGTACAGGTATCTTCTCCCCTTTCTTATCCGCAGCAACAACTTGAAACTCATTTGGCCACAATCCTACTTCGTGGCCATAGTATAAGACCATATGCATGAGCATCGAGTAATGCTCAAAAGAGCATGCTGGAGCATTGTTTCTTATTGCAGATAGACCAGAGTCTATTCTAGTAGCAACATAGGAGGCATAATCAAATTGTCTGGCATTGTGACATTGAATATCAGAGGTTATGACCATTAGAGGAATAGTCATGAACTCAGGGACCTCTGAGCCAAGGACTTGGCCTACAGAATAGTAAGTATATTGAATGTATGGTTCAAAAATGGATACATGAAAGGGAGGGCCATCATTCTCAGTCAAGGGTATCACTTCTCCTTCAATCCTGGGTCTATGTATGGGTAACCTCCATCCATTGTAGGTTGTATCCATTCTCCAGTATTCTTTATCCAAATCTTCATAAACAACAGGGACAGTGCACAAATCATCCAAATCATACACCTCACAAATAGCATTTTTTGATAGGTGTACAATTGGTTCTCCTTGAGGGTTGCAGATAGCTTTCAGGCCTGAATTGTAATGCCTGGCTAACAGTTGCAGGAGTTCTACATTCAAGAATACATTAGGTACAACCAGTTTGCCTAAATTCATGTGCCATGGGTTTGACACAGGGGCATTTCTAAATCTTCTGTTGTAGTGGAATCTGAAGAGTTCATATCCCCTAATTGGGGTCCAAATATCTCCCAGGCGCTTATGTTTGTCTTCCAATTTTTCTACTTCTGCCCTGAGTTGGGCAGACCTCCTGGCCTTGGGAGCTGACCCAGGCAACTGATCAATCAAGTCCTGATTTAGTTTTCTGTCTTTCACTTTTTCTTCAGGGGTTTGATCCGTTTTTTGCTTCTTTGGTTTACTGGTTTCCCCTTGTGATTTTCTTCCTTTTCCTTTCCCCGAAGTTTCCATTTTTGAAAAATTTGGCAGGAAATTCAAATACAGGTAATATAGTGGTTTGTGTATGTGTACCTGTCGCTCGACGGCTGGAATTGGAAGCCTTTGCTTTTGCCCTGAGAATTCTTCTGTATTCTGCTCTCGGACGGTTTTTTTTTTTGCAATTATAATGATCGTATGGACTTTGTAGCCGTTTTGTATTAATTATCTGATCAATTCAATGTTCATCGCTGTGAAGTGTCACATCGCCATAACTCTTCCTATCGGCGTGCTTTTTGAAATGTCTGGGCGACCTCAACCCCTTTTTTATGGCGCGGACAGTCAATCGGCGTGACCCCTCAATTGTATCCCCGACGCCATGTAGTATCACATTTCAAGTGGGTGCGACCATCGGCGTGATTTCCTTCATCGCCAAGGGTTTTAGATCTCTCCGCGATATGGCAAGTCCCACCGATATGCTTTGCTTATCGGGAAGATTGAGACCATCGGGATACTAAAATTATGTTTCCCCGATCTTTATTGTCTTACCGATAATCTCTTCATGTATGAACTTTTATCTTTATCGGAATGACATTCTCTATCGGGATAGCTTTCTCAAGATATCCCGATCCAAATCATCTCCCCGATGCCCTTTATCACATCCTTCATCGGGCAAAGCTTAGTAAAGTGTCACCGATATCTTTTGATCGCCGTGACTTATGAATCGGCAAGACTTGCTTCTTTTGTTCCGATATGTCAAGCTATCCTGATGAAGATGCATCGCTGTGAGTCTTGCCGATAACTTTCTTATCGCCAGGACTTTTGATCGTCGGAGACTTACTTGTTTTCTATTCCGATGGTTCATTTCTCACCGATGACTATTGCTTTGTTACCCTCGCATGCTGTTCGGTGAAACTCTTGCCGAAAGTGCTTCATCGGTATGATATATACCGTCAGGGTAACTTCTAAAAGATCATCCGATAGATATTTGTCATACCGATCGGCATGACCACTTGCTTTTCTTGCCGATGTAAAGTCATCGGTGTTGCTTACTCCATCGGTGAGCTCCATAATTCTTCTTCCGATCTCTATTTTCACGCTGATGGTTGTTTTCAAACAATTCCTTGTGTATCGGTGTAAGCCACACGACCTCATGCCGATGGATTGATTTTGATGATTTTTGACATTGTTCATCCCTAGACATTTTATGAGATACAAAAAATTTTATATTGTGGTCCTTTTGGGATATTCCTTAGGGTTTATTCAAATATGATGGAGTAAGGGAATAGTAAAATTTTGAAAATTTTACTGTGCTAACATGCGCTATCCTAGAAAATCCCTCTACGAATCTACGGTAATAACCGGCTAATCCCATGAAGCTCTTGACCTCTATCACACTGGTGGGTGCTGGCCAATCCTGGATAGCTCTGATCTTCGATGGGTCTACGAAGATGCCATCACATGATAGGATGTGCCCCAAATATTGTACCTCTATCTTGAAGAAGGTACACTTCGCTAGGTTACCATAAAGCTGCTACTCTCGTAAGCACTGAAAACTTGACGCAAATGATCCACATGCTCCTCCTCAGTCTGTGAATAGATCAAAATATTGTTGAGAAAAATGATCACGAACCAATCCAAGTAAGTGTGGAACACCCCATTCATGAGACTCATGAGCACTGCAGGGGCATTCGTCAAACCGAAGGGTACCACTGTGAACTCGTAATGGCCATATCTGGTTCAAAAAATAGTCGTATGAATATCTGCCTCTGTGATGCACAATTGGTGATACCCAGATTTCATATCAAATTTTGAGAACACTCTGGCTCCCTGCATCTGGTTGAAAAAGTCATCAATCCTAGGCAGAGGATAGCAGTTCTTCACCGTCACCTTGTTCAACTACCTATAGTCCATGCACAAGTGAAGAGACCCATCCTTCTTCTTCACAAAGATAACTGGTGTGCCCTATGGTGAAATGCTAGGTCGGATGTGCCCCTTCTCAAGTAACTCCTCTAACTGCAGTTTGAGCTTTGTAAGCTCATGTGTAGTCATCTTGTAGGGTGCATGAGACACTGGCTCTGCACCTGGCACTAGATCGATGTGGAAATCAACCTCTCTACGTGGAGGCATACCTGGTAATTCTGGTGGGAACACATCAGCAAAATCTCTCAGGATAGGGTGATCATCCAAAGAATCCTCAGGCTCATCCTCTAATCTATCACTGACCATGATAGAGAACATCTAACATCCCTTCCGCATATAGTGCTTAAGCTGCTGAGCAGATATCATACAAACAGCCGTGGGCTTCTGAATGCTCACTATCTCAACCGGTGCACCATGATAGTCTAAGTAGCTAATCGCCCTTCGGTGACAATCTAGCTTGGTTCTATGAGCCGCAAGCCAGTCCATACCTAAAACTATACCGTAGGATCCTAATGGCATCACTCTAAAGTCACAAGATGTAGTGAAGGAACCCAAGGAAATCTCACAATCTCGAACCAAGGTATCTATTGACATCCTGGCCCCAGAGGCCAACTTAACCTCCCACCTAATGTCCTACCTAGAAGCCACTAGCCTGCAATGTTCCACTAACAATGTAGACAGAAAAGAATCAGTAGCTCCAGAGTTAAAAAGAATAGAGATGGGGGCATCCCAAATCATACCTTTTATCTCAATAACTAAGACCTGGAAGTTCACCTGGTGGTTGTCAACCACTGCAAGCATGCAATGGGACTTGTCCACATCTCCTACAGTCTGCTCTGGCCCTCCTGAACGGGGCTGTTCTCCTATTGTGAAACCTTGTGGACACTCTCTGGCCAAATGCCCTACCCCACCACACACATAACATGGGCCCCTAGCCTGTAACTACCCTGACTGAGTCCTACCCGACTGTTGCTGTCCAGTCCGTCTTGTGGACCCCTGTGATCCTCTATACGACTGATGTGACCTCGCGGGTCTCGCAGATGATCCTTGTTGTCTCTGATCTCTATGCGCCCTAGTACTGCCAACTACTATTCTGTCCTCCCTGAGCCCTCTGTTGGGGTCTGGACCTCTGCTGATGCTGTTGTTGCTGTTGTGGAGGCCTAGGAGGTAATGATGAAGAATTAAATCCTCCTCATTGTGGTGTTGTTTGTGATCTATGAAAGTTTTGTTGCTGCTGATGATTATGGTCCTAAAATTACAGGCGTGAATTCTGCCCTCATCCCTAAATCTCCTCTGCAATATAAGCCTTCTTGGCAGCCTCACTCATGGTCTGGGGGTTTGTCATATGCATTGGTCCTGCTATCCCATGATTCAATCCTCTGATGAATTTGTGCACTAGGAGTTTCTTGTCATGGAGATACTCTGTGTAATGTGAAAGCTCAATAAACTGGCTCTCATACTATGCAACCGTGAGTCCTCTCTACTATAATTCATGGAACTCATCTATCTGATGCTGTCTATAATGATCTGACAAGTATCATGCATTAAAGTGCTCTATGAATGTGTCCCACGTGAGTGTGTCTAATGATAACTGGTGCTTGCACTCTTCAATGCGCCACCAAGTAGCTACTGCTTCTCTCAGGAGGTGTACTACCACGTGCACTTTCGTGTTGCTCCCATAAGGTCACAATGTGAAGAACCTATCTAGACTGATGAGCCAAGCCTCAACCTCGGTTCCCTCTATAGCTCCTACGAAGGTAGGTGGATTAAGCCAGAGTAGGTCTCTGATGGGATCTCCTCTGTCTCTAAGTCCTATAACCGGCTCATCCATACCATACTCATAAGGTCCATGATATATTTGCTCTACCCTCATAGTCTCATCTCGTCTTTGGTGCCGCAGAGGACTCCTACTCTGTGCTCTGTAAGCTAACCCTACCTCCTCCACAGTAGTATCAGGTATCTTTAGAAAAGGCTCCATACGTGGCACCTCTCGTGGATCGACGTGGGGCTCTACACATGACTCAGCATGTGGCTCCTCATGTGGCTCCTCTCATAGATCAACGCGAGGCTCATCACGTGGCGCTGGTATAACTGGCGGTAGCCTCTCTAACATGGCCTGTATTGTCTATAAAATCTAAGGACTTATATCAAGTACTGGTGGTGCCTGTGGTACTGGCTTATCTGCTATGACTCTGGGTACTTGTCCCTCTATAGAGGAATCATTGTACACCTCAACGGAAGTAGTGTTACGCGATCACGCTCATCGAACACGTCGGGGAGGCATCCTACAAAACAAGGTAGGCACTAATTAATCAAAGTTGAGGAATAAATAATGTGCCCAAATACGCCCAGTGTTTAAACTTGGGCTCTGATACCAAATGTCATGCCCACATTTCCCATGCAGTCACGACACACATCACACGTGTCATGTCCACATTTGTCATGTGGTCATGACACGAAATATCAAAAAAAATTCCATGCTTCCTAAGAAACCCCCTAGCATGCGTAAGCATGCTCAGTGGCGTACGCTTAAGGCGTAAATAAAATAATTGAATGCGGGGTAATACGTACACGTGTGCATATCAAACGCAATGAAGGCTAACTAGGGCGTCAACACGATGCGGTTAACGTTGCTAATAGGGTTAGGATCAACGATCGTAACCCTAAGTCAACCTATGTGAATGAAGGGATTTTGACATAAGTCAAAATCAATAGACAAAAAATTAAATGCATGAGGGGATGATAAAATGCCAAATTTAAATGACAATACTCGGCGAAAACAATATTATAATCCCAAACAGGGTTAAACTTCACTAACCTATCTCAACCCTAAATTCTCAGAAAATTTGGCAGCATAATGCCTCACGGGCGTGAGTAGGGTTTATTGTACTAAAACTAATCTAATCAAGAGGTTTATTGATTTGGATTAATAAATTACTTACATCTCACTAGTTGAATTGGTAATATAGTTGATTAAGTTAATTGAACATTTTTCAACGAAATCTGATCATTTGTTCTCCTTCACGTTTTCTACAATTTTATATGTTTTTCAACAAAGTTTGAACAATTTGTTCCCCTTCACGTTCTCGATAATTTTATATGTTTTTCAATAAAGTTTGAACAATTTGTTCTCCTTCACGTTCTCGATCAGTCAGAGTTATCTCTGCGTTACTTACATTATTCCTAATTTCTTGGTAGATCAGATCTCGAAAAATAGGATTTACTAAGTCCGTTTAAATAGGTTTACTAGGTTTCCAATTTGGGTTTTAAATCAACGTTTAAATTAATTTTGATAATTAAATTTTCCCCAAAGGGATTTAAAAGAATATTAAATTTTGATTAATAACGTGTGGTTTAAATTGTTCTCGTAGAGTTAGATTTCTCAACCCGATTGTTTAAAAATATCACCTCCCAATATTTTAATTGTATAAAATTTAATTGAATCAAATAAAATCCTCTATCGTGATCTAATCAGTTATTTAACTTCCACTAACAAATACAAATAATAATTCAATTGGAGTATAGTTTTACCCATAAAATTTAATCACAACACCCCACTCTTAAAACAAAATTTTAAATCACATGGAGGAAAATAAATAAGAAAAGAGGGAAAAGAATATAATGCAATTTTTAAAATACATGCCCTAAAAATTCCTCTCTATTAAAATATAGATTTCCTTATGAGTGAAAAAAAAACCTAACCCTATCTTTGAAAACTAATTTTTTTCTCCTCTTTGTTTTCACTTTTATCTTTCTTTCTCATTTTCTCATTTTCTCATTTTTTTTTGTTTTCTTGTGTTTTGATTTGCAGGTTTGATGGCCACATATGAAATGCATATGATGGCATTTGTAGAATATATACATATTCTTATTGTGTTTATAAAACTAGGTTTTCCTTTATATATATATATTATTTATTTCTTTTTTTGTTGTAAAGCTAAAACCCTAAGTTCTAGTTTTTGTTTTGTGTTATTAACAGCCCAAGATGGAGGGGCTTTGGAGGAGAGGCCTGGCAGTGGTGGCGCTGAGAGGGGGTTCTGTGGCAGAGTATGGGCGGAGGAAAGGCCGCGGTGGGAGGCAATGTGAGGGGGCCGCAGAAGGAGTGATGGGTGAAGGGATGAGGGGAGGCCGTGGTGGAGGAACAGAGTTTGTAGAGGCTGTGGGGTTTGTCTGTTAAGTGGGGACTGTGGGGAGGGGGGCGGAGCCCCCACCCACATCCCACACAGTGGGGTGTGGGTGGGGGCTCCGCCCCCTTCCCCACACCCTTCACCAAAAAATGGCAGCAACGGTGGGGGGGTTCGAACCCCCCCCACCACTTAACATATTTTTTTTAACTCCACACTGCGATCTGTAAAAAGAAATAGTTGCTTCCTCATTTGTAAACAATGAATATTTTATGGTTTATATATATATAAATATATAAATATAAATATCTTTGTATATAAACTGTTATCTATGAATTTTATTTGGCAGCCTAATAAAAATCAATTTATATTTAATACTTTTGATGTATACATTTAAATACCCATAATAAATATATATATTTCTTTTTTTTTTTCAACCACATACAAATTTACTCTATAAACAATACACAAAGTTATATATATCTATTTTTTTAAATCAAATCTTCTACAAGATAAGGAATTTATTTTATAATTTATTCATTGTAACAATGATATTTTCTTTTTTTTTTAAAAGGGGAAAGAAGCAAATGCAATTAAATAATTTACTTCTAATACACAACAACAACTAATTTTGTCCTTTCATAATAGCAAATACAATTTTTTTTTGTCTCAAAAGTAAAAACCACAACTCTTCTATTTGACAAATGCTTAAAGTTTACATCCAAATGAATTAACTTATAAGCAAATTTTCTTCATTCAACCTTTTGAAGGATAAGAATTAAATCTACAAATTATAACTTTCAATACAATGAAAATGGCTTACACACAACTTAAGAAAATATAATTTTACAACAAGAGAGGGGACAAGTCCTCCTCTTTGAAAATCAACAAAGATGAAACTCCTAAATAGACCAAGCTCTTTCTCAAGAGTAAAGGAAAATAAAATATCACTCCAAGAACAAGGTGATTTCTCCAACTTCACAACTTAGCTCCAATTAACTTGCATATCAGAACAAGGGTAATGAAAACCACACATCTTGCTCTACTCCCTACCATAGACCCACAAGAGGGTCACCCCCGAGCTAGGGAGGTCATCCACACAATTAGGAACTCATTCCACATCACACCAAGGCACTCAAACAACAAAACACAATTTTACACCCAAGGATAGCACATCACAAGAACTCCACCAAGATGAGTTCAAATGGGTAGGGGAGTGGACACACTCAACTCAAGAGTGCCACTTCTACAAATATCCCAAAACAAATACCTCATAAGGCCTCTAGCCATCACATTTAAACACAATTTCCACAAGTTTCCATCTTGGCTCTCAAGCCATTGCACATATTGCTTAAAATCTCATATAATGCCCTCAAGGCTTACAACACCACCGAAAACAAGATAATGACCCCAAGGAGGTTCACTCCTCCCCTACCCCACACTTGTTGAGCATCTTCTCCCAAGTGGGAGAGGTTCTTACAACACCCTACAAATTTTCCCCACAATAACAATAAAAAAACTAAAGAAAATAAGTCTCACACATATGCATCATGCAAGAAAACTAAAATACAAAGGGAAGGCCTAAGCCTTGAAGCCAACCTTTAAAATCCCAAATATGGAATATGGTTGATTTAGAGCTTCTCTAAATCTTCCTTCAACATAAGCCACAAAACTCTCTCTATCTTTTTCCCCAAAGTAAAATTCAAACAATTAAGAATTTCTAAAAATTCAACAACCCATAGTGGGATTAAAATAAGCTCAACCCATGAGCTTAGAGGAATGGGGAGGTGAAACTTGTCACCTCCTCACTCTTCCTCCCCACTACAAGCAAGACCCATGGGATGGGTGTTGACACATGTCACTCACCCATCCCCAAGTCTCTCTCACCCCTTCCACTTGTCCTCTCTCAAATATGTGGGAGAGAAAAGTGGAGCTTAAGAGGGAATGGGTGACACATGTGTCCCCTTCCTTTCCTCTCAAGAGGGACCACACAACTCCAAGGGTACCCTCACCAATTGTGAGAGAGACTTGGAGTCAAGTCCTCCACAATTGGTGGGTCTTGGAGACATCTCCAACCTTGGGTAGTGGAAAGGGATGGGGTTGAGTGTTGGGACCACTCATCCTCTCCCTCCCATGCCTCCAACTTCGTCACTTAACTTCAGGGTGAAGTTAAGGTGACCATATGGAGGTTTACCAAGGGTTACCCTAGTCAAAAAGGTCCCTAGAACCAAGGGTTACAACCCAGGGTCAAGTTTAGTCTAGTTTGAGCACCCAGGGTCAAGTTAAAGCACATGAAAAAGGTCTCCAAATTTAAAATTAAAAAAAAATGAAATTCAAAGACAAAATTCTTACAACACCAGTTATAATTCAAATTAAAAGAGGGGTAGACTTAGCCCGATTAACAACATGCAAATCAACATTACAGAATTTTATCATACACAGAGTTGATCTTGGTTCCTCGTGGAACTAGATCGGCTTCACAAGGGATTACAACATCATGTGTGGGATGATTTTCAATTTCTGTGGCTTGTTAGAAATACCTGTGCACTCAATTGCAAAGTTAATTCCACATATAAATATAATAGCTAAAGCAAATTAAAACATACACTCACATAAAATATCACAAGTTCACATAAGCATAAAGGAAGTCACATTACAATTAGACTTCTAATTTCTGTATTTCAAACATCCATTCCCAAAATTGAAACACAAAACAATTTTCTATCCAACATCACCCAATTAGTTTTCCCATAATATAAAGCATCTATCTAACATCACCCAATTAGTTTTTCCATAACATCATAATATAAAGCATCTATCTAACATCATCAGTAAAGCAATATCCATGTCTAACACATCGTAAACATACTAAGCATAACAATCGACATGCATCATAAAGTCTAATAGTTTAGGAATTCGGGATCAACAGTCCCACAAATCTAAATGTATCAACAACAGTAAAGTAAATAGTCAAATGTATGGGAATGAAAAAGTAGGCCTCACAAAAACTATCTAAACTAAAAAAAATAAATTAGAAATATGCTAACCATAATGATTAACAAATTAACAAGAACCACCAACAATCATAAGAGTTAATGATTACCAACATTTTCTTAGTAACTAGTAGCACCCACTAGCATAAGGATTTGGATATTCTCATTACACTCTCCTTACTAGTTACATCAAATTTATTAGTGGTTCAACAACTTCAAGTTTCAGAAAAATAATATCAAACTTTGAGATAGCTATACTGGATCTCCTCAATCTAAGTTATTCTCCTAATAATATTCTCTGATTATCTTTGAAACATTTATTGATTTGTTGGCGAAATTGATGGTTGTGAATTGTCAATATTATGTTGTAATCATCTTGAAATGTACATATTTAAGTTTTGTTTTTTTCTTCTTTATAAATTCTTTGGAGACTTTTGGCTCTTTTGACTACCATAAACCGGCTGTATTTGTAGAATTTTATTAGCCGATAGGCTTATATATGGGACATTTTTTTTCTCGAAAAACTGTCTCACACCAGAAAGTTGTCATCCTATGGTCCGGATTTATTTTTAAACGAAATTTTTTAAATGATATTTTTTTTAATTAAAAAATTTAATTAATAATGGGTACAAATTCAAAATCATGTTAGTTACCATCAGTTATTGCAGTACCATCACAGAAATTTCGTACACACCAGTATACAGTTCACTTGGGTGACGTGAAGGTTATGATAAGAGCTAAATTATTAGGTCACTTAGTATTTTCATAATAAAATATATTTATTTTATAATTTTATAATTTAAAATAGAAATAATAATATAATATATAATTAATTCATCAAAAACATTAATAATTAGCCGATAGGCTTATATGTGGGACATTTTTGTCCCTAAAAATTGTCTTGCGCGGGGAAGTTGTCCATATTTCCTTCTTTCCGTCAAACAAATTTTCTGTCAGTTTCAGGATTACTCAGTACGTTGTAGAGATGTCACGTCATTGTGTTGTACGTTGTAGTGATGATGATTAAACATAGTTTATTTAAAACTCAGACCTAGGCATTTCATTTTTATGTGTGAGTAATTAACTCTAAACAATAATCATTTACATCATTTAAATCTTTAAGTTGAAAAATAATTTTATTTTAAATTTGTTACCAAAATTTTGTAAATGATATTTTTACACTTCTTATTTCTTTCACATTTTCTTTGAATTAAAAACTAAAATGTATATAATTATTATTTTTTAAATGTTATATGCTACACTGATTCTCCTTGTCCAATGAAAGTTGCAACTTGGGAAATAATTCAAATCATAATACTTATATAGTTAAAAATTGAAGTGTTGTTTTTAAAGAAGATATTAACCCTAAAGAGCAGGGATAACAATTTTCAATATTCATTTTAAAAAAAATCCACATGAAAACATTTTTTTTATATTAAAATTTTGGAACTCCTTCAATGTATAGATCATTAAGCATAATAATTGATTTAGTAATTTTAAACATCATATAAGATTCTCCCTAAAATTCTAACTTGTTGGGATAGACACAGGGAGCCATTATGAAGCTGCAGTCTTCAATGATCAAATTAGAGAACTAACCACCACAAGAGAATGCTCGAGCATGAGTTTGCATTAGGAGAAAAGGATTTGAGAAAACTAAATTGATATATTACAATGAATCTAACTTATTTTACAAATGTGATATATGGCTTATATAGCCTTTCATTCCTGTTTCATTCCCATGAATTAACCACCCTAACTGGTTATAGGAATAACTTCCCAACTATAACTATTGAATAATTATATGCCTAAGTAAAACTTAAGCAAGGTAAAATCTATTTACCCTAACACCCCTTAAGTGCAACTTAGGGAGAATAATTATTATGAGATGCAAGATGCAATATGGGTCCTAGCTACACAACCATGTTAGGTACCCATTTACAAAGCAAAATGCGATGCAATCTCTCACAACCAGAGAAAAGGAGAAAAACCCCGTGGGAGAAAACTCCTCTCCAAAAGAGAGAAAAAAAAGAAAATAAAATGTATGTATGGAGGACTCACTAATACCCCCCAAGGACTACATACATCATGTGTGTGCATTCAATGGTCCTCCCATAGGAAGGAAAGAAGGAGACTACATAGCCCCCCCATAATAAATAATGTCCTACAAAGATGGTAACTGTTTGAAGGAAAAACAACATCCAATCCTTACAAACCACTTGTCTCCCCCTAGGAAGAAACAAAACCATGTACAGATGCAGATATGCTTCCCATTCAGGATATGCTTTGAAAGATGGAAGCATGAAGAATGATGATGATGATGTTGTCTCTCAAAAATGCTCATGTGTCTCCTTGTCCAGATAGAATAATGATGCCACAATCCAATTAGGTACATCCCCAATCAAGAAAGAAGGTGACAAACTAGAACTATGTGGAAACTGATATAAAACAAACTCCAAAGATGAAAATGCTGAAATATGTCTTCCAATGAAATCTGAAAGACAATGATTGTCCTGCTAATAAGGAATAATGGATGTCTCAATCAATGACTCTGTATAAGAAGCCAATGGATGTGAAGGTGGATCAACTATCTTTGAAGAAGAATCAATAACCTCTGAAGCAACTATAACCTCATATGAAGTCTCAAAAACCTCCAAAGGATCACAAGCATGGTTTATCTTCTCTGAAGAATAATGAGGCACATCAGAGTTGGAAAGAGAAACATTGAGAGATGGTGGAGGATCATGATCTCCATATGATTCTCGAATGTAAGTCCAAAGAGCATAAGGGTAATCAAAATGAACAAGTGAATCCAAAAGGTCATCATCTACACGCTCGAAAATAAATCTAAAGACTTTAGCCCTATAGCCTTTCCAAATATGATACTCACGAGGTGTACCAGGAATAGGAACTTGATTATACAAATACGGCAAAAGATGTAGCTCACTAATCTTAGTGAGGATGTAATCACTCCATTGCTCATAGTTCCCTTTCTCCAAAGAAAAACCCATTATAACTGATAAATATTCAAAACCCAAAGATAGTACTTTCTATATGTAGAACTTCCAAATAAGATATGCAACTAAAAATGAAGTCCCCCCACAATTCTACCTCTCCAAGTGTCAGGATATCCAAGTTATCAAGTAAGTGCCCAAAAAACACAAAACTCAATAGATAGTACCTGGTGCTGAACATGAAAAGAGGGCTTGGACTAGATGAAGGAGCTCCTCAACACCTTTCCAATGCCACAAGAATGATAGAAACTAGAGGTCGAGGAACCAAGTTACGAGCTTAGGACTCCAAAAAAGAAGGTTGACTTCAAGCTGCAATAGGTACTGATAGATAACGAAATCAGGCGGATTGACCTGCACCACTATGAGGTTGGGGGAATCACCTTTCCGATGATAAATGGAACTCAAAATTCTAACTCCGGATGCCCAAGATATCCTCCGTGGAAAAAATATCGCTAATATGGAGCCCACTGAAGAATAGAGGGGGCCGGATTGAGCCCTAGGGTGGATTGACCCTTGATCACGTACGTGACCACTTGCTAAGAATGGACAAAAAATAGCCTATAAGGCTAAAAATGGAGCACCGTGATTGAGTGCAATATAAGGGGCCCACCGAATGGGCTATTCGATATGTTGGCGGATACCCATGCCAATCAATATGTCACTTTAGACAAATCATCAACCTAGCAAAAAAAGAAAGATAGAACCAATAGATGTCAAGAACCAGTCACAAGGCACCTCACCACGGAACACCACGCAATGAATCAGGCATGTTCAATGTTTGAGACAGACTCTTCGAACACCGCATACATTTTTTGCAAACTCTTACAATTCAAATGAAGAGTGTTGAACCATATTAATGCCAAAAGCACTTCTTGCACAGGTAATATGGGATAAAAGTCCCACGCCTAAATAGAAACATGTTCGGGCCCACCTCTGATAGCGCTCCTTTGATGAAAAACCCTAAGTTAATATTTGTTGCAAGACTTTTGAAAACTTCAACTGCCTTGATTTTGAATAATTTTTGAGGGATCTATTGAGGATTTGCTGAGTGCGGATCTTCAGGGATTGCTTGTACAATGTTGCTTTACATTTGCAATCATAATCGCTCTCTATGTTGGGGCATCTTATGCATAGTGGTGGCAGGGGAAGTAGAATGGTACTGGATCTTGTACGTGATGGGAGTAGTGGAGTAGCATGGAAAGTTCGTCGTGGAGCTTGGCAGTGGATCCCTTTCCGACAATAAAATTGCAGATAGGCAATACTCTTGTTTCTTCAGGAAGCCCAAGGAGATCGAGACGACAGACGATGCTTCATCCCCTTCATGCTAGGAAAATCTCACAGAGACACGCTTACACGAGGAGAAAAGTCTCACAAATTGAAATGATGGAAACATGGTTGGCAAAGAAAAATCATAAACCATACATATTTTTGTCTTCCAAAATAAAAAAACTCCAAGCCATAACATGTTTGAGAATAGATGAAGTCAACGCGAAAAAGAATATATCTTCCCCTACAACCGTGGATGGGCACCAGTTCTATTGAAACAAGATACTTCGCTGTCAAAAGAAAATCGACTTTCAAGTTCCACTCAGCTCCAAATCTGCTAGCAATATGACAATGATTAGGAGGTTGCTCTCTTTAATAAAATTCATATGAGGAAGACACGGATAGATGCATCCAGATTTTTGCTTAGCTCCAGATTAGCACGGATTGATGCCTCCAGAAACTGATGTAGGCAAGGATTGATGCCTATATGATTGCTTCTCCAGCAACTCAATTCTCTGATACGGGCAGAAAGCTTCTTGATTCTGGCTCTAATGCCATGTTGGGATAGACACAGGGAGCCATTATGAAGCTGTAGTCTTTAATGATCAAATCAGAGAACCACAAGAGAATGCTCGAGCATGAGTTTGCATAAGGAGAAAAGGATTTGAGAAAACTAAATTGATATATTACAATGAATCTGACTTATTTTACAAATGTGATATATGGCTTATATAGCCTTTCATTCCTATTTCATTCCCATGAATTAACCACCCTAACTGGTTACGGGAATAACTTCCCAACTATAACTATTGAATAATTATATGCCTAAGTATAACATAAGCAAGGTAAAATCTATTTACCCTAACATAACTTAACTACTGCTCATTGCAATTAGATGTTGCTATTTAAAAAAGATGTGTGTCCTTTGATATGCCATTCATGTAACATTTCTTTCTTTGATGTTAGTGGATATGTCATTCGTGTCCATCCGCCTTTCTTTGATGTTAGTGGATATGTCATTTGTGTCCATCTGCCTTCCTATCCATCCGTTCATATATTTTTAAATTATGGAATCTTATTTGTTATTTTTAATTTTGTTTACATAGAAATTATGGAATCTTTCATCTCTGCAAAAGTTTTTTACTTTTTAAAAATAACAATACATAATAAATAGTGTTTAAATTATACTTTTTATATAAATTAAAATAATAAAATAGTGTTTAAATAATTTTAAAAAGTATACTTATTATATAAATAAAAATTTGTTAAAAGTAAGAGCCTTCTACATGTTCCTTTCAAAACAATTAAATAAATAAAAAATTCAATGGTTTAAAGAATATCTTTTTTAAAGGTAAACTATAATATTGATTGAATATAAACAATTTTAAATAATAATTAATAATATTTTATTATTGTTTTTTAATATGAGAATTTATTAAGGGGGTTTATTTTTTGTGAAAGATATAGAAACACATAGTTATATAGAAAAGGATCTAAGGGGATAGGTTAAATTAGGAGAACACAAAAGAGTCAATATACTAAGAACATAAAACTAAGTACAAAATATACTAGATACAACTTCAAGCATAACCAAACAACAAAGATTACACAAAGCTAATCTAATAGCCACATATAGGAGACATCATTGGTTGAACCCTACAAATGAGAATTCAACTAGCATTCTATGAGATGGAAACCCCCATGGAGGATTAGTTTCACTACCCTTAATAGAACGTCACAACAATTGAGCAATGATATATTTAATTTTTTGTTAAATATTAGTTTCAACATTTTTCACAATTTTAAAATTTTATAAAATTTATTTATCTAAATTTTTATTGATTGTTTTTTTTGGTAAATATAACCTGTTATAGGCTCTAGGAATTGAAGAATCAGACCAATGGGTCAAGGCAGAGCCAAATTGATACACAGCAGGCATCAATGCAACATAGCAACCAACCAAAACTAACACCAACTAAAACATCCCAATAGAGGAAAGAATCCCAAGGTAGGCCGACGAGAAAAATCATGAAGCCCCATCTACAAAGGCGTGAACCCACTATGTATTAGGGGGATGGGCCTTACTATCCATCTGCAATAGCTTATAAACATCACTAGGAAACTGTGTCCACTAGACTTGATCTACCTCCCCAGTTCTGGCCATAAGGTTAACACCAAAATTGGCCGCCCAATTCGCAACCTGGTTGCCTGATCTTTTAATGTGAGTGAATGAAATCTCATCGAAGTCACGCTTGGCAAAGATCACAGCCTCCATAATGACATCAATCCCCTAATTCTTCAACTTCTTATCTTGGATAGTGTTAATCAATAACTTGGAATCCCCTTCAACCCACAGTCGCTTCTAGCCTATGTTCCTAGCTAGAGAAATGCCACACCAAAGAGCCCACGCTTTAGCCAAGTTGTTGGTCGAGAAGCCACAATCAGAAGCAAAGAGGCCTAGTGGTTGACCCTTCGCATCCCTGAAGATACTGCCACTGCCCGCCTCGCCAGGATTACCCTTTGCTGCACCATCAAAATTGAGTTTGATCCATGGAGCCTTCGGAGCCACCCAACCCACCTTGGTCACCTCCTTCCCCCCATGTGATTTCCAACCACCAACCATCTAAATCTAGGCCAAGCATTGGCCCAAAGCAACTCCTCATCAGTTAAAAAATTAAGCCACTTTCTATGCACCTCCCCTAATTTAGCTAAGGAACTTTCCACCATATCCCAGACCCTGACCACTGCCTTCTCTTGATCCTGGAAAAGTCTCCTATTGCACTCAAGCCAAATATTCCAAATGATTAGAGTCGGGGTAGCCAGCCATATAAATTTCAAACTTGGGCTTCTTATCTTCAAAAACCAACTGTCAAGTAGGAGAGAAACATCTCTTGGCAGCACCCACACAATACCCCAATGATTAAGAAATAAAGACCACACTTGTCGCACATAAGCACAAAGAAGGAATAGATGATCATTGCTCTCTTCTTCACGCAGACACAACACACATCTCAAGGGCCTGACTTTTCCCAGCTTTTGCAATCTGTCCCAAGTGAGGGCTCTGTGTTTCCAAGCAATCCACAAGAAAGCATTAGCTTTTAGAAGGCCATACTTATACCAAATATTCTTTGCAATTTTTGACACAACATTGTCACAGAAATAAGTCGCAAAGACATCTTTGACTGTTACCTCCCCACTACCTCTGGGTCTCCACACCATTCTGTCATCTTTGGTATTGTCCCCAATAGGCCACCTATCAAGCTTGCGATTAAGGGAACTACAAGCATTCATAAACTCAGGGGAAGGAGGCATAAGAGTCTTCCAACAACACTGGCCACCAACGACTTCAAGGTAACTACTAGTCCAAAAACCCATTATGTCTTCAAAGTGACTGACCAGAGGGTGTAAAGCAGGCAAGGATTGCAAGGCACATTCCTCAAGAAAACAATCACACCAAAACTTGATCTTCTACCCTATGCCAAATCTCCACATAATGTCTAGGGTGATGAGGCCAACATAAGACCTCAAAAAATTCCATACACTTGAACCTCTGGGAAGCTCCACTTTGAATAAATTTTCTTTATTATTACCAAGATACTTTTCTTGTAGAATCCTGCTCCATTGCCTATTATCCTCAGCATAAATTTACCAAATGAGTTTGGCCCCAAGAGCCTTGTTCATGCTAACACATCTTCTCAGACCAAGCCCCCCACGCTCATGCGGCTTACACGCCTCTAACCATTTAACTAAACTATACTTAAAAACATTATCACTACCCCTCTAGAGGAATGAGCATTGAGTCCTCTCCAAAGTGGCTGCCACTTTACTAGGAATCTAAAAAATAGACATAGTATACACCGGGATAACAACCAAAGTGGACTTAATAAGTGTGAGCCTTCTAGTGAAGGAAAGCCAGTGCCCCTTCCATGAGGCAAGCTTACCCTGAACACTTTCCACCACCCTATTCCAATCTGCAACCTTAACCCATTGACTGAGGAGGGGCATACCAAGAAACCTGCTAAGAAGACAATCCGTCTCAAAACGTAGGATGTCCTAAATACCCAGTCTTTCTAAACAGTTCTCCTTTAGGAAAAAGATTTTGGACTTGGAGCAATTTATTGTCTATCCAGCAACCATCTCATAAAGGGTCAGTATCCTCTTAAAGCTCTTGGCCTCCTTGACTGAGGCCTCTCCGAAGAGTAGCGTATCATCAATGAATTGGAGATGAGTGACATTGTCAAAACCACCTGAGACTTGCAATCCTAATAACGAACCCCTACGAGCCTCTTGCTTGATTGCTCTTCCTAAGGATTCATCAAGAATGAGAAATAAAAATGGGGATAGGGGATCCCCTTGCCGTAGCCCACACCTGGGATCAAAATCAAAATCTCTAGAAGCCACGCCATTGACAAGAACTGAGAAGGAGACTGAAGAGATACAGCTATAAACCCAATTGCACCAATCCTCAACAAAGCCAAATTTCCACAAAACCTTGACCAAAAAGCCCCAAGATACTCTATCATATGCCTTGTTCATGTCAAGTTTGATCAACATTCCTTCCTTCTTCCTAAATTTGATCGAATGGATTGTTTCATGAGTTGTAATAATTCCATCTAAGATCTGTCTACCCTTTAAAAACCCACTCTATTCCTCATAAATAATCTTCTCCAAACAACCCTTGAGATGATTTGCCATAACCTTAGTAACAATCATGTAATTGATTGTTGTTTTTTATTTCTAAATAAATATTCTTATTTGTTGTCATTTTTTTTAATAATTTAATTTATCAAATATATACTTTTCAAGTTAGACTTTCGTAGTAACTACATAATCAAATGTGAAAATGATAGTGTGGACTTTTAAAGTGCCTTTTTAAAATAATGATGTAACTATATAATTTTAAATGTGAAATGGACAATTTGAAAATATAGAGTGACACAAGAAACACAATTCTAATATATATTTAGATTTTTATAATTGCTAGAAAAGAAGATTGTGAAATGATAAAAAAATCTTAGGAAAGTATTTAAACTTTTAAAAAGTGTTATGACTAGATTCCACATTTTTCTGTACATTTTGAGCTATCTTAACTACCTTAAATGTCCACTCATAAGATATATGATTTACATTCTCAATAACATCATTAATTCTTTGCTATATTAGTAGCTATGATATAAAAAGCTTTCAACTTAAAATATAAATCAAAAAATACAAAGAAAAATAAATGATCTTTTATATAGGTAAAATCCCTTACCTTTTAATCTTGCCTTTTAAAATCAATTAACTTAAATTCATTGCACAACTTTAAGAGCATTTACAACACTGATACAATCATTTCTTCAATGTAAGAGTGACTATTATATAAATTCTACAGATTTTGCAAATAAAATTTCAAAGATACAAAATATTTCAAGGGAACATGTATCTCATGTTACAATATATCTAATTTTCCTAATTTATAAATTATTAAAAAAATGTCAACATAACTATATAACTTAAATAAATGACATCACAATTTGGCTTTAAAGTCTCCTTAGAGTTGCTATTTTGAAATATATATTGTTATTTATGTTAACTTCAATGGATCAAGTAATTAGTTTTTTTAGATCATAGTAGTAGGGATTTATAAGGCACCCAACCCATAAAACTAACATAAAATAAGACTATAATACGAGAAGAACTATTAAAATGTTGCCATAGAAAATCCACGTAGGGGTAGTAGTAGGCAAAGAGAAACATGAAACAACAAATTGGACCTAATACTAAACAAAAACTGAACCAACCATATACCACCAACATAGACCAAGCTACAAGAGTTCAAAAAGACCCCAATGGTTGACACCAACATTAGACCCAAGACCCTAGACTCCCTGCCTAACATGCAATTGTTCCAACTCTTAGCTACCATGATCATCAATTTTGGTTTCATATCACCATTTCCATCTAGAAGACATAAGAATTTAATACCATGAATAATTTTTGAGCACTCTAAAGCTCTATGTAGGTGACCACCATAAAGATGAGGCAAAGTATATGCATTGGTAACTTCAAGAGTCCATTTATTATGAAAACCAATAGGAATTTGACAACCAAACATAAATTTTGATAAACATTGTAAGGGTCTCAACTCCATTAATCATTGCACACAACTCTTCCTTAAACACTTCAAGTTTAACACTATCCATGTTGGTGTCAACAATTTTTTTTGATTCATCTATGACAACATCTGCCTCCTCCAAATCATCCTCTACCACCATTGCATTCTTAGAGTGGAGGAGTAGAAGTTCCAACCAACCATGAACATCCTCTAACTAAACCACCTGCTCAAGCTTCTTCCAAAAAACAACAATGGTGGCCTCAAAAATTAAGGACCTATTATTAGCAATTCCCTCCTCCCTCAAAATGAGCTTCACTAGATTCAACAACATTAAATTAGGGCATCAAAAGATCTTACTCATATGATGGTTGAAAATCCAACCATGCTTGAGGGGACCCTTACTACCACTTTCCATAATTCCAAGCAATACCACTTCACAAAAACCAAAGACCATGCTAAGATCATTCTCACACCACCACCCAAATATCCAAACCCATAACAAGATAAACCAAAAAAGACACCTATCAAACTATTGCAAGGAGAGTGAGGATTTAGGTAAAGCCATAGCTAAAACCACAACACATGCACTAACCTTGCCACATCTAAAATCAAAATTAATATGATCTATGGGACTTAGGAACTATCATTACCAAATCAAACCACTTTGGAAGCCAACCAAAAAGGTGTACTACAAGGCACCTATAATACTGATCATGATGACTCCTCTTTAATTTTAATGTCATCTAATCCTTCTCACTCTGCCACCCTTTAGTTGACTAAAGAGGAAAAATGTGTTAGTCTATTCAAGCAAATACACCACTTCATTCCATTCACAAAAAATAATGGGAGAAGGAAACAAACTCATTTTTTTTACAAATGAGAATAAATTCTTCCAATAAACCACATAGTTTCCAATTAGGGCAGTACACTTTACATCAATCAAAAATATTATTGGTTTGTTTTGGGCATGTTTTGGGTTTCAATTGGAATCTATCTATGTCAGAAACACTCTCCTATGGTTAAAATTGTATTTTTGGAGTTTCCACCGAATCGCCACATTGAGGCTCTGTAGGGCAGTTTTACATAAACAATTCTAGAGTTCTGTAAGAGATGGTCAAAAACCGTTTCAGGGGAAGATTTTTGAAAGCATTTCTTCTAATTCTCAAAAGGAATTGGTGTAAAATTCCTCACCGTTTGAGAGAATTTAATGCCAGTAATTTGTGTTGATGGGTTTGTAGAAAGTTTAAAAATTCACAATTCTTGTAAGTAGGACCGAAATAATTTTGTAAAGAACCTTGGGACATCATTTTGAGCCTACTAGCCAATTTTTGTTCAATTCTAAGAAGTTTATATTTTCTACCTGTCGCACCCGATCCCGCACATTATTCTTTGGCCAGGTGAATATTGTTTTCACATATGAACACACATTCTACAGAAGAAATTCTTCTTTAATTGATTATAAAGGCATGGTTTTCTTATTGTTTTTTAAGAGCGGCAACAGCTGGGAACCAGCTGGCGCTGCTTCTCATTTGTACTTGCATTTATTTTTTCCTTAAGCTTTCTCACTGTTAAACTGGTCTCTTCAAAGTTGAAGTAGCTCTATAGTGTTAAATCTCCAAATATTAGAATAAAGATGAGTCAATATTGTTTGCATAAATGTTTTTCCTACATGCTAAAATTACTTAGAGGCTATCAATTATGTTTTAATACACTCTCAAAATAATGAAGGCAACTAGACAGATACACTAGAAAATAAGCATGGTCGACCATATAATGCAATGTGGTCTTCACCTTCCTAATACTTTTCAAAATGGCACTACTTAGAGAAGAATAATGATTTCACTATACAATTAAAGTTTCAACAGTGCTTTCCACCCTTTGACAAACATGGGGCTAAAATATACTCCAAAACCTATGAATCCAAATGAAATGTACAAATTCCCTCCTCTTAAAGATATACGTACAAAATCTATTTGACAATCCGCTCGATGCATCCAATTTTGTTTCAAGGTTTGTCATAGTAGTAGTATGTAGCCACTCAAAATATTACATAGCTATTTATTACACAATAGAATGTAATTAAAAAACCATATTTCTAAATTGCAAAACATAGCATGACAGCAAAAAAAACTGACTATATAAATATACACAAGAGGAGCCACTATATTCTGAGAATTGATACTCCCTTGCAATGCCTATAAATCACAATTACACTACCTTCCTCAAACAATACAATGCCAACAAGTCATGAAACACAATCACTTCCTAACAAAACATTTACTTTACAAACAGATACTCCCTTACAATACCTATATATTACAAATTACACTACCTTTCTCAAACAATGCAATGCCAGCAAGTCATGAAACAGAAACACTTCTAAAAAGACATTTACTTTACAAATACCTATCGGCAAAACCGTTGCGCGCAACTGTTAGTATACATTATATCTTTCTGTTGATAATAGTTTTGCCAAATTAGTAAAAGCTTTGAATTTGCATCGTAAGGTGTAACAGTGTATATTATGCAAGCTTATTTTGCAGGTACGAAGCAAAGCTAGTGAAAAAAGTTGTGAAAGACGTGTTGAATACCTTGAAAAAGAATGCTCCTCTGGATGTTGCTATGCACCCCGTTGGACTCGAAAGGGGTAAACTTCAGCTACTCGACAGTTCAAATCTGAGTTCGACGAACATAACAGTGAAAGTGGGATCCAACGGTTTAGGCGGTGTTGGGAAAATCGCCTTGGCCAAGGGCGTTTGCAATGAAATTCATGGCAAATTTCAGGCTTGTTGCTTTCTCTTCAACACTGGAGCTACTGCACCGAACGAAACTACACTGGTGGACTTGCAGCGAAGAATTTTAAGGGATTTGGTAAATTTTCACGAAGAAGTTTCAAGTGTCGATGACGGAAAAGTTCAGATGAGAGATCGATTGCGAGGAGTTCGGGCCCTTGTCGTTTTGGACGATGTGAATTCTATGTGGCAGCTGCATGCGGTGGATTGGGATTGGTTTGGCCCTGGTAGTAAAGTCATCATTACTTCCCGAGACAAGCATATACTCAATCTTGCTAAGGTCGATTCAATCCATGAAATGAGTGCACTGCTGGAGGAGGAAGCTCTCCAGTTGTTTAGTTGGCATGCTTTCTCTATGGCATTCCAGGAGAATCCCTGCGAAGACCTTTCTAAAAAAATTGCAAAGGCCTGTAGGGGGATTCCTCTTGCATTAGAAGTCATTGGAGCACATTTGTCTGATAAAGGGGGACCTGACGACATCTAATACTGGAAGGAAGCTCTCCATAACATTGGAGAGAAACAAGACACTTTTGGAGTCATCCGAATCAGTTATGAAGGACTTCGTCACGTTGCGAAGGAAATGTTTCTGGACATAGCTTGTTGCTTTGTTGGTTAGAAGGAAACAGAAGCTGTTATTTTCTGGGAAGTTTCGTACCCAAATAAAGTTCAAACATCCATCAATAATCTTTCCCTGAAAATGCTTATAAAATCGAGTGGCCCTGAGTTTCCCCTGGATATGCATGACCTTTTGCGGCAAATGGGAAGATGAATTCAAGAGCAGACTGGTAATAATAGCAGTCTGTGGCTGCCTATGGGCCCAAACAATGCTTTGAACACAGACAGAACAGAGGGAGTGAATATGCTTATTTACACAGGAGAGAATAGAAGAGAGCCTGTTAGGCTGCCTTGAATGCATCACCTGCGCTACCTATTTGTTGAAAATACAAAACTAGAGGGCAACATTGAAGAGATAGCCTCGAATTTGATATGAATTAAAATTAGAAAATGTGAATTTTTAAGTGATATTTATACATGGATGAAGATAAGAAACAAACTCCAGTTCGACAATTGGTCCCAACTCAGGATATTTAGTCTAGAATAGTGTCCATGTCTTACTAGAATCCCAAACAAACTCGACAGGTTGGTGAACCTGCAATGCTTGTATCTGGATGATTGTCCAGCTCTCACAACTCTTCCAAACACACATAATTTGCCACAACTGAAGGGTTTACTTTGTGCGGCTGTTCAAGTTTAACAAGTCTGCCTGTTACTGTGGGCAACTTAGTGCAGTTAAAAGAGTTGTATTTGGACCATTGTGTAGATCTAAACAGCCTTCCAAGAACAATAGGTAATTTAGCTCAATTAAAGGTATTGAATCTGTCCGGATGTACAGACCTAAAGAGTCTTCCCAAACGAGCGACTTGGCACAACTCGAGGTGTTGGAACTTGCATTGGTTGTGCGGGTGTACAAAACCTTCCTGAAACGGTGGGCAAGTCGGCTCAGCTTAGGATGTTACTTTTATGGATGCTCAGGCCTTGGAAGGTTTGAAGGGCTGGGCTTAATCAGCACACTCTAAGCTTTGACTTAGACGTGGCTGGTGGGCCCTATCCAACTTCGTTTGATTGTCCAAAAAATTTCCGTTAAACAACACATCAAAGTGGGTTTCAAATTTCAATTAACCGCGACTTAAACCTGCCACTGCCCGTGCCCCACCTGCTACCGCCCGCGGTTACTTTTAAACTGGGGTAATTTTAATTTGAATCTCTCCCCTCCCGCTCAATTGCACTGTGAACTCTGAACTGGCCACCGAATGTCTCAAAGAAATGTCGTCTCATGAAATGCCATGATCGCAGGATATGCACAAAATGGATTTGTTGAAAAGGCTTTAGAAACTTTCAAGTAAACGCAACTGGCAGGTACAAAGCCAAACTCCGCAACCTTTACCAGCATCCTCCCTACCTGTGTCAAAATGGGAGCTTTGGAACAGTGTATGGGCATCCATCGAAGGATAAATGATAGAGGAATTGTAGTTGCAACTGCCATGGCAGACATGTATGCAAAATGTGGAAGCATAGACAAGGCACGTGAACCGTGTGATAGAATACCTAAAAGAGATGTCAAATAGATCCTATGATTGAACTGTTTGCCCGAATACCTCGAAGAAATGTGGTCTAATGGAATGCTATGATTGCAGGATATGCACAAAATGGGTTTATTGAAAAGGCTTTAGAAACTTTCGAGCAAATGCAATTGGCAGGTGTAAAGGCAGATTCCTCAACCTTTGTCGACATCCTCCCTGCCTGTGGGAAACTGGTAGGTTTGGAATAGGTATGCACTTCCATTACAAGATAAAGGGTAGAGGAATTTTGTCAGATGTAGTTGCAACAGCCCTGGTAGACATGTATGCAAGACGTGGAAGCATAGATAATGCACGCGAACAGTTTGACAGAATGCCTCAAAGAGATGTCATCTCATGGAATGTCACGATTGCAGGATATAAAAAATGTGGAAGCATAGACAAGGCACGTGAACTGTTTGACAGAATGCCTCAAAGAAAATGTGTTTCCAACTTCTCATGGAATGCCCTGATTGCATGATATTCACAAAATCGATTTGTTGAAAAGGCTTTAGAAACTTTCAAGCAAATGCAATTGACAGGTCTAAAGCCAGACTCGACAACCTTTGCCAGCATCCTCCTAGCCTGTGCCAGATAGGAGTTTTGAAACAGGGTATGGACATCCATCAAAGCATAAAGGATAGAGGACTTTTGTCAGATGTTGTTGTTGCAACCGCTCTGGTAGATCTGTATGCAAAATGTGGAAGCATAGACAAGGTATGCCAACTGTTTGACAAAATTCCTCAAAGAAATGTGGTATCATGGAATGCCATGATTGCAAGATATGAACAAATGGATTTGTTGATAAAGCTTTAGAAACTTTCAAGCAAATTCAAAATTGGTAGTTGTAAATCCAGCATCCCAAAATGGGAGCTTTGGAATAGGTATGGACATCCATAAAAGCATAATGGAAAGGGGATTCTTGTCAAATATTATATTTGGAAATGCTTTGGTAGACATGTATGAAAAATTAGATTTGTAAGAGTGTTTCTAGATTCAGCTGTGTGTATTTTTTAATCGACATTTCAGATCACACTCAGTGATCCATCATAAATGAACTCCCCCATTCTTGATGATGGATCACTAAGTGTGATCTGAAATGTTGATTCAAAAATACACACATTTGAATCCGAAAGCACTCTTACAAATCTAATGTTATGGATTGTGGAAAACTCACTCCTACTATGTATGGAAAATATGGAAGCATGGACAAGGCACATAACTGCTTGACAAAATGCCTCAAAGAAATGTGGTCTCATGGAATGAGATTATTATAGGATATGAACAAAATGGATTTTGCAAAGATGCTCTTAAAATGTTTAAATTAATGAAGCACTTTAGAACATATCCTAACATTATAAGCTTTTCTTGTGTTCTATGTGCATGCAGCCATTTAGGTTTACTAGATGAGAGTTGTACATACTTTAATCACATGAGTAACCCTTATTACATTAGACCTACAATTGATTGTTATGTGTGCATGGTTGACCTTTTTGCTCAATTGGGGTCCTAAAAATGTTGTGACTTATTTTCTTCTCTCAAACATCTATGTAGAAGTGGGTAGGTGGTGTGAGGTTCAAATGAATAGGAGATTGATAAAAAATAAAAACGAATTAAAATGATCCCTGGATGTAGTTGGATTGAAGGCCATAAATTGGCACAATTTTTGTGTAGGTGATAGATCACATCCAAAAACATAGGAGATCTATGCAAAGTTGGAGAAATTGGCTTGGGAGATGAAGGCAATAAGATATTCTTTAGATTCAAGACATTTACTTAGTGATGTGGAAAAGGAGGAAAAAATCATTTCTCTACCACCATAGTGAAAAGTCGGCAATTGCTTTTAACACCCCCTAGAACAACTATTAGAGTTGTTAAGAACCTTCTAGTATGTGTTGATTGCTAAATTGCAATGAAATTTATCTCCAAGATTGTTGCGAGAGAAATTGTAGTGAGAGATGCGAATTTCCATCATTTAAAATTGGCGAAATATTCTTGTCGAGATTATTGGATAAGCAATTTTATATAAGTGTATGTAGATTTTATGTCATTTATGGTTAGATATTTCTAATGTTGTTTCACATCCCTTTACTTCATGAAATAGCTAATAAATTTGTGAATTTGCAAATATTTTTCAATTTAATTTGATTTCAATCTGTTTGGTTTTAATTAGAAATAAACCAATATAATTTATAGGTCACGATGAATCAAATTTGCTCCTATAGCATATCTTCTTCATCACATGATGAGTCATTATGTGTCTCATCTTAGAATTCATCTTCTCATACTCCTATTCGACAACATGATCATTCTTTATCTATACAAGATAGTATAACATTGTCATATGATTTTCTCTTTACTTCTAGAGACACTTTGGAAACCATTTACTATGACACTAATGTTGGTTTAGGTCCGGACAACTAAGAGGGGGGGGGGGGGGGTGAATCAGATGTCACACATTTTCAACCTTTTCTACCTTTAATCTTCCTTTCCCACTTATAATCAATTTAATGATATAAACATTTCAGCATCAATCAATAACATATGAACAGAAAATATAAATAACACATTTGATACCAACATTTTGATGTGGAAACCCGGTTAAGGGAAAAACCATGGTGGGGGTTAACCCACAAATATTAATACCTTGTTAAAAGTATTTTTACAAATGGGAATGCACATGCATTCGGGCTCATTGCCTAGAGCTCACTGCTCAAATGGAGGCTCACTACCTATGGAAATATTACAAGAGATTGACAAAGATTTGAATTGATTAATAGCATCTACCATTAAAGAATTTTAGTTCCGATTAAGTACAAAAATTGATCTTACACATTTCATCTTTGCTCTTCTCTTCTTACTATTCTGCCTTCATTCTTACTTTGGATTTCTTCTCTTCTCACATATGCCTCATTCACATACACCACACTTTGAATCATCCAATTTCATCAGCTATATATATCTGCAATATGATCTACAACCATTCTATCCGTCGACTTCAACAACACTTAGAACTTTTATGAGTGCTCTGCTCTATTGGCTAGATCTATGCATAACTTAAGGTGCGGACCAAAACTTGCTCTTGATAATCATCACTCATGTCGGCCACTATCACTGAACATCACCATTTGTCCAACAAACAACTTCCATACATCCAGAATCAAGATCTTCTGCAAGGTCAGCCTGTTCTTCTTCTATCTGTTCTAACAAACTGGAACCCGATACTCAGAGGCTAATATCTTTTGAATCCTTCATCATCGAAGGACAAAAATTGGATTTGGACTATCTTGACAATGCATATGACTCCCTTAGATCCGTAGCTAATCATGACTTCCCACCGGAGAGATCTGGATCAAAATACTGAACCCTGTTACTGCTCTGTTCCTAACTGCCCAGACTTAGACAAATTCTAAATTTGACTTCCGGTACGAACAAATTGTGTTATGCGGATGATTGGCATGATCTTAGTTGCCATCAATGACAACACCTATCATACCTAGCAGTATCTCTTGCCAACAATCTCCCTCTTTGGCATTGATGGCAACACTTAGTGAAAAATGACTAAGTGTCTAGTGAAACTCCCCCTTTGTCTATACACTCATGTACTTCACTTATTTTGGTGCTCCCCCTTTGCTGAATACCTCATTTTTCAGTGCCCTTCACTCCCTCTTTGACATCAATGGCAAAGGGTGGGGTCCGCAAGCCAAAATTCTCCAAAATTTTTGTATACAATGCCGCATATGTACAAGTAATCATTAAGTTCTATTCACATGAACTTGAGAATGTCTACAAAGCTAGTTTTTATCTGCACAAGTTCAGAGGCCCGAGTACTCTTCATTCCATCCAAAATTGAGATGTGCCCACTCAACAAAAATGAATATGCTTCTGCCTTTGATAGATCTGATGGATCACTAGTCTGAATTGCAGTCTGAGCTTCAGATAGGGCATTATACATTGTCTCTAACTTAGGCGCAATTAATCCCTGGAGCTCACACATTCTCTTCATGATGTTACCCTTTTCTTTAAGAAGCCTCTATATCTCATCTGTCAGGCTGATTGCTTGACATTCTTGACTTATAGGCAAAACTGTTAGAGGATCAAAATTTTGAGAGAGATTTGACAATTTCTGTTCTTGCTCCTTTATCTTTTTCTCAATATCCTCATTAACTTTGGGCCATGATAGACAGAATTTGTACATATCACTTCCATCATTTAGAGCATTTTGAATACTTTTTATGCTAATACCAAGTATTCTTCTATCATTTCCTATTAGGTTCTTTATTTCACAAAATTTCTTATCCAGGAATTCTTTTTGAACTTTTGCCTCCGCAGACTTTTCAAAAGACTCAAAATGTGAGTTTACTGAACTTACAAGATTTTTTAGATGTCTGGAGGGGGAATCATTTTGATTCTTCTGATAGGTTGGCATTAATTTCTCCAACATTTTGGTTGCAAGCCCCAGTAGCTCATTGTCCTCCATGTGGGATTTTAACATCTTTTCTCTAGCCTTTACTTGGGTGAATGATGCTATTTTCACCAATTGGATTGGAGAGAGAGCATCTGGATTGGCTAGGCCTTAGAGTAGCCCAGGCTCATCAAGTTCAATCATTTCTTTTTCAAGAAGACTTTTTATTGCATTTGTAGTGTCTCTTGCAGCCATTTCAGAACCGTCCTTTTGTTCTCCTAATTTCTCAGTATCTAATTTAGGTGCTTCAACATTTGCACCATCTTCTTCTGCCTTATCCTTTTTTTCTTTTTCTTCCACTTTCTCTATTTTACTCTTCTCTGTGTTTTCTCTAGAGGGACTCTTTCCTGTTTGCTCACCACTTGCTACCTGATTTGGAGGGCTCTGTGTGGTAGCAATATCCTCTTCTTTTCTAGAGTGATCAGGTGGAGGGGTTACCCCTACATTAACTATTCTGTCTACCATTTCTATGTCTTCCTGATAGACTTGTTCCTCTTCCTGAACTTCTCCAATATTTAGATTCGATGAATCAAGTCTATCATTGGTCTCATAGATTAATTCCAGAGGATCTAGACTAGTACATTGGTCATTAATTCTCTTGTTAGTTTCTTCTTTAGGAGCTTCTTGTTCCAAAGTAGGAGGATTGTCTTCTTCGACTTATTTTTCTGAAACAATATAGTATTTATCTTTGTCTAAAGCCTTTCTCAGAATTTCCTTTGTCTCCTTTATAATTTCCTCAGTCTCACCAAGCATTAGCTTGTTCATGCAGACTTTGCTTCTAAATTTTTCTTTGACTTCTTTGAGAATTTTATCTACTTCTTTATTGGTCATTATAGGGCATAGTGTGGAGAGGACATACTCTTTAAGTTCTAGATCTTTAGCCTTAGTTGCTTCTTTTCTCATTTCCAGTACTCTCCTTAAAATTTTAGGAAGTTCTTGCAAAATTTCCAACATGGCTCTATTGAATTTATTCAAATATATAATAATGGCATCTTCCAAAATTTTCTTATTTGCTTGATCAAAATTATCATAGTAAACTCTGACAGGCTTTAAATTTTCATGAACAGTGATTTTTTTACAATTTCATCAATAGTCATAGCGACCTTACTAGTGACTATCTTTTTACTAGCCTTATTGCTTCTAAAAGATTGGTCTTTAGAAGTCTTTGAGGTTCTGGCTTTCTTGGATCTTATTTCTTTCATTTCTTCATCTGTCTCTGTCTCTTCATCATCTTTTGTGCTCTTGTGTGGCCTTGGTTATCTTTCTTATCCCTCCATCATTAGATGGAGTGGCTTCAGGCTTCTTAGTGGAAGTGGACTTGAGTTGCTCAGCAAGAGTTGCAGAACTCCTTGTCTTCCTTGAGGAGCTTGGTGGGATTTTCAGAGTGACTGCTGGCTCACTTTCTGCTTTTTCTTCTATAGTCTGCTCAGTGCTTTTCTTCATCTTTTCAATTCTTTCTTTGTTTTTCTTTATTGCCTCCTTGGTTAGGCCAATGCTCTAAGCATACCTTTCAACTTGTCTCTGCACTTTCCTCTTGGTTTCAGGCTATCTGAGCTCCACATGCAATTTTAGACTTAGTTCCTTGTAGGTTCCAAAATTTTCCATAGAGGTATCTTTAGGTGTGCTCAAAAGATGCTGAGCATACATATCCAAAACTCTTCCATCCACCTCATAACCCATAGGCATTATCCAAACTGTCCTTGGTTCTATAGCTTCCATCAAGCACTGATCTTGTTATGCAGATTAGGGTTTTTTGCTTGGAAATCCTTTTCTTGCTTCCAAACCTTGAGAATTCTCAGCTCTAAGCTCGTCCACCTCTTTCTTCTTATTTTCTCCTGATGCAAAGTGTTTCAAATGAGGAATGAATGACCTTTTTAAGCTTCACATTACTTAATTTTCCTTTGTAATAAATGCTCTGTCCTAGCACATCCGGTTGCTCTATTTTTGAATAGTCTTTCATGTATCGCTCTGCAATTTGCCATAATCACTTCCTTTCTTCCAAAAATCCTTCCAAATGTTTTGAGTCAATTCAAGGTACCTTTTCTCATTGTGCCAGAACCAGGCACTCAACTACTCGCTAGGGGAATTTGATTTACAATGCTGCTCCCCCTGAGCCAAGGCTCCCAAATCAATTCCTGGAAGAATTTTTAGCACCAGATTCCGGTGTAGATCCATTACTATCATTCATAATTATTTTCTTGACCCATATCTTGTTTGTTTAATTTTGAGTCTCATTCATATCAATTTTTTCTTTGCCTTTGTCTTGTCTCTACTCATTTGGTTTTCTGTTTATTAGACCTTTTCTTCCATTGTTCCTACTTCTGTAGAATCTTGCAATATGACCAGATTTATTGCAATTAAAGCACACAACATTTCTTTTCTCATAAACCTAATTTTCTTTTGATCTGCATTGATTAGCCATGTGTCCAAACCCATTGCAAACAAAGTAGTAACCATTGAAGGAGTTACTAATTCTTCTATTTTTAGCATTATTCATTATCATACTTTTGCATTCATTTGATTTATGACCATACCTTTTACACTTGAAGCATTGTCCCGAGAAGGATGGACCATTTTGATTTACTCTGCTTCTGCACTGAATAGCTTTATGACCAAATTTGTTGTAGTTGAAACAATTTCCATTGAATGATGGATATCTTTGAGCATTAGGTTGTCTTACTAGAGGTTTTCTAGTTCTGTTTCTCTGCCCAGATCCGGAGCTTTCACCTTTCTCATATCCAAGACCATGCTTGTCATCAGCCTTTTTATGTCCTTCGAGAAGTGCTTCTAGTTTTGTTGTGCTTATCTTGAACTTCTCCTTATATTCATTTGCAACTTCTAGGTCATGTCTGAGAATGATAATTTACCTTTCAAGTTCTCTCTCATTGTCTCTACTTTCTTGTAGATTAGATTCTAGATGTCCAGCTATTCTATCTAATTTGTAATATTCTTCATGTCTTTCTCTTAGCTTTTGATTCAGATCTTCTTCAATCTTCTTCCTATCTTCACTTTCTTTGGTTTACCTCATTACTCCAGATTCTATTTCAATTTTTAGAACAACAACTTCTTTTGAAAACTTCTCACATTTCTTTGTCTTTTCTTCCAAAGCTTCATTCATGCCATTTTCTTTAAGTAAACTGGATAGCTGCAGAAGTAGCTCCTTTTTCTTTTGTGGAGATTTCTTTAATTTATCTTTTAACATTTCAATTATATTATCAACATCTTTGAGTTCATCTCTCAGATTGCTAATTTCTTCTAGGGCCATCTGAAGTTGATCTTTGATTGAACCCATTTGAAACTTCTTCCAAGATCTTTTCCTCAAGCTGTTAGGCTTTTCAAAGGAACCTTACTCTGATACCAATTGTTGGTTTAGGTCCGGACAACTGAGAGGGGGGGTGAATTAGTTGTCACACATTTTCAATCTTTTCTACCTTAATCTTCCTTTCCCACTTATAATCAATTTAATGATATAAACATTTCAACATCAATCAATAACATATGAACAGAAAATATAAATAACACATTTGACACCAAGATTTTGACATGGAAACCCGGTTAAGGAAAAAACCACGGTGGGGGTTAACCCACAAATATTAATACCTTGTTAAAAGTATTTTTACAAATGGGAATGCACATGCATTCAGGCTCACTACCCAAAGCTCACTGCTCAAATGGAGGATCACTGCCTATGGAAATATTATAAGAGAATGACAAAGATTTGAACTGATTAATAGCATCTACCCATGCAAGAATTTCAGTTCTGGTTAAGTGCAAAAACTGATCTTACACATTTCATCTTTGCTTTGCTCTTCTTACTATTTTTCCTTCATTCGCACTTTGGATTTCTACTCTTCTCACATATGCCTTATTCGCATACACCACACTCTGAATCATCCAATTTCATCATCTACATATATCCACACTATGATCTACAATCATTCTATCAGTTGGCTTCAACAACACTTAGAACTTTTATGAATGCTCTACTTTGTCGGCTAGATCTAAGCATAACTTGAGGTGTGGGCTAGAACTTGCTCTTGATAATCATCACTCATGTCGGACACTATCATTAAACATCACCATTTGTCCAACAAACAACTTCCATACATCCGTGTTGGGAATTAAGGTATCTCAACCTTGGTAATTCCTTGTATTATTTCATTGTATTTATTTATTTATTGCCTATTGTATAAGTTGGATGCAAATCCTATGTTGTCATATTGTGGGAGTTGGCATGGTGATGTGTCATCCTACATGGCATATGACCACATGTAATTTTGTTCTCACATGAGGAGATAGGCATCCCACTTTTTTGTAGGAGTATTTTGCCATGTGTCGGTATCTTGGATGTTGTGTAAGGGAATGTTGACTGAAACAGTTATGACAGATTCCTATGATAAAGTTATGACATGTAAGAGTTAGAAATAGAAGCTTGTAAGATAGGTGAAGACATGTGTCGAGGAGCATCTTTGAAAAAGGCATCTTTGGGCACCCCAAGGTGGACTATGTCATGTTGTAAGAGAATATGATATTTATAGCCTGTGTATGATAGATTCTTTTATAGCTATAAGTTATGACAACTATGACAAATTCTATGACAGTTGTAAGAGTCGTAAGAGCATCTGTCATAGCCCATTTTGGAAATAGGCAACCTCTTTGGGATGGGGTGTATGGACAAGTGTTAGATGCATCTTACAATGTTGACCAAGTGTCCATAGGTGTGGGTTTTGGGCCATGAGGCCAAGTTGGACGCCCATTCCAAGATAGAGCCAATTTTGCCTTGTATATTCTATATAAACATGTGCTTTCATGAGGAGAAGTAGTAAGTGATTGACATGTACTGTTATGCTACTAGATTGACTCCAGACATGAGTGTCGAAGACTATTGAGAGCTTGCATTACAAGTGTATTGTAAACCATATTCAGTTTTGATAATACATTGTGCAGGTTTTTGAGTGTGGGGTTTTTCACCTGATAAGGGTTTTCCCCACGATATATCTTGTCTCTCTTCTTTTGTCTTATTTCAGGTTCTATGTGTATTGCTACAATATCTCTGTTATATGTTTCATGTTGTCATAATTGTAAAGATTAAATTGAATTTGCATAGCTCTCCCCTCATTAGATTAGTGTAGGAAGTGATTTCCACACACCTAGCTTCCTTTCAGTTGGTATTATAGCTTGATCACCTTTGGTCCTAGTTGTTGGGTAGGGGTTTTTTTGAGTTGATCTTAAGTTGAGTGGGAGTCTGTGCAGAGTATTCTAAATCTTATTGCAGCAAGGAGATGGCAAGCACATCCAAAAGGATAGAGGTGGAAAAATTTAATGGCACTAATTTCGAGCTGTGGAAGCTCAAGATGGAAGACATGCTTGTTGATCGAGACCTCTGGGAAACTATTAGTGGAACAAAGCCTACGGTAATGTCACAAGCTGATTGGGATCTCAAGGATTGGAAGGCTAAGGGTCTCATAAGACTTAGTATTGCTCATTTTGTCCTGTTAAATGTCCATGAGGAGGCTACTGCAAACTTGCTTTGGAAGAAGTCGGGAGATGTGTATCAAGCCAAATCCCTAGTTAACAAACTTTTTCTGAGAAAGAAGTTGTATTCTCTTCGAATGGAGGATGGAGGATCTGTTACAGAACACATGAATGCTTTCAACATGTTGGTTGCATAATTGACATCCGTTAGTGTGAAGATGGAGGAGGAGGATCATTGTATGACCTTGATTTATTCTTTGCCAGACTTGTGGGATCATTTTGTCATGGCTATTTGAAGCACCACATCCACATTTAAAATGGATGAAGTGGTTTTTTCATTGTTGTCTGAAGAGATGCGGAGGAAGTCTTCTGAGGCAGCCAAAGAGGCTCTTGTAGTTCGTGGAAGACCCAAGGAGAAAGGGAAAAAGGACAAGAAAGCTGAGAAGGGTAGATCCAAATCTTGTGGGAGATCTAAATCTCCTAGAAAGTCCAAGGCTCTCTGTTGGAACTGTGGAAAAACTGGGCATTTCTGAAAGGAATGCAAAGAGGAAAAGAAAAAGAAGAAGAACCCAGGTTCAGATTCTGACAAGTCACAAGATGATGGTGATGCTTTCATCGTAGCTCTGGCAACTCATGCATCTGATGATGTGTGGCTGATTGATTCTGGTGCATCATTCCACATGACCTCACATCAAGACTGATTTACTAAGTATGAGGAGTTTGATGGTGGAAGGGTGTACCTAGGTGACGACTCTCATTTGAAGATTGTTGGTCGTGGCAGAGTCTCTATCTGATTCCCTAATGGATGAGTGAAGGGGATCTCTGGGGTTATGCACATCCCAGGCTTAGCACAGAACCTGCTTTCTGTAAGCATGTTGAATGATGCAAGTGTGCAAGTTGTCTTTTCAAAAGAAGGATGGAAGATGACTAGAGGAGATATGGTGCTTGCTAAGGGTACTAGGAGAGGTACTCTGTTTTAGCTGGAGGCATGCATTTCACAATGCAATAGTTCTTCTGACTCAAGGAAGAGGGCAACAGTCACTTCATCCCCACCATCTAAACCAATAGTCAAGAAATATGTTGTATCTAGTCCTGATGGTTGTATTCATGCTTTGGAAGTTAAGCTTCCTGTTGAAAAGACAATGTTATGGCATAAGAAATTTGGCCACATTGGTGAGAAGGGTCTTAGAACCTTGAAAAATAAAAACGTCGTTGAGGTTAGATGATTGTAATCTTGAGTTTAACTTTTGCGAACATTGCATATATGGAAAACAAAACCGTGTTCAGTTTTATTCAAGTTCTCATAAGTCTTCTGGTGTGTTAGACCTTGTTCATTCTGATGTATTTGGTCCTATTAATGTTCCTTTGTTATCAAAATCTATATATTTTGTATCTTTCATACATGAATATAGTAGAAGGACATGGATTTATTTTCTCAGAAGTAAATTTGAAGTCTATAGTAAGTTTAAGTAGTTTAAAGTGTTTGCTAAAAATCAAATTGGTAAAAGGATTAAATGTTTGAGAACTAACAACGGTGGTGAGTTCTGTTTTACAGAATTTGATAAATATTGCAAGGAACTTGGGATTGAAAGACATAAGACAACTCCATATACCCTGCAGCAAAATGGAGTTGCAGAGAGGATGAACATGACACTAATGGAGAAGGCTAGGAGTATGCTTAGTGGAGTTGTCCTAGAACAAAAGTTTTGGGTTGAAGTTGTTGCCACTGCTTGCTATCTTGTAAATAGATCTCCTACATTAGCTCTTGTTGGTAAGACACCCATGGAGGTGTGGTCTGGTAGAAAGCCTTCAATAAGGCATCTTTGTGTTTTTGGTTATGAGGCATATGCACATGTACCTAGGGAGAAGCGGTCAAAATTGGAGAACAAGGTTGTTAAGTGTATCTTCATTGACTATGGTGTCGGTGTGAAAGGATACAAGCTTTGGGACCCTGTGGCTGAAAAAGTGTTGTAAAGTAGAAGTTCATCTTTAGAGAGCTAACACCTTCTTCCACTATTTTATAGCCAGAAGAAAAAGAAAAGAAAGAGGATGTTGTTCAGTTTCTTGCTACCCCTGAGAAGACTAAACAAAAAGACAATGTTGGACTTAATGATGGGGAGAGCTCTAGCAGCTTTGATGAAGAAGTTGAACCTCAACCTCAGCTCTTAAGGAGGTCTACATGAATAAGAAAGCAACCTGAGAGGTTTGGTTATACATTGCTTGATTCTTGTTGTGCTTTTACTTTGCTTACTAACAGTAATGAACCTAGAACTGGATCAGAGGCTATGGATATGAAATTTGCAGGTTCTTGGAAGGAGTCCATGGAGGATGAGATGGCTTCTTTGGAAAAAAATCAAACTTGGGACTTGGTGCCTTTGCCTACTGGATAGAAACCTGTTGGATGCAAATGGGTGTTCAAGAAGAAATTTGGTGCAGATGGTAGTGTTGAGAAGTATAAGGCTAGATTGGTTGCGAAGGGGTATTCACAAGTGGAGGGTATAGATTATGGTGAGATCTTCTCTCCCATTGCAAAGCTAACATCCATTCGATTCCTGTTATCTCTTGCAAAAGCTTATGACTTAGAGGTAGAACAGATGGATGTGAAGACAACTTTCCTTCATGGTGATTTGGAGGAATAAATCTACATGTCACAGTCGGAGCATTACATGGTGAAAGGTAAAGAAAATTTATTTTGCAAGTTAAAGAAGTCTTTGTATGGTTTGAAGCAGTCTCCTAGGAGGTGGTACTTGAAGTTTGATGCCTTTGTGTTGTCAATTGGATTTGTGAGATCGAAATCAGATCACTGTGTGTATTTTAAGTTTGATAGTGATTGTATTCTCATTATTGCATTATATGTTGATGATATGTTTCTCATTAGGAAGGGTAAGAATATGATTTCTAATTTTAAATCTTAGTTGTCAACATAGTTTGAAATGAAAGATTTAGGGGCAGCTAGGTACATTCTAGGAATGGAAATCAGAAGAGATAGAACTAACAGAAAACTTTGGTTAAGCCAGAGTAAGTATGTGAAGACCATGTTGGATAGGTTCAGTATGGCAGATTGTAGACCATTGTGTGTTCCTATTTCTTTGGGGACAAAATTGTCTATTAATGATTGTCTATAATCTCCTAGTGAGGTAGAGGACATGAGAAGAGTACCTTATGCTAGTGCTATTGGCAGTTTGATGTATGCTATGGTCTACACAAGACCAGACATTGCCCAAGCAGTGGGAGTCCTTAGTTGATTTATGGCTAATCTTGGATGGATACATTGGGATGTAGTTAAGCGAGTGTTTAGATATTTGAGGGGTACTTCTGAGTATTCCATATGCTATCATGGTAGTGTTACAGGACCTTCTCGCATTCTGTTGATATTCGTGGATTTGTGGATTTAGATTGGGGAGGTGACATTGACAACATGAGATCCACCAGTGCTTATGTGTTTACACTGTTTGGTGGTGCTATTAGTTGGATGAGTGAGTGACAACCTATGGTTGCTTTGTCCACGGTAGAAGCTAAGTATATGGCAGCAACTCATGCTTGTAAAGAAGCCATTTGTCTTAAGCGATTGTGTTCAAATATTGCTGTTGATGTAGGTTAGATTACGATCAGTTGTGACAGTCAGAGTGTGATTTACCTTGCGAAGAATCCAACTTTCCATGCCAGAACAAAGCATATTGATATATAGTTTCACTTCGTATGAGACATGATAGAGGATGGGAAGGTAAATTTGGAGAAGGTAGATACTTTGAAGAATGTTGAAGATGCATTAACAAAACCAGTTAGCACAGAGAAGTTTAGATGGTGTTCGAAGTCTATGGGCCTCTCGGCCTATAGCAATTAAATTCTGTTATTCTATTAGCTCTTACAAGGTGTTCGACAAGTGGGAGAATGTTGGGAATTAAGGTGTCTCAACCTTGGTAATTACTTGTATTATTTCATTGTATTTATTTATTTATTGCCTATTATATAATTTGGATGCAAATCCTATGTTGTCATATTATGGGAGTTGGCACAGTGATGTGTCATCCTACATGGCATATGACCACATGTAATTTTGTCCTCACATGAGGAGATATGCATCCCACTTTGTGGTGGGAGTATTTTGCCATGTGTCGACATCTTGGATGTTGTGTAAGGGAATGTTGACCAACATAGTTATGACAGATTCCTATGACGAAGTTATGACATGTAAGAGTCAGAAATAGAAGCTTGTAAGACAGGTGAAGACATGTGTCGAAGAGCATCTTTGAAAAATGCATCTTTGGGTACCCCAAGGTGGACTATGACATGTAAGAGAATATGCTATTTATAGCCCGTGTATGACAAATTCTCTTACAACTGTAAGTTATGACAGCTATGACATATTCTGTGATAGTCGTAAGAGTCATAAGAGCATCTGTGATAGCCCATTTTGGAAAGAGGTGACCTCTTTGGGATGGGGTGTATGGAAAAGTGTTAGATGCATCTTACAATGTTGACCAAGTGTCCATAGGCAGGGGTTTTGGGCCATGAGGTGAAGTTGGATACCCATTCCAAGATAGAGCCAATTTTACCTTGTATATTCTATATAAATAGGTGCTTTGAGGAGGAGTAGTATGTGATTGACAGGTACTGTTATGCTGTCAGATTGACTCTAGAGACAAGTGTTGAATACTATTGAGAGCTTGCATTGCAAGTGTATTGTAAACCATATTCAGTTTTGATAATACATTGTGCACATTTTCGAGTGTGGGGTTTTTCACCTGATAAGGGTTTTCCCCATGATATATCTTGTCTCTCTTCTTCTGTCTTCTTTCTGGTTCTATGTGTATTGCTGCAATATCTCTATTATATGTTTCATGTTTCTATAATTGTAAAGATTAAATTGAATTTGCATAGCTCTCCCCTCATTAGATTAGTGTAGGAAGCAATTTTCGCACACCTAGCTTCCTTTCAATCCGAAATCAAGATCTTCTGCAAGGTCGGCCTGTTCTTCTTTTGTCTGTTCTGACAAACTAGAACTTGATACTTAGAGGCTAATATATTTTGAATCCTTCATCACCAGAGGACAAAAATCTAGATTTGGACTATCTTGACAATGCATATGACTCCCTTAGATCCGCAGCTAATCATGACTTTCCACCAGAGAGATCTGGATGAAAATACTAGACCCTATTACTGCTCTCTTCCTAACTATCTAGACTTAGAAAAATTCTAAATCTAACTTCTGGTATGAACAAATTGTGTTATGCGGATGATTGGGATGATCTTAGTTGCCATCAATGACAACACCTATCGTACCTAGTAGTGTCACTTGTAAACAACTAAGGCATTCCCTTATATTTATTCCCATATGACCTCTTCCATTCCTACACCTTCATCTACCTTATCTCTCCCTCCACCACTTATACCCATCAACACACTTGTCTCAAGCCTATCATATTCCTCCATCTCCACTACTTATTATTACATACTCAATGATTCACCTCTTCCTATCACTATATCTTCCTCTTTGATTCTCTCTTTGCCTCCCATTAGGGAAGCCTTTGATGAGTTTGCTACATCTACTCAATCTTCTACCATACACATAACTTATAATACCTCCTCTTGGATCATTATTGATTAGCTATTACCCCAATCACTCAATGGAAATCTCATCATCACTTTACCTCAAACCATAAATTATCAATTCTCTAATATGGATATTTATCCTACCTCTACTAGAGCTTGTACTCACACTACTACACTCACTAATACATGATCCACCCCTTGCATACCTCTAATTTAGTTTGAGGATTTTATGCATTCTCACTCACATAGCTCTTATAATTAACAAGGACCTTGATAATGTTTTTAACTACATCTATGTCCATCCTAGCATACCTTTAGAGCAATTCTCTTCCCTCTTTTCACTTGTTAACAATATAGATATAATTATCTCCACATCTAGAAAGCTTGCACCCCCATCCAAAATACATAAAGACCTCCCACTTATTATCACTAACTATTATAAAACATGTGCATTAAATAGACATTTGTTGATAATGGATTTGGCTATAATATTTTCACAAACCAATTCCTAGAAAAGATCCACATAGACCCTAGCTCTATAAATAAATGAATATATCTTTTAGGGGATTTGATAATATTTAGAGAGATATGTGTGGTAGAATCATTCTTCCTATCACCATCAACCTAGTTACTCTTAATACATTAATCCATGTGATGCCAAGTGAGCTATCATATAACATTTTGAGGAGACCATGGATTATTATGCACTCCATACCTTCTATTCTACCCCAATCATTGAAGTGCACATATTATGATAAAATCTATACCATTCACATTGACCCTCATCCATTTAAATATTGCACACCCTCTTCAACCATTTTAATATTTAGTAATCAAGTTAACCTACCCTACCTTCATCTTCCTCTACTTCCTAACCCTTCTCAACCACCTTCTTCTTGTCTACCACTTCTTTCCCTTTCAAGACTTCTAGATCTTCTTCCTACTCCACCTCCATGTGATTCTAGATCTCTTCTCCTGATTCCCCCTATGCCCCCATCTCATCCCCCACCTCCTCCTACTTTTCCACTTAGAGCTAAGACCCCTTTTCCTCCAATACTCAAGATAGTTTGGTAGAGACTTGCTTCCTTTTCATATCTTCCCCTTCTTCTTCATGAAATCCATACTCCTTTCCCCCCACCATTCTCCATCTACCACTCATCCTTCTACTTTACCTTACTTTCCTACTTCTATTTAGGATGATCCTCCCAATTCACAACATGCCTCTTCATTAACCTTGCACACCTCTATTGTTGTTCATCAACCACCTTCTAGCTAAGATGACCTTCCTTATATTCCACCTTAGGACAAGATTATTGATGATACTCTTATCTTATGTCTTAAGCCTCATATAGATGATTTCCCTCCATCACCTCCACCTCATGTTACTTCTCTTAGTCCATCTCTACTTTCTTCTACATAGTCTCCATCATCCCTTCATACTATTCCATCTCCACCTCATAATATGTTTTCTTGCATCTCCAAAAATTTTCTCACATCCACCCTCACTCCACTTGTCAATGTAGATGACCTTACTAATATCCTTTTTAGATGGTTATTGCATACTTATCTCTTTGTGCACATTCTAGAGGCTGCGTGTAATCTTGTGTAATCTAGCGTTACACCTAGAAGTTTTTAGAAACCTCTTCTATAGATCTATTTTGTACATAATCTGCAACTATTGCAATGGTCAAACTAAGTTCAATATTCTTTACCTTGGATGCCATGCATACATTTTTGGATCCTTTGTATAAGTCTTTGTTACTCTTAGATCAAGCTTTGACTTGCGAGGTTTTTAGTTTTATTACATATTTTTAATTTTGAAATAGCATTGACTACTAAGGACAGCAACATTACACTAAGTTATATGGAAATGTCTGGTTGGTTAAGATCACTATAGTAAATATTTTGACAACTCACATCTTGCATGCTTCTTTAGAACAAAAACATTTGTTTAAAATTTTGTTCTTTAAAGTTCATGAAATTGTTGTAAATACTTGTCATATTTTTAGAGGCAGAAATTTTGGGGATAACGGGGCAGGTGCTCAAGTCCAATAGGGTAGTTTTTCTATAGATCTAGAATAGTGGAATGTGTAAGACTATGACCTACTTCAAAGTTTCTAAAGATGCTAGTCAGGAGGACTACAAGGCGGGTGCCCTAGTCCAGTAGGGTTGGTTTTCTGCACTTTCTTCTTAGATCCTGAATCTCTATCCCCAGCTCTACTTCTCTGCAACTCCACTTTGCAAAATCCCACACCTATAACCTGCAATCACAAAGAGATGGGTTTTGGGGTTGTGGTGTTTAGGAGCTTGCCTCGATCAAGCCCTAGAATGACATTCAAGTCTTCCAACACCGTTGTTAGATAAAGGGTGTGTCCTTGGTGGACAGAGGCCAAAGCAAATGATGAAATAGATTGATTGAAACACAAATAGATGTCATCTTGGAGGTGAAGCTCTCACTGAGATGAAGATCTTTCACACCATGAGGAGATGGATTGATGAAGCCAAATCTGCAACAAACAAACACAATAACAACACAATTCTTCTCTACAATGTAATGAATGCCATGAAATCCCTTCGCTCAATATCACAAGTTCGCATTATCCATCTAGGAGTAAAATGAATACATAAACTCACTTATTTATGCTTTCCTGCTAACATTCATAATTCAAATTAAAAACACTGACAGAGGGAAACCTTGTTAAAGGTCCTATGCTGACAAACTTAAATTTGGGTCCCGACAAATCAGCTTAGACTAGGGTGTGGGTGCCCAAGTCCCAAGGAAAGATTTGAGTCGTGATTAAGCATTAAAGTGGACCCCTAAGCCCCATTTGACATGGGTTTTGGGGTAAATTGCTCCGAGATGAGTTTTAAACATGCATAATGAAATTAAGGGGACCTAGGGGCTAAACTAGAGGTAAAAAGTCCTAGGGAAACTTTTTACAACATAACACCAATATGACATCATAAATTCATTTGAAGGATCTAATCAAACCTCGAGCTAGGACAATCAACAAGGACCTGAGATAAGAAGAAAATACAACCACACACATCCATAATCACTCAAGATAAAATTCACATAACACAATAAAAAGATCTAAATGCCCATATCATCTCCCTCAAGGTAAAATTTCTCAAGTACTCCCACACGCACAAAGTAAACACATTTTTCACCACTTTTCAAAATGTACTCCCATTTTCAATACTTCATACATATAACACAAATGAGACAAGATAAATCACAAGACAATATTAACAAGAGCATACCCACCTCCCAAAAACAACTCATGCATAGCACATAAATGAAACCAAAACATTCACAATAAAAAGGGTTTACATAACATAAGAGCTACCAAGAAAGAAAAGAAGCAAAGATTTATGTCTCTCCTTAGAGCTTGTTGAAAAGTATATCCTTCTTCATTCTTCAAGCTCTTCCTCTTCCCAACATGAAAACTTCTAGCTCTCATGCATGGTTTCTTCTCCTAAAAGCAAAGCTCCAAAACTCTCTAAGAAAACAATTTCTCTCCCATAACCAAAAAAATGCAAGAATCCCCCCTCATCCACACTAAGAAATGTGAGTTTGAAAAAGGAGTGCCATCTCATTCCTCAACCTCAAATGTGAGAGTGCCACATGGCACCCTTTCTCACCCTTGACTTATCCTCTCTCCCAACTCCCAAGTTGATAAGATGTTTCAATGATAGCTACATGGGAGGAAGCGTGCTCACACATTGATGCTCTTCCCAAGTGAAGGTTCATTTCCCCAAACAACTCTTATGGAAGGTCATAGGGTGGCTTGGGTGCCTAGAGTCAAACACCTATGCTTTGATGGATGTCCATACCCTGTTCCAAAGACCCCATTTTTGCATAGGCAAGGAGAACACTAGATAACATTGTGGAATTTGTCTTTAGACTCGCAAATTTCATTTTCTTGAAAGTTTTTAAAGCCTTATAAAAAAAATCCATTTTGTGCATATCTTGTATTCATTGCATTCCATGAGATAACATTTATTTGAGGCATCATGTCAAACAATTCATGTGCCTTGTCTATGCTTCCACACCTTGCATACATGTCTCTTAGGGTAGTTGCAACTACAACATTTAACAAAATTCCCATATCCTTTAGCTTTGATGGATGTCCATACCCTGTTCCGAAGATCCCATTTTGGCATAGGTAAGGAGGACGCTGGATGAGGTTGTGGAATTTGGCATTACACCTGCCAATTGCATTTTCTTGAAAGCCTTATCAAAAAATCATTTTTGTGCATATTTTGCAATCATTGCATTCCATGAGACAACATTTGTTTGAGGCATCATGTCAAACAATTCACATGCCTTGTCTATGCTTCCACACTTTGCATACATGTCTATCAGGGAAATTGCATCTACAACATCTAACAAAATTCCCATATCCTTTATGCTTTGATGGATGCTCATACCCTATTCTAAAGATCCCATTTTAGCATAGGCAAGGAGGAAGTTGGCTAAGGTTGTGAAATTTGTCTTCACACCCACCAATTGCATTTACTTGAAAGTTTCTAAAGCCTTATCAAAAAATCCATTTTGTGCATATTTTGCAATCATTGCATTCCATGAGATAGCATTTCTTTTAGCAATCATGTCAAACAATTCACATGCCTTGTCTATGCTTCCACACTTTGGATACATGTCTCCCAGGGCAGTTGCAACTACAATATTTGACAAAATTCCCATATCCTTTATGTTTTGATGGATGTCTGTACCCTATTCTGAAGTTCCCTATTTGGCATAGTCAAGGAGGATGTTGCATAAGGTTGTGGAATTTGGCTTTACACCCACCAATTTCTTTTTCTTGAAAGTATATAAACTCTTATCAAAAAATCAATTTTGTGTATATCTTGCAATCATTGCATTCCATGAGACATCATTTCTTTGAGGCATCATGTCAAACAGTTCATGTACCTTGTCTATGCTTCCACACTTTGCATACATGTCTCCTAGGGTAGTTGCAACTACAACATTTTGAAAGGAAGCAAGGTATGTGGAAACAACTTCCTACACTAATCTAATGAGGAAAGTTATGCAAATTTCAATATTTTACTAGTTACAGGTTGTTAGATACACATTAACATAAAGATAATAGCAACATCCAAATGCAAATAAAAAACTCACAACACAAGATATACATGGGGAAAACCCTTTCGGGTGAAAAACCCACACTCCAAAACTTGCACAATGTATTATCAAATCAAAAGATGCTTACAACACACTTGCAATGCAAGCTCTTTTAGGAATACACAATGTTGGTTCTCATTCGCATCCCATGACCTTTCACATTCTCTAGCTGCTTATTTATCAATCCTCTTTAGCGATTATCCAATGTTGGTTTATCCATGTTGGCCAATAACAAAATAACTATCGATGTCTTTATTAAGTCTGATGGGGAGATAAGCCCCCTAGGCCTTGCACGAGGGGCTCTACCCCCTACACTCCACCATTAATTACTTTGGGGGGGAAACTGCTGCTAATAAAGTCACCAAGATTTTTAAGGTACCGACTATGGGATCCTACAACATAGTGTTGAATAAACATATACAACATTAGGAACTTGCAAAGGTTGAGACACCTTAATTCCCAACACATTTGACAAAATTCCCATATCCTTTATGCTTTGATGGATGTCCATACCCTGTTCTGAAGATCCTATTTTCACATAGGTAAGGATGATGCTAGCTAAGGTTGTGGAATTTGGCTTTACATCCGCCAACTGCATTTGCTTGAAAGTTTCTAAAGACTTATCAAAAAATCCATTTTTTGCATATCTTGCAATCATTTCATTCCATGAGACAACATTTCTTTGAGGCATCATGTCAAATAGTTCACATGCATTGTCTATGCTTCCACACTTTGCATACATGTCTCTCACGACAATTTCATCTACAACATACGACAAAATTCTCATATCCTTTATGTTTTTATGAATTCCCATACCCTCTTCCGAAGATCCTATTTTCACATAGGCAAGGAGGATGCTGGCTAAGATTGTGGAATATGAATTTACACTTGCCAATTGCATTTTCTTGAAAGTTTCTAAAGCCTTATCAAAAAATCCATTTTGTACATATCTTGCACAATCATTGCATTCCATGAGACATCATTCTTTGAGGCATCATGTCAAATAGTTCACGTGCCTTGACTATGCTTCCACACTTTGCACACATGTCTCTTAGGGAAATTGCATTTACAACATCTGACAAAATTCCCATATCATTTATGATTTGATGGATGTCCATACCCTATTATGAAGATCCCATTTTGGCATAGGCAAGGAGGATGTTGGCTAAGGTTGTGGATTTTGGATTTACATCCGCTAATTGCATTTTCTTGAAAGTTTCTAAAGCCTTATCAAAAAATCCATTTTGTGCATAACTTGCAATCATTGTATTCCATGAGACAACATTTCTTTGAGGCATCATGTCAAACAATTCACTTTCCTTGTCTATGCTTCCACACTTTGCATACATGTCTTCTAGGGCAATTGCATCTACAACATCTGAAAAAATTCCCATAGAGATACAACATCATAAATTTCACTTTTTCTCAACTACAAGACCTTGATTGCTTAATTTTTGACCATTTTGAGCTCTACTTTTGTAGGTACAACAACAAGTTTGGTCAAAGAACCTCCAAAATCTTCATGCTTCCACCTTGTTTCAAGATGTTTCCATGATGTTTCTAGCCTCACAAATCTATAATCCAACATGACAGGGCTCAAATACCTCAAAAATATATGCATTTCAGTAATAGATAAGTCATATTTGTAATCAAGTGTCAAATTGTTGCAATGTTGTCAAATTTGTTGCAATTTTCTAACTTCACAAATTTTATGTTTCAATTTCTTCAATCTTTTTGGACCTTCATCATTCTTATCATGTTTTCTTCATCTCATCAATCTAGGTTTACCATATGGATCAAATGCACTCTATGATTGACTATCCTAGGGTTTACATAATAACAGTCCTCTATGAGGGTTTCTTACAATCAAATGCTAATATACCAATGTAATGTGGTATTTCTCAAGTGAAACAATAACCTTCCTTTGCATTGAGATCCCAAGACACTTTCCCTCTCTAAGACTTTGACAAATGATGAGGTGATTTTAAGATTTCATATCTGATAGACTATCATGAAGCAAATGACTAGTTATGACTATTTTGACAATCATAATAGATGTTTGGATGGTCACGATTTAACCCTTCATATGTTTGGATAGAAGTATGGACAGTTATAATAGGCCTATAATGTATATAACCCTTCATATTTAATGATTGTCCATTCATTTTTTGCCATTAGATCTTCTAACTATGATAGTCATAATGCAGTCCTGTTGCAATCAACATTTGATCCTCTGACCATGTTATGACATCTATGACAGTCATAAATGACATTTTTCTTGCTATTGTGATAATATTGATTGGGTATGATCTATCCATGGGTTTCCATAATACAATGATGATATCTAAAACCCTACAAAAAAAAATTACAAGCATTAGAACTAGTTCTTAGATCATAAGATGTCAAATAATAAATCAAAACAAGTAACAAAATGAGATTTTAGAATTATCCATGTTAATTAAAACTATCAACTATACATTTCACACATGTGGGCCCTTGAGAATGAGGAAGAATGAGGAAGAGAGGAAGAGAGAGAGACATAGTTTAATAAATGATTGACATTATATCCTCATTTCACCTTTTATAGGTCTAGAATACCCTCATTTCACTTTCTATATGGGTTACAAACACAATAGAACTAGTATATTTATATTTAAAACATATATCTAAAATATGCTGAGACATATCCTTCTTAAGGTGCCTATTCCACCTATGTGTCGTAAATTGATTAAAAAATAGGCGCCTCGAGAAGGATATGTCTTGGCATATTATAGATATATTTTTTAAATATAGCTATGCTAGTTATAATGTTGGAGAATTGTATGATTCTAAGCTCTTTTTACATAGTATTAATTATTAAAATAATTCAATAGAATGTTTTATATATAGAGTGGATAGAAGTAAAACAATTAATATAGTAGTTAGAAAATTTTACTTTTTATAAGATCATGCATTTAATATCTTCCAAAGATGGAATTCCAAATGTTACCCTAATTCTAACCCTAATTACTAATATAGGCTATATATTGCTTTTACTATATACATTGCTTATATTTAGTTTTTTTCCAAAAGTGGTTGTAGTAGTTATTATAAAGGTTCATGAATAATGTAATTAATTAGTTTTATATATTTGGTTTTTATTTCATCACCAAAGACTCTAAGATAAAGAATGAATACTATTTTAACTTTAAATATAACACTTAGCAAATTTATGAAAGAAAATAAAATAGATATTTTGTGGGCTTGCATAAAATATTTTTAAAAAGGAAACTAAATTCATATAATCAAGGATTTTACGAGTGTTCAATTGACCCCATGTCATGTGTCATGTTTTTTTAGAATATATATTATGTTGTTTGTAAATTGTATTTAATGTAAAAATATTATGAAAAAATATTTAATTTTTTTTTTTAATATTCCAACAATATGAAATAATTTATGCATACACCATTAACACCATGCTAAAGCATACAAATTAATAGCAAGCCAAAATAATTTTGAGAGATTATTTAAATTTTTATCAATAGTTATTTTGATTTTGATTTTTTTATTTTTTTTAATTTTTATTTTGTGCTTCTTCCTTCTTGCATCAAATATTTTTAAAAAGAAAACTAAATTCATATAATTAAGAAAGGGGATTAAAAGAATATATTCAAAGTAAATGGGGATTTTATGGGGGATTTAAATGAATTTAAATTTTTTTAATATTCTAGCAATGTGAAATGATTTATGCACACAAGATTAACACCATTATTCCAACAAATCATAAATTCATACTTGTGATTTTCATTGATTCTTAGATTTTGATTTTTTTGCCGCTTCTTGATTTTTATTTTGTGCTTCTTTCTGTAATTCGGGATTTTATTTTCGGCTCACTAAATTTATCCAATTGTTTTCGGTATTGGAGACTTTAAATATTTATGTTTTATATATGTTTTAATTATTAATTTTAATATGTCTGCTGTATTTTTTAATGTTTATAATTATTTATTTTAATGTGTTGGCTATTTAATTATTTTTTAAATTTGTTTTTCTTAACACGCTCACACCATTTCACCTTGTGCTGCCACTATAGGTTATGCCTCTCAGTGTAACAAGGAAGAGAGGAAGAGATAGAGAGAGACATAGGGAGAGAGACACATTTGGCATGATTTGAATATCCTCATTTCACCTTTATATGGTTTCCATGCTTTGCAAATACTCATTTCACCTTTCCACATTTTCTTAACACCTGCCAATTGCATTTGCTTGAAAGTTTCTAAAGCCTTATCAAAAAATCCATTTTGTGCATATCTTGTAATCATGGCATTCCATGAGACCACATTTTTTTGAGGCATCATGTTAAATAGTTCACATGCCTTGTCTATGCTTCCACACTTTGCATACATGTCTACCGAGGTAGTTGAAACTACATCTGATAAAATTCCCATATCCTTTATGCTTTGACGGATGTCCATGTACCTTATTCCAAAGATTTTTTATGCATTTCATGAGATGGGATCTCTTTGAGGTGTACTATCAAAGAGTTCATGTGCCTTTATATCTAGTGTTGAGTGTTGAATTGCAAGAACAAGGTGTTAGAGTATTAAGTTTAACATAGGGAAATTAGTTTTTCCCGTGAGGTGGTTTTTTACCTGTAGGGTAGTTTTCTTATATCAGGTAGTTGTTCACCCATCATATATTTTCTTTCCTTTAAATAGGCATTTGTACATTTGTAAATAATCAATCAATCATACATTTTCTTCTTGAATCAAGCTTTTCATTGTTCTCTTGTGGCAAATTATCTTCCTAGTTGATCCTGGCTCCTGCTTATCCTAACATGGTATCAGAGCATAGTGCTAGGAACCCTCGCTTGAATTTGGAGAATTAAGCTGGAGAAGAGATAGACCCAGGCATCAATCCGTGCTTGCATATCAGATTACAGAGGCATTAATCCATGTCTGTGTTTGGGGCATTTTCCCTCATTTATCACCATTCCTAGGCATCAATCTGTGCCTGAATCATTCGAAAGAAATTGTGTGACATGTCCAAGACACCATAATTTCCCATTGTCGTCTCCCTTCATCACCATTCCAAGAGCCGTTGAAAGGTGTAGATCCAAACCTGACAGCTTGGCAAGGCAATTTCAGACAACAAGGAGTGCGTGTATTCTATCCCATCAAGTGTGGCAGATCCATATTCATTTTAGAGAGCTTGGAGCACTTGGATTCCTATACACAGCATCCCATTTTTCAACACTTTTTCATGTGAGAAGGCGTGACATTATATTTCCAAACCATTTCTGGTGTTGATCCATTCTAGCATTTATTATAGAGGTGTCCACACATTAGAGGCAACGATTCAAGATTGAAGGTTGTCTTTATCCACTCTAGATCCAGTGCATTTAGTGCACAAACTCCATCAAATCTAAGGCGTAGATCCTTAGCAAACCAAACACAGACCCCCGCTGGCTAGATATCTATTTCTGAGTAGCATAAATGATTTAGAGGCCTATTTTTTTGGTGAGTGCACAAGCGTTCTGTTTGAAGGTGTGATTTACCTCTGGCGAGCACACTTGTTTATCTTTGCTGCAACATGAAAAATTTCTGGTATATTTATTCCAGAGAGCTTGAAGTATATGAACACTATCCCATACAATATTTCATCCCAGAACGACCTTGTTTTTCCACATTTTGATTGGAAATTCGTGGTCAGAAGGTGCAGATTCATTCCAAGAGTTTAAACGACACATCTATAGAGGTGCTTTAGCTGACATTAGTCTTTCTATTGTTGCCATCAAATATTTTCTATTAGGGTTTGCATGGTGGGCCCCCTTTGTGTTTCGTTGCTAAGCATTTCACTAGATCTTTAATCCCACATTGAGCCCGAAGATGCATTAATTGGTCTTTAGATATCCCATGCTTGCATTGTTCATGTGAAGAGCTACCAAAGCCTCACACTCACGCGCACAGGCAGATGTAGTGGATAGTGGATTTGTATGTGGTGATAAATTGATACTTGATGGCTCTATTCGAGCATTATTTTTAGTAGATTGGTGATTTGCCTATGTTGACATATCGATTAGCACATATCGACTATAGCCCATTTGGTGGGCCCCCTATTTTGCACCCAATCACGCTGCTCTATTTTTAGCCTTCTAGGCTATTTTTTTCCCCATTATTAGTAGGTTATCACATGTGTGATCAAGGGTCAATCCACCCTAGGGTTCAATCCGGCCCCCTCTTTTATACAGTGGGCTTCATATTGGCAATATTCTTCCATGGAGGATATCTTGGGCATCCGAAGTCTGATTTTTGCGTTCCGCATACCAACAAAAAGCATACTTTGCCAAGCTCACTGCGGTGCAGGTCAATCTGTATGATTTTTCCATTCTTCATCATATATTTGGAGTTTATTAAAGGTACTATCTTTGTGATTTTTTGAAGAATTTATATCATTAATGGGTTTTTCTTTGGAGAAAGGGAACTATGAGCAATGGAGTGAATACATCCTCACTTATCTTAGTGAGCTACATCTTTTGTCGTATTTGTATAATCAAGTTCCTATTCCTAGCACACCTCATGAATATCATATTTGGAAAGGCTATAGGGCTAGAGTCTTTAGAGTTATTTTTGAACATCTAGATGCTGACTTTTTGGAGTCTATTATCCATCTTGAATGCCCTTATACTCTTTCGACCTATATTCGAGACTCATATGGAGACCATGATCCTCCACCATCTCTCGATGCTTCTCTTTCCAACTCCAATGTGCCTCATTATCCTTCAGAGAAGTTAGACCATGCTTGTGATCCTTTGGACATTTCTGAGACCTTAGATGTGGTTACAATTGCTTCAAAGGTTGTTGATTCTTTGTTAGAGATAGTTGATCCACCTTCACATCTAGTGGCTTCTTATCCAGAGTCATTAATTGAGACTTCCATCATTCCTGATCAGTGGGATAATCATTGTCTTTTAGATTTGGTTGGAAGACATATTTCAGTATTTTCATCTTTGGAGAATGTTCAGAATCAGTTTCCACATAGTTCTAGTTTGTCACCTTCCTTCTTGATTAGGGATGTGCCTGATTGGATTGTGGCATCATCATTCTATTTGGACAAGGAGACACATGAGCATTTTTCAGAGACAACGTCATCATCATCATTTTTCAAAGCATATCCTAAATGGGAAGCATGCCTGCATCTATACATGGTTTTGTTTCTTCCAAAAGGAAGACAAGTGGTTTGTAAGGATTGGATTATGTTTTGCCTTCAGACACTTACCATCTTTGTAGGACATCATTTATTATGGGGGGCTATGTAGTCTCCTTCTTTCCTTCCTATGGGAGGACCATTGAATGTACACACATGATGTATGTAGTCCTTGGGGGGTATTAGTGAGTCCTCCATACATGCATTTTATTTTTTTTCTTTTTCTCTCTTTTGGAGAGGAGTTTTCTCCCATAGGGTTTTTCTTCTTTTCTCCGGTTGTAAGAGATTGCATCATATTTTGCAATGTAAATGGGTACCTAACATGGTTGTGTAGCCGGGACCCATATTGCATCTTGATTTTGCATAATAATTCTCCCTAAGTTTGCACTTAAGGGGGGGTGTTAGAGTATTAAGTTTAACATAGGGAAATTAGTTTTTCCCGTGAGGTGGTTTTTTACCTGTAGGGTAGTTTTCCTGTATCGGATAGTTGTTCACCCATCATATATTTTCTTTCCTTTAAATAGGCATTTGTACATTTGTAAATAATCAATCAATCATACATTTTGTTCTCGAATCAAGCTTTTCATTGTTCTCTTGTGGCGAATTATCTTCCTAGTTGATCCTGGTTCCTGCTTATCCCAACACAAGGCATAAATTTGAGAACACCTTTGATTAATGAACTAGAACACATTGGATCAAGTGAAAACACCATATAAACCTAAGGAGAGTAGAGGAAAGACCTAAAAATGGAGATTACAACATAGCTTTTAGTTTAGTTTCATCTACTAGAAAGATGTTAGGAGTGAAATTTTGCCATCCGTACATTGTGGGGTCGAACAAATTATGCCAACATGTTAGGGTGGGTGGGTGAATGCTAGGGAAGGAATATTTTTGGTGGAAAAGCCTCTTGGTTGTTATTAGCTACATTAGACATCTAGGTAATCTCTTAAGATCCCTAAGACAAAAAAGGTGTTAAACTTTGAACCATCTGTTCTATCAAACTATGACACCTACAAACATCTTCTTTGCATGTATGTGTGGATGTCAGGTCCACCTAAAAATAACTACCTTTTGTTTAAATCAATTTCATTTGCCTATGGTGGCAAGCAATGTAGTGTTCCAAAATGCTTCAGTTTCATGTAGTGGAAAGGTACTAGGAGCGAAAATTTTCATTTTGCACCTCGTGGGGCCAAAGAGACTGGGCCAACACATCGAGATGGATGGGTAAATGATAGGGGAGGTCTCATTTCATACACCAAGTGTCCCAGTCATTCCAAGCTATAGGCTTTCGACACAATTAGTTAAGATCCCTAAAAACAATAAACTGCCAAACTTTGATGGAGCAGTTCTCAGAATTTGTGGCACCTAGGAATGTTCCATTTAGACCTACTAGTGCACATGGGGTCCATCCACAATAATCTCTCTTGTTTTTCAACTCCAATCCATTCGACCATGTCAAAATTAAATGCATTCTTGCAAAATACATTAGTGGCATTCAACATAACCTTGACCTCTCCTCGATCCTAGTCAATTCTTAAGGCAAAAAGGATAAGGTAAGGTATTCTCCAAACATACTTGTACCCACTTCTACAAAGTTTTAAATATGATAATTCATAAAGTATGACCTTTGAATATTGACCAAACAGTTTTGTAATATTATTTTATTAAATTGCGATAAAATTAGAGTCTAGGGTATAGATGAAATCAAATAGCACAAAGCACAAAAAGGGGATAGAATTGACTTACAAAGGACTTTTAGTGTGTGTGATATGAAGTTTCTACCAAGTCTAATATTATTGTATGGGTGGATAGACCTCTCCTTAGTGCTTTAGCTGAATTCCGTAAGAAATCATATATTATTTTAGAGTGAGTCACAACTTTGTTTTTACTCATTTAATGAAACATGAAGTTTGAGGGCGTTGGTTATGACTGTCTATATGTAAATTATCAGTCAGAGGAAATCATTGGGGGACGTTTTGGGCTAGGTAAGGTGTTCACAGAAGTTATGAGACACACATGGATGTTATGATTGTCACTCTAACATGTGAAAAAATGAGAACAATTTTCATGAATATCCTTTGTATCTATTGTCATTTAAAAAAGTAATCACTATTTAACTTGTTCACTACTATTTGTCATAGACAAGACTAGTTATATTTGATCTATATAAGTTGTTCCCTAATGTAAAGGCTACAACCATGGTTCAAACCAAGGACATGGAGAAAATAATCTATAGTTTAGTTTTGCAAAACAAAATGTTCTATCTTGATTCAATGGTTTTTGATTGGCTTGTACAAGAGGGTGCATTTGATGGGTGCATAAGCCATAGTTTGGAGAAATAAATCAATATAGATGCATAGGAATATATTAAATTGATTTTGAAAAAGAAAAGAAGATTGGTACTAAATATAAAAGGAATAGATGCAAACAAAAAAAGAAAAATACTACTTTACAAGGCTATTTTTATTAACAAGGCAACAAAATAATATAAATTGAATGAAGAAATAGAAAACAAAATTATAGTGTGCATCTAGAAGTAAACTTGTCAGCTGCATTGTAAAAAGATGCTAGTAAAACATAAATTGCAAGTTGAAAAGTAGTGGACATAGTTCTTGCTTATAGTAGATTGTAAAAATAAAAAGAGTAGGTGGTGAAAACTATACGTTGTAAATAGAGAGGTGATAAATATTTAATGCCTAGCTATAAATAGATTTTGAGAATGAATGGTGAGAATAAGAATTTATTTTGCAATGCAATAACATGATAAGAATTTAATGGCAAAAAACACTAAAAATATTACCTTAAAACCAAGTAATTTTTTGGAAAAATTCTCTTTGCGTGTACTTGTTCTAGGTTCTTTATTTTCATGACATTTAGAAATGACCATGTCATTTGTATTTAATTTCCGATAGCATTTTTTCCTCTACTTATACTCAGTAATTATGATAATATTTTGTCCTCTAATTTTGCATAGAATTTATAACTTATTAAAATGAAAATCTTATTTTCTTTGCTTTCTATATTTTTGTACTAGAGTTTATTTATATTTCATGTTTCTATGGAACTTTTAAGAGTATAAGCCTTGTATTTATTATTATAGATTTTAGAATGACCTTAATCTACATGAAGGGAAAAATATGAGCTTAATTTTTTTAGTCAATAAAAATTTGATTGAACATTAGAAATCAAGTTAGTGGAAAAATTTAAAAAATTAGTGGCAAAATTAAAATAGATGATGGGTTTATATATATAAGAAGGAATGGATTGTAGGCAAAATCAGAGACAACCTATGGAATTGATCAGGAAGGAAGATGGTGGTGGCTGCAACATACCCCTATCTTACCCTATCATTGATCTCTCACAAGAATGCATGGAGGAAGTGGATATGCTCATAAGGAATGTCATTATTTACTGGTTTATTGGACCCAAATTAAGTAGAGGTCAAATTCAGAAGTGGGTCAAAAATTCATGGAAAACTCCATGCATGCTAAAATTTCTACCAAAGGGGTTTTTTAATGCTATCTTCCTCTCTAAAACAGAGAGACTTGATTCTGAAAGGGAAATCTTAGAACATTGGTGACATTCTGCTCTATATCCGCCAATGGTCTCCACTCTTCGATTTGACCTCTTATGATCCTTATGATGGCCCCAAATGGCTTCACCTTTACAACCTGCCACGAGAGTTCTAGATTGAAGACTGCTTGAGGAAGATTGGCAGAGCCCTAGGCACACTAATCAATATGGACCTTCAAATGATAGTTGAAGATTCTTATTTATATACGCGTATCCAAATCGTGACCATCAAATGATTCCCTTCAGAAATCACCCTATGCTTTGCATAGAGGAGATGGATTCAATCCCTAGAAGTTGAAGAAAAAAGGTTCTACTGCCTATCTTGTGGGAGTCATAGACATGCAGGTGACAAGTATCCTCGGACTACCCTCGGGGTAGACCAACTGATGGATAAACCAACTTGAGAAAAGACACCACCTGTCAAGGATGGCTTGGCCCAACTTCCCACCAATTCTAGAGCAAGTTCCTCCTCACTACCTCCTCCTCAACTAGCATAACCATCTACTAAGCCTCTAGCTCTGAAACACACAAAAGATCATGACTATGGCTCATCTGATGCCAGATCGATGCATTTGTAAAACTAGTCAAAGGTGGTAAACTCTCCTCTTCAGGCTACTATAATCAATAATTCTCATGTGTCACCTCCTTCTGCAAAGATTGGTATATTAAGGACTCCAGCGGGTTAGGCTACACTCCCAAAAAACCTGGCCCCAATCAATAAGGGCCCACCCCTCTTGGAGGAGCAAATCACCATCTGCAAATTTTTTGCAAGGGCTCAAAGAGGCAATGCCTCCTCTAAACCTTGAGGACACTTCAGCTGAACCAAGGCCAAGCTGGCACCTACGCAGGTGCCACCCTAGACTTGTCCCTCCCCCCTCATCTTTGAACTGCATTCATGTCTCCTTCCTTGCTTCTTCTAAAACTTGCGCAAGTAATCCTTGCATTTATTTGTCTCTAACCCATTCGTGCCAACCTCCTTGCAATCTAATAGAGATCATCCTTCCTCCACAAGCGGAGGCTTTCCTTCATTAAGTGAGTTAACTGAGAAGGACTTTTGACAAACTTAGAAGTTCACTTTGGAGGCACTTAACATCATTTAGTTTAGTAGACACACTTGGATGGGAAATTGGAGATAATGGAGAATTTAATTCCCCACAAGTTAAAGCCTTATAATTTACTAGGATTCTCTTATTTACACATCCCTGGAAATTGTTATATGTCTTTCGAGTTTCTCCAATTGCCCCATGGCATTTGCTCCAATTCACGGTTATCACTGTCCATGCGACACTAGTGATGTGCTTGTCCAAATATGTCACATGTTTATGGTACAAAATGAGGATACTTTGTGGGCTTTGGTATAGATCATTAACCCAAGAGTTCTGGTGGGTCTTCATCTCTACGACAATGTTTTCCTTAGGCTGCTTCTAGCTCAGTTCACCTTAGTCCATGGCCATAAAGGTCGGTTGAGCTTAACTAGCCGGTGCGTTGTAAATGACCGGCTGGTCGACAAACGTATGGCCACCACTATACATTCGACTCTGCATTGACGACTGGTACGAATGCGTTGCTAGATGTCGACTGAACAAGTTTGACCAGTAGGGGAAGTCGACTGATATGGTCGAAGCGGTTTCCGTACAGTCGGTGAGTTACAACTCACCGGCTGTTTATGTGAAACCATAAAGGTCTCACATAGATCGTTGTGAAGCGGGTGGTGGCTTCTCATCTACAATCTCTTGCGCTTGATGTTGTCTCATCCTTTAACAAATGACTGACCTTTGAAAGTCGGGGAGGAGTTTTTGAACTAAGGCAGTTACAAGGAAACAAAGATATGGTGCAGGTGATTTCTCTGTTTTGTGAGGGCGTTATTCGGGACAACATGGAAACATGCAATTTCGTAGGTTGTTTCCTTGATCCCCCTTGACTGATGAGTGTCAGCAGCGGTTGCGGCAATTCACTGCAAGTGCTAGATATCTCCTCCACTAGCTCTCGAAATGATGGTTTGTCCTTCTCGCTGTTCTTTAATTTTGTAACACTTATAAACTTATAAATTTCTTTTTTTTGGTATCTATGCACCCTTGTGATCACAAGGCATGCCTACTTTTTGGGAGCGGTTCCTTAAACCCCCCCCACCCCCCCCACACACCCACACCCACACATATGTATCCTTGATCCCCCTTGACTGATGAGTGTCAGCAGCGGCTGCAGCAATTCGCTGCAAGTGCTAGATATCTCCTTCACCAGCTCCCGAAATGATGGTTTCTCCTTCCCGCTATTCTTCAATTTTGTAACGCTTATAAACTTATAATTTTTTTTTAATCTATGCACCCTTGTGATCACAAGGCATGCCTACTTTTTGGGAGCAGCTCCCTTAAACCGCATGCATATATATATATATATATATATATATATATATATATATATATATATATATATATATAAAGACATCATCTTCTCTGAGCACATGTACAATATGAAGAGCATATAGAAGACAGATATATAGTTATATACATGTTGCAAGACTTTGAAATGCAAGTGACTTTTACAATAGACTAAGATAATATAATCTAAGAAGTCATTGCTGCAAACAACTTTGCATAAAAAAAAACTGAAAGGTAGAATAATTGCTTCTTTCCTAGAAACAAATCTTACAATTACAAACAACAAATGACTTAAACTAAATTGTTGTTTTCCATTTCTTTGTAGTGCCTTCAATATGTTACAAAGCTACAACCATGTCTTCCTTTCTGTCATCATAGTAATACTACCCCCTTTGTGATTGAATTGGTATAGATTTTGATTTTGATTTGTTATGATAGAAATCATATACATTTATTGAAGTAGTTTTTAGTTACTAAAGTCAAACAATACTTTCAATCTGTGACAACAATATGACAAAATCTTTGTATTTTGATATTTGACATTTCAATTTAATTTATTTATTCAATCTCATCATTTCATTCATTACCAAATAGTTTAGAGTTTTTTTGAATACTCAATTGCAATACTAAATAGATAAAATATTAAAAAGCATCAATTTAGAAAAGAACTTATTTAGATAAATCACATAAAGTTAATTGTGTGGTTTCAGAAAATGATGCTTGTCACTCACATAGCTAGCACTTGCACCCATAGGAAGTTTAAGGAATACGCGATAGGAACAAGGACAACTTTAGAAAATTTTCTAGTGTAATTTTTTTACGGCATGAGACAATTCCGAGCACTATAATGCTCACATATAAAAGCCTATCGGCTAATTAAAGTTTGAAAATGACAACCGCTTCAAGAAATTTGTGCTATGTCGTTACATATTTGAATGGAATCTCTCTTTCTTTCTTTTTTCCTAACACGGCTTGCGCGTTGTTTCTACATATTGTCTTCTATCATTGTTTTCGCTATTGTCTTCTATTTTCTGCATATATTTGGCGAAGAAAATTGGTAGAAACAACGAAGGCGGCGTGCGTAGCGAGACTTGGTTCAAAATACAAATATAGTGGACACCACACACATTTCTCATTGTTTTCTAGCCGTCCACAAACTTCCCCTTCTGACTGGAGACGAGACGTAAAAAAAAATGTCCCCTTACTCTTTTTCTTTCACTTCATAAATCCTTTTTCCTTCAAGTTTACTAGAGAAAATATAATTAATTAACAATAATAATATCACTGAAAAGTGGAAACCATTCGATAATGATAGCACTCAGTGGACACCACGGAAAGATATTTCTGTGGGGTTTCCTTACTATGGTGCTTGTAGTTGTCACTCACAAATTAAAGTTTGGAAAAGACAGCTGCATACATTTGAACGGAATCTTCACATCACGCCTTTCCCGCTGTTTGCATCATTTTTCTTGGCAAGCCACTTTCATGGTGGGACCGATCTCCCACTTCCCAAAGATATCATTCCAGAATACGGAAGATGAGAGGTTCTTGTTATCTTAGCCAATGGACTTCAGTGATCCGGATCGGCTGTTTCATATCTACGGGAAGTGGGTTTCCCGTCTCATAGACCAATAGATCCCGATCGACAGATAGTGTTCCATATTCTTTTCTTAGCGCAGGGGGAAAAATGGTAGAAACAACGGGGAAGGTGCGAGTAGCAAGATTCCATTCATATGTAGAGGACAGCGCACAAACTTTCTTCAAGTGGTTGTCATTTTCAAACTTTAATTTGTGAGTGACAGGTCTGCACTTCCTCATTGCTCTTTCCATCAAGAGAAAACAAAATGATCCGATAATAGTATCACTCTACTAGTAAAAGTAGTTTTGTCGGCAATGGCAATAAATGTTTTAGTTTCCCTTTTACTGTGGAGATGATAAGAGAGGGCGTAGCCCCAGTCAAAAGTATGTCAGAACATGAAACATGAAAATGATCATCGGCCGTACTAGTGTGGGGAGCTCATCTTGCTTGTAACGCCGTATCTATGATTCGGCACCTTCGCTGCCTTCTACTTCTATTGCGTACTGATGACTACTTTCTCCACTCTGTTAAAAATTGCGTATTCAAATTGTTTCTACAACAATATAATTTGTTTTTTTCTTTATTCATTTTAAGTTGTAAAATAATAAGTATTTATATTAGACAAATGTAATCTAATTTCAATTTTCAAATTTAATGGATTGCAATTATATTGAGTAATATGATTTAAATATAAATTAAAATAATAAATTTTATTATTTATGTTGAGGTTATGTATATTTGTAATTGTGAAAATTTGTATCTTTCTTATATATATATATATATATATATATATATATATATATATATATATATATATATATAAAAGATTAGGTGTCACAATGCAATAATTAATTTATAAATTAGTATATTTTTAGTAAAATGATTTACCATTTTAAATATCTTGATTTATGTTATTACTAATATTCAGATTTGTATCTTTGATTGTTAGAATTATTCATCACCTTAAATCAAGTCCATGCCACCTATATAGTTGTGGATTTAATTTTCAAACTTTTAAAATTTAAATTCTCATTTTTCTAATCATTTCACTAACTATTGTGAGCTGTCCTAACATACATTATGTTGATTTGTGTGCTTGACTTTTGTATTTTAGGACATTCACTCATTAATTAGATAATCATCAAGGACATCCTAGGGCATTCTTATACAAGACATCTAGAGTTTGATATTTTGGAGAATAAAAAGAATCTAAGAACAGTTATGTTAGAGCACATGCTTCTAAGGATATTGCATGCATGCTTGTTGTCCTCAATCATTTCATTCAGAGTTGTAAAACTAATCCATTAGGGATCTGACCAAGGAGAATTTGATTCTTTCAATCCTATAAATTACACACTTAAAGGCGCTCCTAAACACTACCTATCCTTATTCACATTTACATAATAGAAATCAAGCAAGTGGATCCGAATAGTCCAAATTTTGCTACACCACATCTACAAGTTCAAATCAACCCCACACGAACATTTAGATTTACACTTGTAGAGATCAAATCCACATTCACAAAAGTGATCCAGGGAAAATAATAGTCTATTTGTAGAATATGAGATCTTCATCTGAATCAACCGTAAAATTCTAAAATATTAACAAATTAACTTTGATCATCTATTATAATAGTTCTGTATCAAATTTAAAACTAAATATTATGTTTAATTTATTTCATTCTATATTTAATTTTAATTATCAATTCTAACTTATTAACTTAAAACAAATCTATCTTAAAATTAGTTTATATAAAAAGGTGTATTTATTCTTATACAATATTAAATATCACATAAAAAAAGTTAACCTAATCTCTAGGCATTTACAAACTCTCTTCAATCTTAGTCAATTCTTAAGGCAAGGAGGATAAGATGAGGTATTCCTTAAACATACTTGTACCCACTTTCACAAATTTTTAAATCCACTTTCTCATATACGATGATGTTTGAATATTGATCACTTACGCATTAATACATCAATAGTTACATCGATAGGCATTCCCTTGCAGAGCAAGGCAAGCTCTGTATAGCGTTAGTATTGAATTGACAGTCTCCTTCTTAGCATAGGTACAAGATGACCATGAAAGAAATTTTAGCTACACATGTCACTACCAAGAACAATTTTAACATCAAATTGCAGTAATAATAAGGTAGTTGCTTGTGTAGCAAGTTCATTTCTACTTGAGTTATGATCTAATTTTTGCAATATAATGGTGTGGGAGAAGGGACAAGCTTAGCTCACAAGGACTCTAGACTATTACCAAATCAGTTAAATTCAGTCTTCTCTTTCTAAATACTTTGTCAATATATCGATTGGCATTGTTGGCACAAGCATCCTTAGATTTCCCTCCTCTTTCATGAAAATAGGATGACTTACATAAACCATCATTTTGGGTATTATTGTAGGCCTAACGTCTTACTACATGATGTTTCTAGTGTGGACCAAAAGAAATCTTGAGAAAGATAGCTATGTAAAAATAAACAATTTTGGCGATGTGGGTTTCATCATACGCAAGTCAATGGGAAGGGCATGTTAGATTCCATGATAGTTCTTAGCTAGGTAGCTTTAAGTTAGTTATTACTTATTGCCAATGGTTGTGATTTTTTGAATTGATAACATCTTTTGCATAGTTCATTTATGAACTAGGGCATTTTTAAAAATAAAATATCATTATTCTTATAATCTAGAATAGATTTTTTATAAGGTAGATCATTAATAAAATTTAGGGAAGCCTCCAACTAATTATTTCAGTTATTCTTGTTCTTGTTCACTACAAATATTATACAAATATGTACATTATTTTCATGAGTATGGTTGTCCCTATGGGTACAACTTGTTTAAATATTTGTTTTTCCTTACCCATTGGATTTATCATTTAAATTTTAGGATTTTTAATTAACTTGATGTCATATTGGGTTGTGGTCTAGTAGTGGAGGTTCTTTGTTTGTTTTACAACATGCCAGGGTTGAAATTCTATAGAGTACCATTTTAAAATAATTGATTTGATTTGTTTTAGAGGTAATGATATTTTTCCATATACATATCAGAGTTGTCATATACTTCCCCTCCCATACTCAAATATGTGAAATTGATAGTCCATTGATTTAGTTTCTAAATGTTAGGATTTTTAATTGATTTGATGCCATGTTAGGTTGAAGTCTACTAGTGGAGGTGCTTTGGATTTACAAATATACCCTTCCCTATGAATTCATATTTTTGAGATCCTTTGCATGTTTTGTTTGTGCTATAACTTTATTGTATGTGGAAATTACTTTGGTGAAGCCATTGTGTAAGAGGATCTTATCATATTCTTTTGTTCCTTACCTTTTCTCCTTCCTATCTTGAATCATTTTATATTTAATTTCTTTATCTTTTGAACCCTACGTCCACCCACTTCAAAACATCTCTTCAAACTTAAAATCAAACTCTTTCCACTCGTTTCTCATCTATCCTTGCTTTTGTCTCATTTGTGGGTCTCTTTATTTAGGGTTATTACAAATGTACGTGTTGTAAATATTTCAATCCTATTCTAATTGCATATCCTTGGTCGAGGATTTAGTTCTCCATTTATATGTATGTATATAGGGCACTATGTAAAAATTTATATAAGTTATGTAGTGCCCCTCTAGTTTCACCTTGGATGTACAGGTGGTCGGACTAAGGAGCGTGAAGATGAATGTAAATAATCGGAATACTTAGGTTAGTATATTTTATCAATGAACCTTGTTGCAATACTAATAATTCACATGCTCTGACATTGCCTTGCATTCAGGTGATTATGATGTTGATTTTACTATGATTGTCATATGTTAGAGTTAAGTTTTATGTGGCTGATTCTGTATCATAGGAGGTTATGATGTTTTGTGTGGATCAATCATATTATGAGTATCATGCGACTATCTGATGATGGTTCTTACTTAGTCATTTAGTAACTGATTGCTATGTGTGTTGTGATTACATGTTTGATGTGTGGGTAAAAGGAACAGTGTCACATTACTCATGCATGAGTACCCTGCTACACTGTGACTTCCTTTCACTGTGTGTATGACTACATGATTGCATATATATACATGTTTGATCGTGTTGTTTACTGTAAGCTGCAGGTACCAGGCATCGACTCCACCTAAATTAATAGGTTTGAGCATGCCTTAACCAATGGAAATGTTGAATGGAGATAACATATGGTCCCCTAGCTTAGCCATCATCCTTGAAGAGGATGAGTATCCGGTTGTGCACCCTATCAGTGTTGTCAGTTTGGTCATGATAGTCAGTCATTGTTGGGGTGGTCTTGCTTTTTGATCTTGCATAGTAGTCAGGTATGGTTTGGCAGTTGGGTTATTTTGTTGGTATTGTTTTGGTTATTATTGCCATAAAATAAAATAATTAGTTATGAAGCATTTCTATTAAATAAATATATAAATGTCCTTATGTAAATTTAGTTTATGAAAAATATATTATTGTAGAAGTTAAGTTAATAAATAATAATAAGAATAGTAATAAATGTAATTGCAACTAGAGATAAATAAATAAATTAATATAATTTAATGTTGCATTAATGGAAATAAAAAAGATAATATTTTCAAGTTGTCATATATATATAGAAAATACTAAAGTAGATAAAATTAGAAAGGAATCTTGTCTAGTTGTAAATGAAATAAATGGCAAATTTAAAATAAATAAAATTAGAGAGAAATTATTGTTTGGTTAAAAATAGCAAATTGTAAGAAAGTAATAAAGGAGAATCTTCTGGAAGAAATTATGGGGGTGGTTATGCATGCTCAATTTTATTTTGAAACCTCAAGACATAATTTGGGGAGGAGTGTGTATTTTCCAATGGAGAATATGTTTTATGTTTTTGGGGATCTCTCTCTTAGGAAGTTTCCATTTTTCTTTTACCACCATAAACCATAGTTTCTAGAAGAGAAGACTTGGCCAAAAATGGATACAAGCTGAGAATTTTGTAAAGATATGATAGAAGTAATATTCTAGGTATGGACTGAGATATGAATCTGATTTATTGTTGCATTAGATTTAGTAAGATATTCCATGAATTCTCTTCTACATTTTTTGAACCCTGTCTATTGTGTTAGCCATAACTTTATTTTTACGAACTAGGTTTCTCTAATTTTTTTTTATATATGGTGTATGGCCTGGATATCTAAATCATATCCAAAAATCAGTCATACCTAGTTTGTAATTTTTGAGATATGAATATTTTGTGACTGTCTACCTCTCACCCATTTTGTCTCTATTTTAGCAGTCTGTTGCGTTAGCCATAAATTTATTTTTACGAACTAGGTTTCTCTAATTTTTTTTATATATGGTGTATGTCTTGGATATATAAATCATATATGAAAATCAGCCATACCCAGTTTGTCATTTTTGAGATATGAATATTTTGTGACTGTCTACCTCTCATCATTTCGTCTCTGTTAAAACAGTTAGTTGCGTCACCAATAACTCTATATTTTCAAACTAGGTTTCTCTGAGTTTTTTTTTCAACAATTTCATTTTGTGCATATCCTATGATCATTGCTTTCCATCATATGACTCTCTTTGAGGCATTCTATCAATCAGTCTGCATGCCCTATCTATGCTTTCACAATTTGCATTGTTGGTAGTTGTTGAAGCCTTCTCAACAAATTCATTTTCTACTGATCCTATCATATGCATGTAGTTAAAAGTGTGGTAGATTTGATAAAGATATTAGATCTATAGGAATATTTCGTTGTTTTGTATTCCTTTCCTCTCAAGCTAACCTTAGAACAAGGTTCTTTCATTATAGCTTCGGGTTTTGTATCTTGTGATTCTAACTAGTGTACGATATTTATAACATTCTAATATTATAGGCTTTTAGCCTTGCTTATACAGTTATATTTAATTGTATTTACAATTGTCTAGATTATTAATGAAATCTACATCAGTGTAAATAGTGTAAATAATTGTTGTGTTTAATTTGTATGCCTTAGAGTTATTTGTAGTTTGTTCGCAAACATTTTAATTAAATGAAATTAACATAAGTCTTGAGAATTATTAGTTAAAATATTGTTTCTCGTGGACACTTATATCTTATGATCATATTGTAACTGATACTAGTGATTAGAAAGTTATAGTTCTGTATTATTGAGATAAATTCACTTTATAATTGTTAGATAATTAATCATGCTTAGATTAATGTTACATTCCTTTAATTTATTGTTGAAGGGTATTAGTTTATAATGTACTTTGAGAGTGAATGTCCTGTGAAACCCTTGTGTTTTTAATGGTGTCAAGTGTTGTCATTTGGGGAAGTTGGTTCCAGAGGCCTAGGAGGGTGTGAATGTGTGGGGGTTGGCTATGTGTGTATTATGTGAGTTGAATGAAATGCATTCTTGAAATATTGTCTCCTATTCGTGTTAGTATGATACACGTGCAAGATTGATAATGCCTTGCTTAATGTACCTATTCAAGTGGTTATGATGACTATGCAAGATGGATAATGCCTTGCTTAATGTACTTATTCATGTGGTTATGATGACTATGCAAGATGGATAATTCCTTGCTCAATGTACCTATTCATGTGGTTATGATGACTATGCAAGATGGATAATGTCTTTCTCTGTGTGATGTGAAATGATGTGTATTTTGTGTTGTAAATGTATCATGATGAGAATGTGATAGTTCATGCTTGGTTTATGTTTTGGGACAAGGATATAAGAATTGGTCCCTGTGATTATGTTTTGTCTGCAAGAAGGTAAATGCCTTGCATTGTATATGTTACTTGTCATTGTGATGGTAATTATCTTACTTCATGGATAGGGTCTTATAGATGTAGGTAGGGGAGTGGCTTTCAATGTGGGGCTGGTGCCCAAAGTGGCTGCCAGGATAACCCATTGGAAGTTTTTAATCCAGTGATAATTTAATAATAAATTTAGAGGGTTGGGTAGTTTCCACACTAAATAAGATAATTGGATGCCTCACCCATGCCTATAGTGCTCATTCACGCTAAGGATGGGATAAGAAGGCCGTGGTTGGCAAGATCAACTTCCTTGTCCTCACAAAAGGAATGTTGGTTCTACATGTGTCACCATATGGGACTGGTGTCTAGTGAGAGACTGCCAAGATAACCATAGATGGGGGCTGGTGTTTGGACAGCCAGGATAACCCATGGATGGGGGCCGGCATCCGATGAGAGACTACCAAGATAACCCATGTTAGGACCATGCGATGACACTCTTCCCTACTGCAGCCTAGCATTCCCTAAGTGTGCTTTCCCCATTTATTGTGTGATTGCCTCTGGAAGTGATGTTGAGTTACTTGTGTTGTTCATATTAACCCATGTTGTATTGGAGTCATGTGTAGTCCTTGCACCTGTTACTCTACTATCTTTCTTGATTGTTTTCTTAGTGGGACCTTATTGTTATCTCCTAGCATGGGGGGGTGGACCTTAGGGTTCCACATGGTTAGGTGGTTGTGCTTTTATCTCCATTGGTTTCCCTTGATGTTGTTTGTGTGCGAGAAGGATGTACCTTGTATGGCAGGATTTCAGATCTTGCTTTAGCTTGAGAAGACAGATACTTATGATCATGTTTCAATCTTGTATATCAGTTGAATCATGTACAGTTATCTTGATGTATGTACTCTGATGTAATCTGGATAGCGATATTGTAAACAATGTAATGTTGTACGCTCTTGTAAAGGAACTTATTTATGTATTTGTGATCCTATGTACAGGATCTTGATGCTTATTTATCTGATGATATAATATGGAATTGCATGTGTTTATTTATCTAATGCAATTGATGTAGAATGAACTGTGTTTGTTAGTTAATTCATAATGATGGTTAGATCTTGTTTTAGTTCATTAGTAATGCAACCGTGGAACCCTAGAGGATAAAGCTTAGTTTAAAGGTTATGAATAAATATATGATTGTTGTTATTTCTTTCATTTAAAAAAAATTATTTGACCTTTTTATAAGCTTAGTTGTGTTATCCTCTGGGTTCCTTGGCAGGGTGTTACAAGTTATAGTATTAGAAAGATAATGCAAAAGTATATTAACAAAACATGTCAAAATTAATTTTCTCGACAAACTAGAAATAATGATTATTTCATAACTTAGTAGAAAAGTCAGGAGGATAAGAATATGCCTATGGATGACTCAAATCATCCTAGTTGACCAGTTGGGTAATTTTTAAATATAAACTTCCCACCTCCTTTATGGGGCCACCTTCATATATTTTATATTACAAACATCGAGGGGATATTTGTTAGGTCATTTGAAGTCAACATAGTAGGGTTTCACATCATTAGTTCATTTTAGTCCACATAGTCCATAATTCCATGTACATCATAATTAACAAGTAACAATAATTAGTGACTATTGGGCCCATTTGATTGAGTTATTAGATATTTGATGCCAAGAAAGCAATTAGGTACTTAGTGATTCACAAACATGTCATCAAATCCATAAAGAGAGATTTAATAAATATTTGGGCTCATAGATTTATAATGATTGAGTGTTCACTCATGCTTGCCCACTTGCATATCAAGAAACCCTAAATGCATGAGATATTGCCACATGTGCCAACAATTGGGCATTCACTTTTACTTCACACAAACATCCAAAATCTCTAAAAATTTACAGATGCTACCATGAATCCCTAATGGAAGATCAATAATTTGAACATCAATCACATTAGATTTGCATGGGGATGATACACATAACATTTTAAATTGCTAGATTCTAAATCCATGCTAGCTTTAGGCTTGATTCATTGCAAGATCACTTTTGTTGGCTCTTGGAGGTTTCTTCTCTCTTTGGTGTTCTTTGAGAAGGCTCTCTTTGCTAGGGTTTGAAGCTACACTTGCTCTTTGAGCTCTTGGGGAGTTTGCTACTTCTTGGTGAATCACATTGGTGATTTCATTTCATTGTGGCATTTAAAATAGTTTCTTTACAAATCTGTATGGTGTAGACCACCATTGTTGTGTTTTTCTTGTTTCTTATTGATCATTGTTGCACTTTGTTGGGTGTAGACCACCTATTTATACTTATTGTACATGCTACACATTGTGGGTTTCTCTCCTCATAGACCAAGGAAGGAACCATTGTTGTTTTACTTGTATTTTTGTTCTTACCTTCCTAGACACACTTAAGATAAGAACACACACATTTCGCTTTGATTTCTATGTTATCTCTTGTATTATTTCTCGTAAAGGTAGAAATACCAACACTGAGACTTGACTAAGGTAAGTCCCCAAGCAGCCCCACCAATTTTCCTCTTCTTTTTGTAGGTTTCTTGGAGTGGAGATCATACAGCCACATGAAGGTTTTGTATTACTTCCCTTTGTGCTTGTCTATATCCATTTCCTTTATTTATCTAATTTCCTTTCATTTCTGCTTCAACAATATATCACCAGACATATTTGTTGTTGGAACTTGTGCTATGTAGGTGTTGTAGATTCATCTGGGCTTAATAGTTTTTATTTTTCTTGCATTTCAGACTCTAGTACCCAGTGCAGATGTCCTCACAATGCGCTGTCATCTGAGGCCGAGACTCTCTCCTTACAACTATAGGTTCTTCTTTATGACCTCTTTTCATTTCTTCTTTCATATTCTATCATTTTTGTTACTGTAGTTTCATTTCTACATTTTTCCAATTTTTTCCTCCATTGTCAATCACATGTTTAGGTCGTATTGTTTTGGTAGGGACTCATAGTAGTTCTGTAGTGAATCTATGATAGATTAAATTTACATTTGACACCTCAAATAGCAGAACCCAAGTGTAGTCATAGTGGAGAGTTTGCTCAATTGAAGCTAGTAGATTGAAAAGTAATTTTCCCATGCTACAATTTGTTATGATACAAATCCTGTATATTTACTGAAATAGTTTTTAGTTACTAAAATCATACAACACTTTCTATTTAGGGTAGCAATATGACACAATCTTTGTATTTTGTTATTGACATTTCTAATCAATTTATTTATTCAATTTCACCATTTTATTTATTACCAAATAATTCACACATTTTTAGAATACTCAATTATAATACTAAATAAACAAAAATCATCAATTAAGAAAAAAAACCTACTCATTAACATTTTTTTTTTACAATAAAAATCAAAACAACTATTTACCACTACATAACACTTATTATGGGTAGGGGTCTGGCTCAATTGGTGAGCACTTCCTGTGGTGGGCACGAGGTCACAAGGTCTAGTCTCCCCCCTACACACCTGATATTGTAGCTGGTTGATAGCTTCGGTCAAAAGCATTTACCCATGTTGAATTAAAAAAACATAACACTTATTATTAAATAATTACAATAAAATCCCCTTAAATAATTATATTTTCTCAAGTAAAAAAACATTTATTTATATGTCATATTCAATCAAAAGTATGAATTGCATAAAGATAATTGTGTGGGGTTGTAAAAAAATTATGCTCATCACTCACATAATTAAAGTTTGGAAATGACAAATTTACAGGAGAAAATAGAATTATTCAATAACAATAATAATATCACTCCCCTTTAAAAGTTGATTGTTGGCAATGTGTAGTGAAAGATGTTTTAGTTTTCCATTTTTACTGTGTCAGAGTATCTGGCAGGAAAATTATCGGCAGTAGTAGTGAGGTAAGCTCATGTTCAGTAGTATCCATGATTCCAAAGCTTTGCTACCTTCAACTTTAGGTATTGCATACTAGATCCTACTCTTAAAAAATAGTAATATATGTCATTTCAAGTTTATGATGCTTTTTATTTAAAAAATAATTAACAAATATAAAAATATGTTCAATATTAAAAAAATTACATATTTGAAAACTAGACATTTTCATTTGTAATGGGTTTTAATTTCATCTAAAAATTATTAAAAAAAAGTTGTTAACCTATCATACCCCAAAATAGAACAAATCATAAAATTAAATTATAAATAATAATGATGTTATATGTCTTATTTAAATATGAGTAAGGAGATATGAACAAGGAGAAATACAATTCATAATAGTCTTCGAAGATAGTGCTTATGAAATTGTATGGTTTTATGTGAAGGGCAGGGATTAAAGTTTGTTAAAGCAATTACCATAATTAGCAATGACCATATTTAATATTATAAGGCAACAATAACAAAAGGCAGCGATTTAGGAGAAACAACTTGTTATAAGGAAGTGACTTCATGTTATGAACAACAGGAATTAGTTAATATTAATTATGTGACACGATTATGAGGGAGAAAAAAGGAACGATCTGCATTAATAAACAAAGGCAGTAAATGCATTGACAATTTAGCATCTGAGATGATAAGATCAACGAATTCCATTTAAGACAATATCTTATGGAGCGATTAGTTTATAAGAAAGATAACGAATGTCATATATTATAGGAAAAGTGGATACGTTAAGAATAGAAGAGCTGTGATTAATTTTAAAGAATAATTTTGAAAGTCTAACAAAGGATCTAATTAGAAATAACAAAGGTTGCAATCTCATATAAGACAAATCAGTTAGTTATGAAGAGCAGTGAAAGGTGGTGTCTATTGAGGGATATGCCTCCTTTGAGATGATATAAATGCATAGTGAATATATGTTTTGAGGAAAAAAGTAGAGTATATATATATATGCTACAACAAAGAATTATTTATGGCATCTATTCTACAATGTTATTCTTCTATCATCCTAGTATTCCAACCTTCTATTATTATATCCTTCTACTCTCTATCATTCTAGTATTTGATTATGATATCATTCTCTCATTCTATTCTTCTATCATTATATCATTCTATTTTTCTATCATTCTATTATTCCATCATTCTATTATTATATTATTCTTCATCCTATCCTTCTATCATTCTATCTTTTTATTTCTCTATCATTCTATAATTCTATTATTGAATCAATCAAATCAACAAATATCTGAGATATCAATTAGTAATCAAGGAATCTATCTTCATTGGAAGGAAGTCGTATAAGAACCCTAAAATAATTATAAGTCTACTTCATGTATGATGTGTATTCTTCATGTATGATGTGTATACTTCATGCTTGATAATATATGTATTGAATTCATTATTAATTATGCTGTGATGATTTGATGTATAATCTCTTAGGAATCTAGATTCCTATTAGTCATTTAATTGCTCATTCCCAACATGCAACCATGAGGAAGATTGGGGGAAATACCAGTAGGGTGATCAGATACTAGATTTCTTTCTAAGTACGCCACTCCAAGTTGGCCACTTGGAGCAAAGGGGGTGAGTGTCTTCCCTTGGGCTTAGAAAGGAGAATCTACGGGCCTCATATTGTAGCTTTCCTTAATCTCTACATGGATTGGCTATCGGAATAGATTCAAAAAGTTTTCAATCATAAGAGGGATGGATAAGGTAGCATGAATAGGGAAAGCAGATACAAGTGTATCCACTAAGTATGCCACTCCATGTGGGCTTTCTGTGTGGCTGCCACTTGGGGTCAAGAGGGATGGTATATCTATTCTTGGGCTTAGCATGGATAGCTTCAGGTAGACCTATCATGTTTCTCATCCAAATCCTACTATGATTAAAACTTCCATTATGCATTATAGATATTGTGTAGTTTATATAATATGGAAATAGTTGTGTATTAAATAGATAAGACATTAATTATATATGTTTTGATCATATGAATTATATTTCCAATATTGTCTAACCTGATTGCAAGACCTAAACCTGGAATTATCTTGCTTAAAAAATTCAATTGGTAAGTTATAATCCTGATTATATTAAACTTGTGATTCTAGGGCGATATTTAGGGCGATCATAGGAAGGGGATGTTACACAGCCATATTACCCAATTCCATTCCTTCCAAAAAAATGAGGGTTTTTGTTCAAAAATTAAAAATTAAATAGAAAAATATGTTCAACACTAAAAAAAAGCTACTTGTTTTAAAATTAGACATTGTCATCTGATTTAATTTCATCCAAAAATTCTTAAAAGAAAATTGTTAGCCATATTGTCAAAATCCATCCCTTCTCAAAATATTTTGCCCTGAGTGTTCCACTAAAAGTGGCCCCAAATTTTTGCACTTACCTAGTTACCAAATTATGAGTTCTTGTTAGAACAAGCCCTACAAAATGAACCCCCACCCCCAAAACCCCCCTCAAGCACCCCCCATCCAAAACCCCACCCAAATCTCCCCACCCCCTCCATCTGATGAGGCTCGCTTGCGAGCAACCATTAATGAGAAAATAAATGTTTTACAAGAAAAAAATATTTTATTCAAAATTAGATACCGACACCCCCGCATGTTGCAAAGTTTGCATCTACCATTATTGATTTTGTTAGATCCATTGATGTTGATCTAAATACATTCCTTATTTCGTGGGAGCAGATGACGCAATTATATGCAGATGGAATATCTTATAGAAAAATCCTTGATTTGCATAATTCTAAACATACTATAGCGCCATACTTTATTGATCCCTCAATAAACTAGCCTATAGCTACAAATAAAAAATAATTTTAATTAAATGGTGTAAACATCCTCAAATAGTGCTAGCTAACTTTTGGGAGCAGTGGTGGGTGGTCTTTGACCATTGACCACATGCCAATTTTGAGGTGCCTTTATATTTTTTGAGAAATTTATGGGTTGTGTTTGAAATGGACTTAAAGCCCAATTATTTTGACATGAGATCATTCTAGTGTGTGTGTGGTAGCATGCCACAACATAGGCCGTGGGCACATGTCAATCCAAATCGACATGTGCCCCCTCCATCCATTGTTGCTCCTTCTTTGCCCTTTATTCCTACGCCCATTCACCAACAAGTAATGGTCTCAGCGTTAGGAGCTTTGAGTACACTCTTAACAAACTTAACTGACCAAGCTACCCGCTTGGTAGCTAAAGTCAGTGCTATAGAGCTTGGAGGAGATCGTGTTGGTCCTAACACCTCACACCCATCAAAAGCATTGCAGTTTACACCTCATTTGTAGTGCCCTCCATTCTCACCATGGATGTGTAGGTAGTTGGATTTGGAACATGGAGATGAAGGTAAAATAATAAGGATATTTAAAGGTATGTGCTAATGATGTTAAGCAGTTGATGTTTGAAATTGACAACTACAATATTGTTGTGCAACATGGATGGAAAATATTTTGAGTAGAAAGTTAAAATGTAAGTTGCCTAGTATTGTAGAATGCCTTGGAAGATAAAATTTGTTATTCTCATACTTGAGAATTTTTGAATAAAATATTATTGACAAGTATTTGTGTTTACCTTCATTTCTAGGGACTTCTAAGAGGAAGCCTAATCCTAGGCGGGGAGACTGTAAGACCCTGTCCCTTGTGGCCTTATTGATCTTGCTAGTCATCAATGGTTTATGTCCTATATTTTATGATCTTTTATGTTGAAAAATATACATTAGTGATTATTGTTCCTATACATCAAGTTGCTTATACTTTGATTGTTAACCAACTAACTAGTGGTTGTTGTGATTTCGTGTGATAGCCAGATGAGTTATATTCCTTATCTATGCAAGTATGCAATGATCGAGATGTTTCATTGTTGGTAATATTATTATGTATATCAAATAGATTGCCTCATGTTAGGTGATTTTATATTATGAGTGTAAGTGTGAATATAAAGGTAATGATTGATAGTAAATATTTGCTTGTAGTAGTATTTGTTACATGTTAATTAGATTATTGATAAGTGGTAATGTCTTGAAATTAAATAGTATGATCAATCATTGCTTGACTCTAAAAGATATTATGCAAGTAGGGAGAGTTAAATTATACTTGTGTAGATTTAATCCTCTATTTGATTATCATTCTTAGAAGGTGATTTTTCATATGCCATTTGTCTCAATTACTATTAATTATGAGAAGTACTGACACTTTTGGTTAAGTATACAGGTAAAAAAAAATGGCCAATGTTGATGAAGGGGTCACATAGATATTTCCCTTATGTCATTCTTGTGAATGTGTTTTAAATTTGTTTGGAAAGGGTTATGCATGTGTGGGAGGTTGTTTTATTAGACCCTTGAGTCACCTTTTTAAATATGATTATTTATTGTATGTTTTATGAAGTCTTTATGTGGTTTTAATTGTATAAAAAGTTTCCTAGGTGGTAGGTCTATGGGTTAGGGGTCCCTTTATTCTATAAAACCCCTTAAATGATGTCTAAAACCCACTCTAATTACCCACTTATGAAAAGTGGCGAAAATTGGAGTTGGTTGGGTGGTTGGGAAGTTATGGGGAGTTGGTTGCCTTTTTTCCTTCTATATATATCCCTTCTCTTTGAAAGGAGAGGGGGCTTTTCTCTTTTGCCTTGGCTTTTGTAACCTACTCTTGGTTGTTCTTATTGTTTTCTCTCATTTGGGAGGAGATTTCTTGATGGAAAGAAAAGGAAAGGATGGGTGAGGAAGAATGGAGGAAAGGGCTTGGAGAAAGTGAGGGTTTCTACCATATTTGGGTTTCCAATTCTCTTCGTAAAATATACCCTTTTGGATTTGAGTTTTTTTATATGAAAATGAATGATTGGAGTTTTCGTTGGTCTATGTATACCTTTGTTGATCTTTGTTTAAATGGGTATTGATGATTGAAATCTATGTGAAGAGTTAATGTTGGTTTCCTTGTGAGGATGTTGTGTGTTGGGGTTTGTGTGGGTCAGAGTTCCATATTATTGAGTTAAACATGGATAGATATTTTTGTGTGTTAAAGTTAACCTTGAGTTATGTGAATGAATGGTTGATTTGTGACATGTTTGGAAATGTGAGCCATATAAATTGGGGAAGAGCTATGTGACGCTTAGAGCTCAGGGGTGGATTGAGCATCAATCCTACAGTTGGGAGGAGAGATTGTGGCCATATTGTTATTTTTTTGTCCTCTTCTTTCAGGACATTACTAATGACATTAATATTACATTTTCTATATTAGGTTCTTTTCTATATGCTTTGGGATAATATGGCATTTGCAAATTAAATTGATGTAGTTCAACTATAATACTTTGATGATGCAGAGAAAGGACTCAAACAAGACTAACTTGACACATTCCAAATAGGGTTTCAATACAAATGATGCAAATATTTATTTTTGTTCATTCTTGGCAACTTGCTCTTAAAGCTTAAAACATGTGTGCAACAATTTAGACCTTTTTTATTATAACTTTCATTACAGACCTGATATTCAAAATCTAAGACATGTTTGAGATAACAAAATGGGCTAGGGTTGTTTTATACAGAATAGGGAGAAACAAGGCTGTCCAAACTGGGAACCCTAAGCAGAGTTCACACCTACTGTTTGTAAAAATATCATAACTCACTCAAAACCTAATAAAATCACATGAAAACAAAAGAATTACAAACTAGAAACAAATATCTTTCCATCCATCTATTACATTCACTGATATGAGGCCCTACCAGGTTGTACCATGCATGTTTTCAAACTATATTTTTAGAAAATTAAACTTTATAGACCTACCCTTAATAAAAATGCCATAACTTAATGAAATGTCCATAAAATTAGATGCAACAAAACAATGGAAAGTATATTTAGTGTACTTTCATCGCCAATTGGTCTCAGACCAGTATTGGGTCATACAGATCTGTACCATGCAAGATAACAACAGAAAACAAGGTATTTTTATTGCTTCAACTTCCAAAATCTAACCACCAACCCTCCATTTGACTTGGAGGATCATATTTATGCTTGTAAAATCAAGTTATGTCCCCCCAAACTAACCTACAACTACCATTTAACAACTTTTAACAAACTTTTGAAAAGTTGTCATTTGACAAGAAAAGTTCTTATGACAACACTTGACAACTTTTGACAATGTTTTCATTTTTTTCAACTAAATGACACAAAACCTTCATCAATGACTCCAAATGACTTATATTGGCCTAAAATGATCTTATTAACATTGAACAACACAAAATAAGATAAAAACTCAAACTTTTCCTCCTGTAGGCATCAAGTCCTGAGGGTGCTCCTGCACCATTTGATCTACTTGTGTGTATGTTCGTAACACAATAGATCTAAATATATGTAAGTAGCTTAATCATATGGAATATGGTGCAGAAAGGAAAGAGGTTGCATGACATAGATCTTTATCTTAGCCTTCCACCTCAAGTAAGTGACTTAGTAAGGATTAAATTAGCAATTTCAATACTCTAGTAGATATTTAAAATAGGATGTTTTTACATTCTGCACTAAGTTGTTTTACAGATCGTGGCCTCCTTTTTAATAGTATGATATTAAAGACATATTGATATGAATATTGAAATTAATGTGATGCAAGGAAATGGTTCTAGGTAGTAAAAAGATAAAATTCATTATTTTTTTGGTTAGAGATTTATTTACTAATGGGAATTGGTTTCACCTTGATTGAATAACAAAACAATACTTGGTGAATAATGGAATTAAGTTTGATTAATGTTTCTTTTAAATGATTATTATCTTTTGTGTGATCGTGAGTGTCTAAATGAATGAAGTTATTGTGCTTTCTAGATCTTGAATGATAATCTACAAATTAATATATGATCCTTTTTGAGATATTATATCTAAGTCAGCTTTATGGTTGAAAAATTAGTTGTTTCGAACTACGAAGTCTCTCCGCTATGCATACATAGGGAAGGCCATCATGAGCCCCTAAGACATTAGGTTGGCCCCTTAGGGCCTTAGGCTAGTATATAATTCTCTTTTATGTTTATTGATAATCTTTGTGGAACTAATGTTCACTTTTAGATGCACAGATACAAGTATGTTAACTGAGCAGATTACTGGAGCAAAGAATATGTTTCTCCACTACGATAAGTATGACCTTATGGTTCTTACTATAATTGTTTTTAAATGCATGAGAGATGTTTTATTCCTGTTTGAAAAGATCTCTTATCATGTATTTGTATCTCTTTATGTAACCTTTGTTTCTTGTAATCTTGATTTGTGAGTAATGCAGTCGAGGAACCTTAGAGGACCTAGGTTTAGATTATTATGTTATGTTATGCATTCTATTGTTATTTGCTTTAAAAAAACAATTATTCCATTAATTTGACCTAGTTTAGTGTTTTCCTCTGGAGTTCCTTGGCAGGGGTGTTACACTTGGTATCAGAGGGATGGTTGCAACATTGGGATCTCTGGTTAGCATTGTCGCCCATGTCTAGTTATAGTAACTTTCTCTATGCATGTGTTCTCAAATATCTGATGTATGGCTAGAAGGTTGTAGGGACCCTTGTATTAGATACCATGTTTTAATCTAAACACCCAGTTAAGATGTTAGGTAGAGGATTAGACGCTTTGTGCATTCTCTTGTTTGGGGTGATTCCTTGGATGCTTGTAACTATTGATTTTTTTGTCTTGTGTGACCTTGTTTTATTTCCATCACTTCCAGTTCTTAAAAGTACAAATTTAGTCTTGGCATGCATGTGCAGGTTCAAACTAATTAGCTGACAAGTTGGCATGTGGATTTCTTTTGTTTGACCAAATGTGCATTAGGATAAGATGTTGTTTTGTGCAACTAGGTTACTTATGTGGTTCTATGTAAGTGGAAACATATGTTATGTGGCTTAAAAGGGAAGTCCTAGCCTGAGTATGTCATCTTTTCATGTGTTTTTCCATGGTTTGCAGAAGTGCTTACACCCATATGTTGTTCAATGCATTTCATAATATTAAGAATATACTGTACGTAAAAGGGTTGTTAGAATAGACTAAGGAAAAAGTATGTAGGTAGATTATAAATGAATTATTGTCTATCTTTTGTGATTTCTCTAATGCATGTAGAGGGATGTAATGGAATCCTAACCTTGTGTTTAGAAATGGAAAATCTGCCTGTTGGTGGTAGTTAAGATTTGGTTAGGAAGTGTGACTTAATTTTCCTTTATATGGATGCTTTGTTTGGAAAGGTTGTGTTTGCAAGTTACTTGCATTGAATTAAATTATTTTGTTTCCTCTTTCTCTTAACCCACATATAGTTAATAAAGAGAAATAGTCTTAAACTACATTATAATAAGAAATCATTTAGGCCTTAAAATTGTATGCTTAAACCTTGACTGCGAATCAAAGAATTATGTTTGAAATTACTTGAGTGATGGATCTTATGTTCTCCTAAAACTGCACTCCTTACTTTTGGTTATGCATAAAAGATAGATTACGAATGAGATTGAGTGTAGTTGTTGGGTATTTAATCTATGCATTTGGAAGTAAATTTATGTGATTAAGTTTTTCATTATATGATGTGATATGTTTTTATTGGAAAAGGGCTACTTTTGTGGAATAAATGAGATGCTAGTGCATAGACTTAGGTTTCTATTTTGAGAAATTGTGATGATTGTGTTGTTATTTGAACATCCTGGTTCCTATGTGTAGCTAAAACCTATGATGTAGTGTGTTTCTCTTTTCTTATTATCGTATAAATAGTAAGGATTTATGCATTGGATGTCTTGCATGTTGAATTGTTATGAGGGGGTAACATGTGAGGTAATTAAGCCTAGGTATGGGACATGGATGTTTGAGTATGCACAATCATTGTGTAAAGATTTAGTGTTTCTTGTACTGGCTTGCGATAAAGTTTGAGAGAATGTGGGATTGTGTTTTGGGAACAAATATGTGAATCCTTTTGTTCTGTGAAAATTTGAATAACTTGTGATAAAGTAAGAGTTGTTTGTGTTTAGGAAATACCTACATGAAGTAGTAAGAGTTAAGTAGAGGATCATTATTGTTATTTTGTGAATATGGAACTTGTGTATAAGTTGTTGAACTCTAGATACATGAATGTTGATGTGGAAGTATTAATGGTTCTTGAATGCATTTAGGGATTCATGGTACTTATGTAAAATTCTTATTGTGTGGAAGAAAAGTTAGTTTGCATATGCATATGTTATAGAATGTTATACCATAAAGGGATTATGGATAATAGGTAATGATATGATTGGTTATGGAAATAAATGTACTTATGGTATGTGATCTTTTGAAAAGTAATGGAATTGTGTATGTAAATGTAATCCCCCTGTAAATGTGAGAAACCAATAACTGTGCATTAGTTGAGTGTTGTGAATACCCTGTACTTGCTTTGTGTGCCCATGGGATGGTGGTACTGGGTACCCATCCATGGGGAATATGTTATATTTTAGGTGTGGGATTAACCATACCATTATGTGTGCATGCATGTTTGTTACCTGATTGAGGGCCAACCCATGTGTGGTTGAAATTTATATATATATGAGAGTAGCCAAAAGTTGGTTTTGTAGATTCTCTTCTTTTGGTTCTCCAGTCCCTCAGTCCGTGAAGGGGTAGTAATAGCCACAAAGTTCCTTGGACGGGGTGTGCAGCATATACATATTGTAGCACAGAGCGGTCTTAGCTCAATCGATCCTAAGGAAAGTACTCACTACTTCCCCTTATGATGGATCAAGGTACTTGATCCATATATGCTAGCTTAATCCCCACAGTTTTGAGTACAGTAGCATTGGTTTGTTAATATATGCCTGGCAGCCCATAAGGACGTTGAATTGACATTGCCTGGTCATTTGTAGGGGCATTGATCTGGCATTAGCAAGTCAACCTCATCCATATGAGAGGTGAAGCTCGAGGAACCGCATATTGATATACTCATATATGGATTATATATACAATATCTGCACGTGTTTCGACATGATGCCATGGATACAATGCCACACCCCATTGATGTTTTGACATAGTGCTGGTGATGATGTCGTGTTGTTGATGGTAGTGAGATGGGCTTGAGGACACGATGCCATGTGTATAGACATGCGAAGGTACACTATGAGATTGTGTTATGATAGCCTACTTGTGTGAAGAGCATAATGGGGACTTGTACACTTGTAGAGGGATACTCGTGTTTTCTTTTGACAGTGTTTGTGTCAGGTAGCATATGGGTATGTCCTGGCTATGGTGAGTACCTGTGTGTGCCTTCCCCATGAGGTGTCTCTATGTGGGGTGTGTTTTGCATGTGCCTACTTTTGTGGAGCCACAGACACACTACCATGCAACATATGACTAGTACGTGCCTTCTCTGGCTGGCTATGTGCATGGGCCACTTGGCTAGTCCATGCCGTATGATGACGTGATGTAGGGTGTAGCTGAGGAGTATAGTTTGAGCCATGTAGATGGCATGCTCACTTTGCACCACATGAGGGCTACTGCCATAGCTTGACATTGTTCGCTCCTTCCTTGTTTGGTGGCTAGTATTTAGTCACACAGTGTTGTATAATGCAATTTCAAAGATTGTGTATTTTCTTTATGGTATTGATGATTTTCTATTGACTGTGAAGGCTGACATTTTGTTTATGTTTGATTGCAATGGTTTAGCCACACCTTGTGATTTTATTTGCATGTAGCCCTCATGGTTTCATTTGATTTAGTGTTGAAATTGCACACATTTCTTGCTTTATTATTGAAATTAAATTTTTATTTGATCTTTCTTTATGACTTTGGTGGCTAAACTAGTTTATCCTTATTATTTTCAATATCATCCATGTGTTGTATTGTGATTCCTCTCCAAAGATGTAGGAGGCAGACTTGGTGAGTGTATACGAGGAAGCAGACACAGGGAACCTTGAGAATGGGGGTATGTGAGTCTGTTATACAACTAGGACCACTACCCACCTATGTGTGATGATTATCTCTTGGAGGCTAACCACCTTATAGAACAAGAGAGAGGTCATTGTGATCTTGTTTGGATTGTCTCACCATGCGTGTGTGGCCTAACACCAACAAGCTACTGAGTGTGATGTATGGATTATGTGAGATAGATATTGGCTCTTGGCTCATGGATTAATATGTTGCTATCTGGTGTCCAGATGAACCCTTATGTAGCCTTATGATGTGACTCCCAGTGATGTGAAATTATGTGTATGTGAAGAATGTATGTTAAATCATGAATATAGTACTTATGAAATGATAAATTATGTTTCCATACTTCTAAAAAGGTGTAAAATCATGATCTTTGTTGAATATGTTATGAGATTTAATGTTGTAAAATGAATAAAGTGGAATGCCTTGATGGATATTTAATGAAGAATGTGTGCTAGGTGTGTATAATTATGTTGTGTTTTATGGAAGTGTAGCATTCTAAAGTATTGATTGCTTAACAATGTATTGGAAGAGGATTGTAATTTAAGGGTAAAGAAAATGAAATGGTAATGCATTTGAAATTGAATATTTTTATATGCTTCTATTATGAGAAATTCTGCTACCTAGGACTAAAAGGGTGCAATGTTTTCTTTGTTCTAAAAGAAACTGATGGGTGTTAATGCTAATATGTAAGGATTTTGAGTGGTTTATGTACAATGGAATCATTGTTGAAATGCAAGTCTTGATTGTGTTATTATTGTGACATTGAAAACTAAAAGGATAGGTCATGTTTGAAATGGACTATATAAGTATATATTCTTGTGAGATGAATTATTTTCATAGGAAAAACTAGTGTATATTATTTTGATGTAATGAATTAGCTTTGATGTTGGTAATAGAAATCTACAGTACTAGTGTGTTATGTTTCCACCCTAGTTTGTGACTTCCAGGAGTAAATCAAGTTTTAGGGGGGAGGATGTAGTGCCCCTCCATTCTCACCATGGATGTGTAGGTAGTTGGTTTTGGAACTTGGAGATAAAGGTAAAATAATAGGGATATTTAAAGGTATGTGCTAATGATGTTAAGCAGTTGATGTTTAAAATTGACAACTGCAATATTGTTGTGCAACACAGATAGAAGATATTTTGAGTAGATAGTTAAAATGTAAGTTGCCTAGTATTTTACAATGCCTTGGAAGATAAAATTTGTTATTCTCATACTTGAGAATTTTTGCATAAAATATTATTGAGAAGTGCTTTTTTTTACCTTCATTTCTAGGGACTTCCAAGAGGAAGCCTAATCCTAGGGGGGAGAGTGTAAAACCTCGTCCCTTGTGGCCTTATTGATCCTACTAGTCATTGATGGTTTATGTCCTATATTTTATGATCTTTTATGTTAAACAATACACATTAGTGATTATTGTTCCTATACATCAAGTTTCTTATACTTTGATTGTTAACCAACTAACTAGTGGTTGTTGTGATTTCATGTGATAGCCAGATGAGTTATATTCCTTATCTACATAAGTATGCAATGATCGAGATGTTTCATTGTTGGTAATATTATTATGTATATCAAATAGATTGCATCATGTTAGGTGATTTTATATTATGAGTGTGAGTAAGTGTGAATATAAAGGTAATGATTGATATTAAATATTTGCTTGTAGTAGTATTTGTTACATGTTAATTAGATTATTGATAAGTGGTAATATTTTGAAATTAAATAATATTCTCAATCATTGATTGACTCTAAAAGATATTATGCAAGTAGGGGGAGTTAAATTATACTTGTGTAGATTTAATCCTCTTTGATTATCATTCTTAGAAAGTTATTTTTCATATGCTATTTGTTTCAATTACTGTTAATTATGAGAAGTAATGACACTTTTGGTTGAGTATACATTTTAAAAAAAATGGCCAATGTTGATGAAGGGGTCACATAGATATTTCCCTTATGTCACTCTTGTGAATGTGTTTTAACCTTGTTTGGCAAGGGTTGTGCATGTGTGGGAGGTTGTTTTATTAGACCATTGAGTCACCTTTTTAAATGTGATTACTTATTGTATGTTTTATGAAGTCTTTATGTGGTTTTAATTGTATAAAAAGTTTTCTATGTGGTAGGTCTATGGTTTAGGGGTCCTTTTATTCCATAAAACCCCTTAAATAAAGTTGAAAACCCACTCTAATTACCCACTTAAGAAAAGTCGCGAAAATTGGAGTTGGTTGGGTGGTTGGGAAGTTATGGGGAGTTGGTTTCCTTTTTCCTTCTATATTTATCCCTTCTATTTGAAAGGAGAGGGGGATTTTCTCTTTTGCCTTGGCTTCTTTCACTTGCTTTTGGTTGTTCTTGTTTTTTTTTCCCTCATTTAGGAGATTTCTTGGTGGAAAGAAAAGGAAAGGATGGGTGAGGAAGAATGGAGGAAAGGGCTTGGAGAAAGTGAGAGTTTCTACCATATTTGGGTTTCCAATTCTCTTGGTAAGATCTACCCTTTTGGATTTGAGTTTTGTTGATATAAAAATGAATGATTGGAGTTTTTGTTGGTCTATGTATATCTTTGTTGATCCTTGTTTAAATGGGTACTAGTGAGTGAAATCTATGTGAAGAGTTAATGTTGGTTTCCTTGTGAGGATGTTGTGTGTGTTGGGGTTTGTGTGGGTAGGAGTTCCATCTTGTTGAGTTGAACATGAAGAGCCATTTTTGTGTGTTAAAGTTAAGCTTGAGTTGTGTGAATGAATGGTTGATTTGTGTCATGTTTGGAAATGTGAGTCATGTAAATTGGGGAAGAGCTATGTGACCCTTAGAGCTCGAGGGTGGATTGAGCATCAATCCTATATTTAGGAGGAGATCTTATGGCCATACTATTATTTTTGTTGTCCTCTTCTTTTAGAAGATTACTAATGACATTAATATTACATTTTCTATATGCTTTGGGATAATATGTCATTTGCAAATTAAATTGATGTAGTTCAACTATAATACTTTGAGGATGCAGAGAAATGACTCAAACAAGAATAACTTGACACATTCCAAATAGGGTTTCAATACAAATGATGCAAATATGCATTCTTGTTCATTCTTGGCAACTTGCTCTTAAAGCCTAAAACATGGGTGCAACAATTTAGACCTTTTTGAGCATAACTTTCATTGCAGGCCTGATATTCAAAATCTAAGACTTGTTTGAGATACCATTATGGCCCTTACTAAACATATGTCAAAATGGGCTAAGGTTGTTTTGTACGGAATAGGGAAAAACAAGGCTATTCCAAACTAGGAACCCTAGGCAGAGTTCAGACCTATTGTTAGTAAAAATGTCATAACTGACTCAAAACCTAATGAAATCACATGCAACCAAAAGAATTGTGAACTATAAACAAATATATTTCCATCCATCTATTACATTCACTGATATGAGGTCATACCAGGCTATATTATGCATGTTTTCATACTGCATTTTTAGAAAATTAAACTTTACAGACCTACCCTCAATAAAAATGCCATAACTTATTCAAATCTCTATGAAATTAGATGCAACAAAAAAAAAATGGAAAGTAGATTCACTGTACTTTTATCTCCAATTGGTCTTAGACTAGTACTGGGTCGTATAAATCCGTACCATGCAAGATAATAGCAGAAAATGTTTGGAAACTGCAGAAAATATGGTATTTTTATTGCTTCAACTTCCAAAATCCAACCACCAACCCTCCATTCAACTTGGAGGCTCATATTTATGCTTGTACAATCAATTTATGCCCCCAACCAACCTAGAACTACCATTTAACAAATTTTAACAAACTTTTGAATTGTTGTCATTTGACAAGAAAAGTTGTTATGACAACACTTGACAACTTTTGACAATGTTTTCATTTTTTTCAACTAAATAACACCAAACCTTCATCAATGACTCCAAATGAATTATATTAGCCTAAAATGATTTTATTAAGTCTGAACAACATAAAATTAGACAAAAACTCAAACTTTGCCTCCTATAGGCATTAGGTCCTGAGGGTGCTCCTGCACCATTTGATCTACTTGTGTGTATGTCCGTAACACAATAGATCTGATTATATGTAAGTAGCTTAATCATGTGGAATATGGTGCAGAAAGGAAAGAGGTTGCATGACATAGATTTTTATCTTAGCCTTCCAGCTCAAGTAAGTGACTTAGTAAGGATTAAATTAGCAATTTCAATACTCTAGTAGATATTTAAAATATGATGTATTTACATTCTACACTTAGTTGTTTTACGAATCATGGCCTCGTTTTTAATATTATAATATTAAAGACTTATTGATATGAATATTGAAATTAATGTGGTGCAAGGAAATGCTTCTAAGTAGTAAAAAGATAAAATTCATTATTTTTCTGGTTAGAGATTTATTGACTAAAGGGAAGTGTTTTCACATTGATTGAATAACAAAATACTTAGTGAATAATGGAATTAAGTTTGATTAATGTTTCTCTGAAATGATGATTATCTTTCATGCGATCGCGAATGTCTCAATAAATGAAGGAAGTTATTATGTTTTCTAGATCTTGAATGATACTTTAGAATTTAATATATGATCCCTTTTGAGATATTGTATCTAAGTCGACTTTATGGTTGAAAAATTAGTTGTTTCAAACTACGAAGTCTCTGTGCTATGCATACGTAACGTTTGTTTCTTGTTATCATGATTTGTGAGTAACATAGTCAAGGAACCTTAGAGGACCTAGGTTTAGATTATTATGTTATGTTATGCATTCTATTGTTATTTGATTTAAAAAAAAATTATTCCATTAATTTGACCTAGTTTAGTTTTGTCCTATGGGGTTCCTTGGTGGGGGTGTTACATCATTTTTGTCAAAATTGTAATCATCCAGGTTTTGGTCCTATTCATGCATCTACTAGAGAGGCTACAACAAAGAATGAGTCTTTCTTAGCTACACTATTCACTCCTATAGAGGTATGCCACATTTTATGTACGTGCTAATTTGTATATATTAAATTTAATAAATATAGATCTATTTTAAAATATCAATTATCAATTTATTTAATAAATTTTATATATTTTGTTGTTTGGTATAGATGACTAGCTTTGACACCACATCTTAGTTATAGCATTTGGTGTTAATGGTCATACATCTTGGTACACCTTATACAATAGACCAATAAATTTCCCTTAACCATCTAGCTCGTTTAATAAATACATGTTTAGTTAATTTATTAAAATTAGATAGGTTTTAATAATTATATAATAATTTTAAAAATGTGATTCATTTTAATAACATCTGGGAGGTCTTGACACTTCCATGTCGAACCAACTAGAAGGTGTGGCGACTAGTCCCTGAGCATCATCTTCTATGTCTGAGTCATACTTGGTGTGTAGCTAAAAATTCTATTTTTACTTTAAATTCACTTGAAGTATAATTTCATAATTTTAAATTCATCTTGAGTTGAAAATATATATACATGTACATATATGTAGAATGAGAGTACTATTGGGGTAGACACAACAAATCCTACCATTGATGAGCCTAAACAAATTCATGAGTCATCTACTGTATTTCATGTCTTATAGTTAAATCCAATGCAATTTCTAGGTCTTTTATCATGGTTACATTTTATAAATACTTTAGCCTAAATCATGTTTTATTTAAATATAGGATTTGACAACTAAGACTTTTGGTGCATAATTGATATCTATAGTAGGGTAGCAAGAGGCGAGTGATGATGAGCACCATGTGGTATGATTACACGCTTGAGTCTAGATTTAAAAATTTAATTTCATGCTTTTGTTTTAAATATTTGACTTAAATTTAATATGCATGCAATTTTGAAATTATTTGATTTGAAGCTTCTTTTTGTTGTACAACATGAACCACCATCTGTATCACATAGAACCAAAAGGTGTCTTGAAATTGATGATAATAAAAATTAGGCTGTAATATTGTATTTATTTCATCCAGACTACATGTGTATAAGAGTATTTATTTCATGGATTTTGACTATTTCATCAATTGCATGACTATTTTAATATTTTTTCATGGATTGTGATTATTTCAATATGTATCTTATAAACTATTTGTTAGATTTAGGGCACACAATTGAGAGGGGGGGTGAATTAGTTGTACAAAACTTTCTCCTACTTTAAAAACTTAACTCCACATTGTTAATTAGCAGCATAATAGAAGATCAACCATGAAGGCACAATGCAACAAATCAAAAGCAGAAACACATCAACACATGAGACACCAAGATTTTTGACGTGGAAAACCTAGTTAAGAGAAAAACCACGGGGTGATTAACCCAAGAACGTATTCTCTGTTAGAAGAATAGAAAGAACAAAATGCCACATGCCAATTAGGGCTCACTGCCTGAGCACACTGCTCACAAGAGGCTCACTGCATACAAGAGACACATTGTCTACAAGGAAATATGTATCACCTACTTGAACTGGAAAGTAACATCTTCACCATGCTTGATTTAGTTCTAATTAAGCCCAATACTTCTGCTCTGCTTTTCACTCTCCTTCTCAATTCCACACTCACATCTCCACAAGGACACCTTTGAAATGACTTCGCAATCCCTTATTTATACATGACATCAACTTAGGAATGATCATCTAAGTTAGCTAACACTCATAAGAACATCCGCAAGATGTATAATTCATCCGGTCAGCCAGTCACAAAAAGAACACCATCATCTGGAAGTTATTCTTCAATTGCAAGCTCCACCTTCAATGCGGACCACAAACATGAACTAGACATGATCCAAAGACTTCCACAAGCTTGCCTGAATCACCAAGAACATTCACACTTCATATGCTTGCTGAAATCCTTCTCCCCTTCATTCAGAACCTCAAGAATACAGTTTGCCATTATTGTCACAAAGGAATAGATGCTTGCAGACCTTCAAACCATGAATCAATCGAGTTGACACATAATAGGGACTTCTCCATCACTCCTTCAAATCCACAGAACAGGATAATGCATTTCCAGATCTCACCGGACCTTCCTGTAACACTCTGTTACCTCTGAACATCTACTGGAACCGGTTCTACTTGAGCAATCATAACTTCTTCATATCTTCATGTGGACCTCTGAAACTTCTACTGGAACATCTTAAGACTCATATCTACAAACCCTTTAATCCACATCTTCTGATCCTCAACCTGTCTTGAGCTTTTATCTTGCTATCATCACTGTTCTTCACTATTCCTGATTGAGACTAATTTTTTCAATATCCTCAACATATAACTCATCCAAACCTTATCATTAATGCATCAGAAGTATGTTGACATCAATGACAACACCGGTTAGGCCCATACTTGCAACAATCTCCCCCTTTGTCATTGATGGCAACATATGATGTGAAAAATTGATTTGACCATCAAGACAAAAACTTTTCCTTACTGTCACAACTCCCCCTATCAGCAACCACCATTCACATTTCTTCTCTCCCATTACTTCTCCCCCTTTGATCAGAAATCACTTGTTTTTCACATGTCTTCTCTCCCCCTTTGACATTAATGGAAAAGGACACATACTTGCAATTCTACCACTTTAGAATCATATCTGCTGCTCCCCCTGAGTTGCAGCTCCCCATCATCAGTCCAAACCACAAGATGTGACTATGATATGCACCGGACTGATATACCTCAGTGCACCTTAGTTCATCACCAGAGGGGCAATAACCCCTAACTTCTCCCTTAGATACTCAAAAGAGTCCTTAGGCAGAGGTTTAGTAAAGATGTCTGCAATCTGATCCTTGGAAGGCACAAACTCCAATCTAACTTCTTTCTTGTTTACTTGCTCTCTCAAAAAATGAAACTTGATGGATATGTGTTTGGTCTTTGAGTGTAACATTGAATTCTTGGATATGTTTATTGCACTTGAATTATCACAAAAATTTGTGATAGGCTCCTCATACTCCACTTTGATATCTTTTAACATCTGCTTCATCCACAAGACTTGAGTGCAACTACTTGCTACTACTATATATTTTGCTTTAGTTGTAGACAGAGATATTGCTTCTTGTTTCTTGCTTAGCCAAGAAACTAATCTCTTTCCCAAAAAGAATGCTCCACCACTGGTACTCTTCTGGTCATCCACATCTCCTACCCAATTTGCATCTGTATATGCATGAAGAGAGAAATCATGATCTCTAGGATACCACAGACCATACTCAACTGACCCTTTTAGATATCTAAAAATCCTCTTGATTTCCATGACATGAGCTTCTCTAGGATCAGCCTGGGATCTAGCAACAACACCAACAACTTACATAATGTCTGGTCTAGTTTGAGTGAGGTACAACAATCCTCCAATCATTGATCTATATTTTGTTTGATCTGTCTTAGCAGAGTCATCATCTTTGCTCAACTTACATCCGGTTGCCATGGGAGTGTTCATTGGCTTTGAATCTTCCATCCCAAATTTCTTCAACAATTCTCTTGCATATTTGGTTTGAGAAATGAAGATACCTTTCTTTGTTTGAGTTATTTGCAAACCCAAGAAGAAACTCATTTCACCAAGCATGGACATCTCAATCTTACTTTTCATTTGATTTGCAAAAGTTTTACACATATTATCTCTTCCTCCAAATATGATATCATCAACAAACACTTCAACACCTAGGACATTTTCATGATCAATTTTGAAATACAAATTACTATCAGCAGAACCTTTGTTGAAACCAATCTTCAAGAGATGTTTATCTAGTCTTTCATACCAGGCTTTTGGGGCTTGCCTTAGTCCATACAGTGCCTTCTTCAACTTGTAGACCATATCACTATTTTCAGATAGTTGAAATCCATCTGGTTGCTCAATGTACACTTCTTCTTCCAAGTCACCAGTTAGGAAGGCAGACTTGACATCCATCTGATATACCTTGAAATCTTTGAAGGTAGTGCATATGCAAGAAATAATCTGACTGCTTCAATTCTTGCCACCGGAGAAAAAGTTTCTTCAAAATCAACTCCTTGTATTTGAGAGTAACCTTTGCAAACTAATCTAGCCTTATTTCTGATTACTTCACCAACTTCATTCAATTTGTTCCGAAAGACCCATTTGGTTCCAATCACATTCTTGTTTCTAGGTCTGGGAACAAGATCCCAAGTGTGATTTTTCTCAATTTGCATCAGTTCTTCCTCCATTGCCTTGTTGCAAGTATGAGGTGAGCCAGTGTTGTCATTGATGTCAACATACTCATATTGCATTGACAAGAAGGATTTGATGAGCTGTGTGCTGAGGATATTGAGAAAATTAGCCTCAGTCAGGAACAGTGAAGAACAGTGATGAGAAGAAGGCAAATGTACTGTATAGGATGAGAACCGGAGGATGCGGATTAAAGGGTTAGTAGATATGAGTCTTGAGATGCTTCAGTTAAGATTTCAGAGGTCCGCATGAAGATCTGAAGGAGTTGTGGTTGTCGGTATAGAACCGGTTCCGGCAAGTATCCAGAGGTGACAGAGGATCACAAAAAGGTCCGGTGAGGTCTGGAATTGTATTATCCTAATCTGCGGATTGGAAGGAGTGTTTGGGATGTCCTTGTGATGTGTCATCCTGATTTGTGTATGATTTGGAGGTCCGGAAGTACCTCTTGCATTATGACAGTGGCGACAGACTGTGTTCTTGAAGTTTCAGATGAGGAAGACAAGAGATTCCAGTAAGTAGAGGAAGTGCGGATGTATTCGGTCATTCAGACAGGCTTGTGAAGGTTCTTGGATCATGTTTAGGTTGTGTTGTTGGTCCGCATTGATGGTAGAGCCCAGAATTGAAGTTATTCTTCCGGATGAAGTTCTTGCTCTGTTTAGCTGACCGAATGAGTTGTTCATCCTGCGAATGTTCTTGTGGTGGCCGACCGGATGTGTTATTCATCTTGCGGATACTCTTATGGTTGTTTTCCGACTTAGATGTTTGTTCCTAAGTCGATGTCTTGTATAAATAACGGTTTGTGAGTTCATTTCAAAGTGTGGTTTTTGTGGATGAGTGTGGCATAGTGAAGGGAAGTGCGAAAGGCAGAGCAGAAGTTTTTGGGCTTAATTGGAACTGATCCGGACATGGTAGAGATGTCACTCTCCAGTTCAAGACTGTGATTTTTATCACTTTGTAGACAGTGTGTCTCCTTGTAGGCAGTGGGCCTCTTTGTGAGCAGTGTGCTCGGGCAGTGAGCCCTAATTGGCATGTGCCATTCATTTTTCTTTATTCTTCTAACAGAGAATAATTCTTGGGTTAATCACCCCGTGGTTTTTCCCTTAACCGGGTTTTCCACATCAAAATCTTGGTGTTCAATGTGTTGATGCTTATCTGCTCTTGTGTTTATGTATCATGCTTTCATGGATGATTAATTAATATGCTGCTAACTAACAACAAGAATCAAGTGTTTGAAAGAAGAAGAAGTTTTATACAACTGATTCACCCCCCCCTCTCAGTTGTATGCCCTAGATCCAACAATTGGTATCAGAGCTAAGTTCCTCTGATAGGAGCTTAACCGCTTGAGGAGATCCAGGATGTCGTCATACAAGAAGGATAGTCCGAAGTTCGATGGAACCAACTTCACTCTCTAGAAAGGTCGCATGAAGTGTCACTTGGAATGTATGGGAAAAGCATACTTGGCTATGGTTTCAAAACCATATGTACCTCCACAAGGTGGTACGACAACTCTGAATGAAATCACAGAAGCTGAAAACAATCTGCGGACCAAGGAAGCTCTTCTAAGCGCATTAAATGACTCAGATCTCTCGAATGTTATTGACCTACCAACTGCATATGAGATCCTGACTAAACTGGAACTTCTGTATGAAGGAGATGAGTTTGTCAAAAGTGCAAGGTTGCAAAGTCTGAAAGGGAAATTTGAAAGATTGAAAATGAGAGATGATGAAAACATCACTACCTTTATGCCAAGAGTGAATGAGCTGGTATGTGGAATCAGAAATGCTGGTGGAACTTTAGATGAAAATGAGATTGTCTACAAAATCCTAAGGTCCCTTCCTGCTGCCTACAAAATCAAGGTTGCTGCCATTGATGAATTCAGAGCCCACACAACTGTCACAAGAGAACAACTGGCTGGCAAACTAGCTGCATTTGAAATGACCGAGTTTGGAGATGATCCTCCCAAGACTGAATCTGCCTTCAAAGCCGATGCCTATGTGAAAGGCAAGCAGAGATTTGATCTGGGAGAAAACTCATCAAGGAAGATGTCATGGTATGATCAAGCAAGAGGAGACATGGAAGAAGAAGAAGTAGAAACAGCTCAACTTGAAGCCCTCATTGCAAAGAGACTGCCAAGAGGATCCGGTAAGTCTGAAGGAAAACTACCCTTTAAGTGTTTCAACTGCAATAAGATTGGTCATTTTGCTTCAAGATGTCCGGAAAGATCTGCAAGGTCTAATAATAACAGACAAAGGTTTCAAAAGAATTGCTATTATGTTCATGAAGAAGATGACAATGAAGGAGTAACAGATGATGAATCAGAACTAGGAAGCAAATCCGGAAATGAGTGGGTGTTTATTGCCATCAAGGAAGAAGATTCAATACTCTCTGAATCTGTCAATCACAAAGTTGTTGAAAAAGCTTTGGCTGCTCAAGTGGAAGAAAAGGATGATTGGGTTATTGACAGTGGATGTTCTCACCATATGACTGGTGACAAGAATAAGTTCTTAGATTTGGAAAGATATGAAGGAGGAATGGTAAAGTTTGGTGACAATTCTGCTGGCAGAATCAGAGGTAGGGGAACTATTTCCTTTGATGGTAAGAGCAAAACAGGTAATGTACTGTATGTTGAAGGATTGAAGCACAATCTTCTCAGTGTTGGTCAGTTAGTGGACAAAGGCTATGATCTTCGGTTCAAGAATGGAAAATGCAGAATCTTTACAAGCTCCGAAACTGAAATTGCATCCGGTACTCAGACAAAAGGTAATATCTTTCATCTGGTTGGTTCAAATAAAAGTTGTTTGTTTGTTCAAATTGATCAGAGTTGGTTATGGCATAGAATAATGTGTCATGTAAATTTTGATAACATCATCAAGATAAGCAATACTCAGGCTGTGAGAGATCTTCCAAAATTGATGAAACCTACAAATAGTGTGTGTAAAGAATGTCAGTTAGGTAAACAAAGCAGAGTCTCTTTCAAAAGCAAAGATCAGTCTTCTACCGGATTGTTGGAATTAGTACATACTGATCTATGTGGTCCGACAAGAATCAAGAGTCTGCAAGGTGATAGATATTTCATGTTGTTAATTGATGATCATTCCCGGATGATGTGGGTTACCTTTCTAAAAGAAAAATCAGAAGCTTTTGAGAAGTTCAAAATCTTCAAAGCTATGGTGGAGAATCAAACCGGATTGAAACTAAAGTGTCTAAGGTCTGATAGAGGTGGTGAATTTACATCTGGTGAATTCATTGACTTTTGTGAGAAACAGGGTATAAGGAGACAGTTGTCTGCTCCTAAGACTCCACAGCAGAATGGAGTAGTTGAGAGAAAGAACCAGACCATCCAGGAAGCTGCTAGGACAATGATGTTGGAAGCAAATGTTCCTCAAATGTTTTGGAAAGAAGCTATCAGCACCGCAGTCTACACTCTAAATCGAGTTTAAATCAGAAACAACACCGGTAAGACCCCCTATGAACTTTGGTTTGGCATCACTCCTACTGTGAAATATTTCAGAGTATTTTGTAGCAAGTGTTATATTAAAAGAGATGAAGATCTAGGAAAGTTTGATGCTAGAAGTGATGAGGGAATTTTCTTGGGCTACTCCACTCAAAGCAAAGCATACCGGTGTTACAATAAGAGATTGAGGAAGATGATAGAAAGCACCAATGTGAAAGTTGATGAAGGAATTGAGAAACCTTCAAGATTTTATGAGCTTGATGAAGATGACCAAGACAGTGTTCAAGGAACTCAATCCTCTCCGGTGAGACAGAGTCAGCCTGATCCGGTAAATCAGGAAGAAGAGATAGGTTTGAATGAGCCTGATCAAGAAACAATAGTGCTGGATACTCCCAAAATTCTAAGGTATGTAAGACTGAACCACTCTGAAGATCAGATCATAGGTGACAGAAGCAAAGGTGTACAAACTAGAAGGAATATTGCTCAAAATCAGGATGAATGTTGTCTGATTTCAAAGATTGAACCTAAAACAATAAATGAAGCCTGCAATGATGAAAACTGGACCAAAGCAATGGAAGATGAATTGATGCAAATTGAGAAAAATCATACTTGGGATCTTGTTCCCAGACCTAGAGACAGGAATGTAATTGGAACCAAGTGGGTCTTCCGGAACAAACTAAATGAAGCTGGTGAAGTAATCAGAACAAAGCTAGATTGGTCTGCAAAGGCTACTCTCAAATAGAAGGAATTGACTTTGAAGAGACTTTTGCTCCGGTGGCAAGAATTGAAGCAGTCAGATTACTTCTTGCATTTGCTGCCTTCAAAGACTTCAAGGTATATCAGATGGATGTCAAGTCTGCCTTCCTAAATGGTGATCTGAAAGAAGAAGTCTACATTGAACAACCGGATGGATTTCAATTGTCTGATAATGATGATATGGTCTGCAAATTGAAGAAAGCTTTGTATGGATTGAAGCAAGCCCCAAGAGCATGGTATGAAAGGTTGGATAAACATCTTGTGCAGATTGGATTCAACAAAGGTACTGCTGACAGTAACTTATATTTCAAAATTGATCATGAAAACATTTTGATTGTTGAAGTGTTTGTGGATGATATCATTTTTGGAGGAAGAGATAGTATGTGCAAAACTTTTGCAAATCAGATGAAAAGTGATTTTGAAATGTCTATGCTTGGTGAAATGAATTTCTTCTTGGGTCTGCAAATTGCTCAAACAAAAGAAGGGATCTTCATTTCTCAGACCAAATATGTGAAAGAATTGTTAAGGAAATTTGGTCTGGAAGACTCAAAGCCAATGAACACTCCTATGGCAACCGGATGTAAGTTAAGCAAAGATGATGATTCTCCAAAGGCAGATCAGACAAAGTATAGATCAATGATTGGTGGATTGTTGTATCTCACTCAAACTAGACCAGATATAATGCAGGCTGTTGGTCTTGTGGCAAGATTCCAGGCTGATCCTAGAGAATCTCATGTTATGGCAATCAAAAGAATTTTTAGGTACTTGAAAGGAACAGTTGAGTATGGTCTATGGTACCCTAGAGATCCGGATTTCTCTCTTCATGCTTACACAGATGCAGATTGGGCAGGAGATGTGGATGACCGGAAAAGCACTAGTGGTGGAGCATTCTTTTTGGGGAAGAGATTGGTTTCTTGGTTAAGCAAGAAACAAGATGCAATATCTCTGTCTACAACTGAAGCAGAATACATTGCAGCAGCAGGTAGTTGCACTCAAATCTTATGGATGAAGCAGATGCTAAGAGACATCAAAGTTGAATATGAGGAGCCTATCACAATTTTCTGTGATAATTCAAGTGCAATTAATATTTCCAAGAATCCGGTATTGCATTCTAAGACTAAGCACATATCTATCAAATTTCACTTTTTGAGAGAACAAGTAAACAAGGAAGAAGTCAGATTGGAGTATGTTCCCTCCAAGGATCAGATTGCAGATATCTTTACAAAACCTCTTCCCAAGGACTCTTTTGAATATCTCCGGGAGAAGTTAGGGGTCATGGCCCCTCCGGTGATGAACTAAGATGCACTGATGTGCATCAGTCCGGTGGCTATCACAGTCATATCTTGTGATCCGGACTGATGGGGAGCTGCAACTAAGGGGGAGCAGCTGGTATGATTCTGATGTATGAGAATTGCAAGTATGAGCCCTTTTCCATTGATGTCAAAGGGGGAGAGAAGACATGTGAAAAACAAGTGGTTGATGATCAAAGGGGGAGCAGTAAAGGAAGAGAAGACATGTAAAAAGTTGAAGTTCTTGTCTTAATGGTTTTTCACATCATATGTTGCCATCAATGACAAAGGGGGAGATTGTTGCAAGTATGAGGTGAGCCAGTGTTGTCATTGATGTCAACATACTCATATTGCATTGACAAGAAGGATTTGATGAGCTGTGTGCTGAGGATATTGAGAAAATTAGCCTCAGTCAGGAACAGTGATGAGAAGAAGGCAAATGTACTGTATAGGATGAGAACCGGAGGATGCGGATTAAAGGGTTAGTAGATATGAGTCTTGAGATGCTTCAGTTAAGATTTCAGAGGTCCGCATGAAGATCTGAAGGAGTTGTGGCTGTCGGTATAGAACCGGTTCCGGCAAGTATCCAGAGGTGACAGAGGATCACAAAAAGGTCCGGTGAGGTCTAGAATTGTATTATCCTAATCTGCGGATTGGAAGGAGTGTTTGGGATGTCCTTGTGATGTGTCATCCTGATTTGTGTATGATTTGGAGGTCCAGAAGTACCTCTTGCATTATGACAGTGGCGACAGACTGTGTTCTTGAAGTTCCGGATGAGGAAGACAAGAGATTCCAGTAAGTAGAGGAAGTGCGGATGTATTCAGTCATTCAGATAGGCTTGTGAAGGTTCTTGGATCATGTTTAGGTTGTGTTGTTGGTCCGCATTGATGGTAGAGCCCAGAATTGAAGTTATTCTTCCGGATGAAGTTCTTGCTTTGTTTAGCCGACCGAATGAGTTGTTCATCCTGCGAATGTTCTTGTGGTGGCCGACCGGATGTGTTATTCATCTTGCGGATACTCTTATGGTTGTTTGCCGACTTAGATGTTTGTTCCTAAGTCGATGTCTTGTATAAATAACGGTTTGTGAGTTCATTTCAAAGTGTGGTTTTTGTGGATGAGTGTGGCATAGTGAAGGGAAGTGCGAAAGGCAGAGCAGAAGTTTTTGGGCTTAATTGGAACTGATCCAGACATGGTAGAGATGTCACTCTCCAGTTCAAGACTGTGATTTTTATCACTTTGTAGACAGTGTGTCTCCTTGTAGGCAGTGGGCCTCTTTGTGAGCAGTGTGCTCGGGCAGTGAGCCCTAATTGGCATGTGCCATTCATTTTTCTTTATTCTTCTAACAGAGAATAATTCTTGGGTTAATCACCCCGTGGTTTTTCCCTTAACCGGGTTTTCCACGTCAAAATCTTGGTGTTTAATGTGTTGATGCTTATCTTCTCTTGTGTTTATGTATCATGCTTTCATGGATGATTAATTAATATGCTGCTAACTAACAACAAGAATCAAGTGTTTGAAAGAAGAAGAAGTTTTATACAACTGATTCACCCCCCCCCTCTCAGTTGTATGCCCTAGATCTAACATGCCTTAGTCCAGTTTTCATCTTTGCAAGCTTCATTTACTGTTTTAGGTTCAATCTTTTAAATCAGACAATACTCATCTAAATCTTGAGCAATTCTTCTTCTTGTTTGTACACCTTTGCTTTTGTCACCTATGATCTGATCTTCGGAATGGTTCAGTCTTACATACCTTGGGACTTTGGAGGTTTCTTGTACTTCTAACTCTTGATCAGGCTCATTGAAACTTATCTCTTCTTCCTGACTTACCGGATCACCTTGAATATGTTTTTTAGGAGGGACATGGGCATCTTGAATTAGAGCATTAGTTTGATCATCTTCATCATACTCATAAAACCTTGAGGGTTTTTCAATTCCTTGATCAACCTTCACATTTGTACTTTCTATAATCTTTCTCAATCTCTTGTTATAACACCGGTATGCTTTGCTTTGAGTAGAGTAACCCAAAAATATTCCTTCATCACTTCTAGCATCAAACTTGCCTAGATATTCATCTCTCTTGATGTAGCATTTGCTACCAAACACTCTGAAATACCTTACAGTAGGTGTAATACCAAACCAAAGTTCATAAGGAGTCTTATCGGTATTGCTTCTAATTTGAACTCGATTGAGGGTATAGATTGTAGTGCTGACAGCTTCCCTCCAATAGATTTGGGGAACATTTGCTTCCATCATCATAGTCCTATATGCTTACTGGATGGTCCGATTCTTTCTCTCAACTACTCTATTTTGCTTTGGAGTCCTAGGAGCAGACAACTGTCTCTTTATTCCATGTTTCTCATAGAAATCTATAAACTCACTGAATGTGAATTCTCCACCTCTATCAAGCCTTAGACATTTCAATTTCAATCCGGTCTCATTTTCCACCATAGCCTTGAATATTTTGAATTTCTCAAGAGCTTCTAATTTCTCTTTCAGAAAGGTTACCCACATCATCCAAGAATAGTCATCAATTAGCAACATGAAATATCTATCACCTTGCACACTCCTAATTCTTGCCAGACCACATAAGTTAGTATGAGCCAAGTCTAATAATCTGGTAGAGGATTGTTCCTTGCTTTTGAATGAGATTCTGTTTTGTTTTTCCAACTGACATTCTTTGCACAAACTATTTGTAGGTTTTACCAATTTTGGAAGACTCTTATAGCCTGAGTATTGCTTATCTTGATGATATTATCAAAATTCACATGACACATTCTTCTATGCCATAACCAACTCTGATCAACTTGAACAAATAAACAATTTTTACCAGTACCAGCCAAGTGAAAGATGTTACCTTTTGTTTGGGTATTGGATGTAATCTTTGTTCTAGAACTTTCAAAAATCTTGTACCTTCCATTCTTGAATCTGTGATCATAGCCTTTGTCCACCAACTGTCCAACACTAAGAAGATTGTACTTCAATCCTTCAACATATAATACATTACCGGTTTTGTTCTTTCCATCAAAAGAAATAGTTCCTCTACCTCTAATTCTACCAGTAGAGTTATCACCAAACTTTACCACTCCTCCTTCATATCTTTCCAAATCTATGAACTTGTTTTTGTCACCTGTCATATGGTGAGAGCAACCATTGTCAATGACCCAATCATCCTTCTCTTCAACTTGGGCAGCCAGAGCTTTTCCTTCAAATTTATGATTGACAGATTCAGAGGGAATTGGATCTTCTTCCTTGATGGCAATGAACACCCAGTCACTTCTAGATTTGTCTCCTTTCTCTGATTCATCATCTGTTACTCCTTCATAATCTCCTTCATGAGCATAGTAAATTCTTCTAGAATCTTGGTCTATTAGTGTTTGGCCTAGAAAATCTTTTCGGACACCTTGATGCAAAATGACCAATCTTATTGCAGTTAAAACACTTAAAAGGAAATTTCCCCTCATACTTACCGGATCCTCTTGGCAGTCTTTTTGCAATAAGAGCTTCAAGATGAGCAGTTTCAGCTTCTTCTTCTTCCAAGTCTTTTCTTGCATTTTCATACCATGATGGTTTCCTTGAAGAGTTTTCTCCCGGATCAAACCTTTGTTTTCCTTTTACAGAGGCACTAGCTTTGAATGTAGATTAAGTCTTTGGGAGATCATCTCCAAACTTGGCCATCTCAAAAGTAGCCAATTTACCAACCAATTGATCTCTTGTGACAGTTGTGTGAGGTCGGAATTCTTCAATTGCAGCAGCCTTGATTTTATAGGAAGCAAGAAGGGATCTGAGAACTTTGCCAACAATCTCATCTTCACTCAAGATTCCACTTGCATTTCTAATTCCACAAACCAGCTCATTCACTCTTGGCATAAAAGTGGTAATATTTTCATCATCTCTCATCTTCAGTTTTTCAAATTTCCCTTTTAGACTTTATAACCTTGCACATTTAACATACTGGTCTCCTTCATGCAAAAGTTCCAGTTTTTTCCATATCTCAAAAGAAGTTGGAAGTTTAATAACATTTGAGAGCTCTGAGTCACATAATGCACTTAGAAGAGCCTCTATGGTCCGCAGATTATTTTTAGCATTTGTGATTTCATTTAGGGTTGTCGGACCACCCTGTGGAGGTACATACAGTTTTGTAACCATGGACCAGTACGCTATTCCCATACACTGTAAGTGACATTTCATGCGACCTTTCCAAAGAGCAAAGTTGGTTCCATCAAACTTCGGACTATCCTTCTTGTAAGATGACATCCTAGATCTCCTCAAGTAGTTAAGCTCCTTTTAGAGGAACTTGGCTCTAATACCAATTGTTAGATTTAGGGCACACAACTGAGAGGGGGGGGGGGTGAATCAGTTGTACAAAACTTTCTCCTACTTTAAACACTTAACTCCACATTGTTAATTAGTAGCATAATAGAAGATCAACCATGAAGGCACAATGCAACAAATCAAGAGCAGAAACACATCAACACATGAGACACCAAGATTTTTGATGTGGAAAACCCGGTTAAGGGAAAAACTACAGGGTGATTAACCCAAGAATGTATTCTCTGTTAGAAGAATAGAAAGAACAAAATGACACATGCCAATTAGGGCTCACTACCCAAGCACACTGCTCACAAGAGGCTCACTGCCTACAAGAGACACACTGTCTACAAGGAAATATGTATCACCTACTTGAATTGGAAAGTAGCATCTTCACCATGCTTGATTCAGTTCCAATTAAGCCCAATGCTTCTGCTCTGCTTTTCGCTCTCCTTCTCACTTCCACACTCACATCTCCATAAGGACACCTTTGAAATGACTTCGCAATCCCTTATTTATACATGACATCAACTTAGGAATGATCATCTAAGTCGGCTAACACTCATAAGAACATCCGCAAGATGTATAATTCATCTGGTCGGCCAGTCACAGAAAGACCACCATCATCTGGAAGTTATTCTTCAATTGCGAGATCCAACTTCAATGCGGACCACAAACATTAATTGGACATGATCCAAAGACTTCCACAAGCTTTCTTGAATCGCCAAGAACATTCACACTTCATTTGCTTACTGAAATCCTTCTCCCCTTCATCCAGAACCTCAAGAATACAGTCTATCATTACTATCACAAAGGAATAGATGCTTGCGGACCTTCAAACCACAAATCTATCAAGTTGACACATAATAAGGACTTCTCCAACACTCCTTCAAATCTGCAGAACAGGACAATACATTTCCGGATCTCACCGGACCTTCCTGTAACATTTTGTTACCTCTAAACATCTACCAAAACTGGTTCTACTTGAGCGATCACAACTTCTTCATATCTTCATGCAAACCTCTAAAACTTCTACTGGAACATCTTAAGACTCATATCTACTAACCCTTCAATCCGCATCCTCTGATCCTCAACCTATCTTGAGCTTTTACCTTGCTGTCATCACTGTTCTTCACTGTTTCTGATTGAGACTAATTTTCTCAGTATCCTCAACATATAACTGATCCAAACCTTATCATTAATGCATCAGAAGTATGTTGACATCAATGACAACATCAGTTAGGCCCATACTTGCAACACTAGTTCTATATCTATTACATAGACTATTTTAGTATTGATTGAATGGACTATGCATGTATATGAACTCTTATTTCATAGGTTATTTACTTAAAATCATGTGTTTAATTGTAATATTGCAAGTCCTAATTCTAATACTAAGAGGAAAATATAATTAAATGTCCTAATTCTAAATTGCAAGTCCTAATTATAATAAAATATTGAAGTCCTAATTGGGAGTCTTAATTCTAATTGTAATTCAAAATTACAATTTCATGTCCTAATTGCAAGTCTTAATTGATTGTGATAAGACAAAAGTTACATGGAAAAAATTACTTGTTTGGTATACTTGTATAGTGAATTGTAAGTATAAGTTTGAAATAGAAAAATAGTGACATGGTGAATTGTGACATAAATACTTGAATGTGAAAAGTTGTAGAGTAGAAATGATACATTGCTTAATATTACTTAAATGATCATATTGTTTAATACTTGGTCAACCCTTTAAAGTATTCCCATATAGAGATAGGAAATACCTTTTAGTGAGAACATACCTTAATAATTTAGCTTAAGTCTTACAAATGCAATTTGTTGATACATATAGATAAAATTTATTAAGACTATATTATACTATTATCTATCAAATCCATTGATCTAACAAGTATCTACTCTTTTAACTCTTAATTAAAAAGTTCAATATCAAATTTGGCTTCAAATTTCAAGAAGCCTCCATGAGATGTTTACCCGTGTTCTTATTTGGTTTTCTCAAGTACTCTTTCTTCCTCATGAGGCTTGGAGATACCAATTTTCTCTATCATTTCATGTAGAATTCTATTCAACCTATCAATTTTACCTTAAATGATGAAAATCCTTTCAACATCTTCCCAAAACTTCTTAAATCTAGCTTCTCTATCATCTTATTCTCTTAATGTAGCTCCTTGTGTTTACTCTCTAGTTAGAATATTAGGTTCAAAAGGGAGTAAATGATCACTTCTATATGATCTATTAGATGGCATAATCAATCAAAAAATTCTTGGATATTCACAACCAAGCTCTAATACAACTTGATCTATAAAAATATTTGCCACAGCTTGATACAATTTGAGGCAAATTCATAAAATCTATGGTTGAAACAATTTTAGCATGGCCTAGGACATCTATATTCACAAACAAAGGTTTTTCTTCTCCTATGACTTAAGACATCTATTCTTTATACGTTCAATGAAATAGTTTATGTCTACTGTTATCAGACCTCTCTCTAAAAGGATATCTACAAGACATGAATGAATTTGGATTGGGGAGAATTAAAATGCAATGTTATGGAAATGTTTTTAATCGCTTAATAATTTTATTTTATTTTATGTAAACTATGTTTCTTAATCAAATTTATTTGAGGGGAACTAGTTCATGTCAATATGGTTCATCCTTGAGTTCTTCCACACTTTAGAGTAGAGAAAATTTATTTATACTTATAAATAGTTGAAGTTACAATAAACTACAAATATAGAGATGGTTTGATCTAGCACTTCATACCATAAAACATGAGCCAACTTCTTCAAACTCCATGAAAATGGGCTTGGTGGTATCATTCAAGTTGTACTTGGTGAATCTTCCTAGATCAAAAGGAATACTCCTAATTCTATTATAGAACATCATATGCAATTTTACATTCATTACAAATTGGAGGTCTTCAACTCCAACTATCACCATCACCATCACCACCATCCTTCCTAACTCACAACTTTGTTCATTTAAGAAAAAGTTCTAGAGTAAATGAATTGCTTAATATTGCTTAAAGTCCTAATTTTATCTCCTAATTTCAAGTCTTAATTAATGTCCTAATTTTATGTCTTAATTAAAGTCCTAATTTCATCTCCTAATTGCAAGTCTTAATTAAAGTCCTAATTTCACATCTTAATTAACATTCTAATTTCATCTCCTAATTGCAAGTCCTAATTTAATGTAATAATTAAAGTGCTAATTTCATCTCTTAATTGTAAGTATTAATTAAAGTCCTAATTTCATGTCCAAATTGCAAGTCTTAAATAAAGTCCTAATTTTATTTTTTAATTAATGTCCTAATTTCATGTCCTTGAACTAGTTAATTAAGAAATAAATATGAATGGGCAAAAATATATATGTTATCAAAGAACCAACAATACTATTATAACATTCTAGAAGTAAGAAAATTACAATTATAGGAGTCGTAATACTAAGTCAAAATATATAGTCAAAATTACAATTACATGAGTCCTAATTCAAAGTTTTGGACTCCTAGATTATAATAAATTGTAAAACATAAAATTTTCTTGATTTCAAGTGATGTCATCACACATAGAATGTACAATTAATGACAACCATGTCATCTAGTTGTAGGAGACCTAAAACAAAAATGATAAAAATTATAATGAACAAGTATGTGTAGAGTTAGTGTAAGTAAATAAATTAACTATTAATACATGAATCATAATAGTAAGTTAGGTGAGAAAATTAAAATAAATCAAGTTGAAAAATTATAATAGAAATTCCTTACATTCAAGTGATGTGTAGCATAGGAAAATCCGCTATGATGTCACATGTTTAATACACTAATAGTGACAATCATGCCAACTAGTTCTAGGAGACCTAAAATAAAAATGATAAGAAGTATAATTAACATAGGAGCACAAAGCCAAAAAGGAAATATTTATCTACAAAAAAGAGTGAAGTATTCTATTGTCACATGTTTGATAGTTAAAGGGATGGCTTAAGGCGAGTTAAGGGAATGGCTTGGAGGGACATTCAACTGATTACTAATTAGATAAGGTTATGGCAGTAATTATCAATCAACTATAAATTTACTCAATCTTAAATACATTTATTAAAGTAAATTAAACTTACCTAATTTTTGAAATGTAGTTAGGTGATGGATTAAGGGGAGTAAAGAGGATGGATTAAAGGGAGATGCAATCAGTTACTAATTTTCCAAGGATGTGCTAGTAAATCAATTAACTATAAATCTATTTAACTCTAAACTCACATCCTAGACCAAGCTCGTTAAAGTTATTAAACTAAATCGTACTTACCTAACTTATGGAACATAGCTAGGGGATGGCTTAAGGGGAGCTAAGAGGATGGTTTAAGAGGAGATGCAATCAATTAATAATTTGGTAAGGATGTGCTAATAAATCATATAACTATAAATCTATTTAATCCTAAACTCACATCCTAGACCAAATTCATTGAAGTTATTAAACTAAATCATACTTACCTAACATATGGAAAATAGCTAGGGGATGGCAGGAGGGGAGTTAAGAGGATGGATTAAGGAGAGATGCAATCAACTACTAGTTTTCTAATGGTTTTCTAGTAAACCTATTAACTATAAATTTTCCTAATCCTAAACTTACATCCTAGACCAAATTCAAAAGTTATTAAACTGAATCGTACTTACCTAATTTATGGAACATAGCTAGGGGATGGCTTAAGGGGAGTTAAGAGGATGGATTAAGAGGACATGAAACCACTTAATAATCTAGTTAGGGAATGCTATTAAATCAATTCTAGTTCTATCAACTAAATATATACAACTATATATTAGTCAAAAAATAAAGTTTAAAAGTTTAAAATTTTTTACATACCTACAAAACTTTTTAAAAATTTACTCTGTTGTACCATCTGCATCATCTTTTTTTTGTAATGCATCTATGATTGTCTCATGCTCTTCCATAGAAAGTGTTTATAACTCTTTTGTTACATGTTTCCCTTGATATCTCACTAATGTATGTTTATTGCCACAACCAAATGTGAGTAGTGCATAATTTTTTTGTCTTTCATAATCTTCAAATGTAGGTATATTGTTCTTCCTCATTAGATATTTCCATAGCTAAGTGCTAACAAAAACCACAAAATCTATTGGATACTTAAAGTTATCATCTATTCTAGGCTATAACAACTTATGTTTTATCTCAACACATTGAGCTAACCAATACTCTATTTACTCTTCATTGCCCTCAGGTGCAACAACAACATACACATATCCTGCAAAAAATTACAAATTCAATAAAGTAAAACATGATATATAAGTCACAAAAACATAGGCATGTATAGAATTATATATTAAAAAATAATGTAATGAAATTAGATATTGAATTAATGTACCTTCTTGTACAAGGTCTGAAATATGATCATATTCATCTAATGCAAACAATTGATTATAATCTTCAAATGTTGTCTCATGTTGATCATGTTTTTGTATAGGTGTCAGGGATATTTGTTTCCATCCTTCAACCCATTCTGTATTTTCACATACTTCCCACTCACATCCAATACAAAACTAACAAAAATAGGCAATCTCCCTAGTCCATGAAGTCAATGTGCTTGTATTTGAACTCTTAAAAGAATGTCATTTTGTTGATCCACTAATTATCTCATAATCATACTAGGGAAGAATATTTTCTTCTTCCACTAACCAAAAGAACTATTGAACTATAAAGTTTTCACTTGATCTTGTAGACAATTTTGCATTACACTAATCCACAATTGCATGTATATCTTTAAACTTTTTTGGATCCACAAATTTTAGTTGCTCCCTAGAAAGAGCTCATTTCACACATGCTACAGCTTCATCATGTTCTCCTTTACCATGTCCAGCTTCAAGGAAACTTCACATATGTTGGATAGTGTTTTCTTTATGGGCCCTATATAGCTAATAAAACATTCTAGCATTTTTGAATTGTCCTATACAATTGTCTGTCCATATGAGATGTTGTGTCATCTAGATTTCTTTTATTTTTAAATTTCAAACAATATTTTGAAACAATACTATACAAACTCTAATGAATGTAACCAATTATCACTAAAATAGAAATGGTACTCCATCAAATATTTTTTATCATCTTTCATACCGTTATCTACACGTTTGTATATAATATGAACAACTTGATGGCTACCTGCATTGAGTTATAATATTGAGATTGAATCTCCTCTTGTTGAGCAAGGGTATAGTTTTCTACAAAGTCAACCAGTGAAAGTATAGTTCCAATTGGAAATATGTTTTTACATCTACAAAATTGTTCATCAAGCCACTGCGCATATTGAGAGTGTTTCACATATTTGTACACAATTTTGTTCTTGAATTTTGTGATGAATGCATGTACACTACTTTGTTTTATGACTAACTCACAATACTTTCCAATTTTTCCATCCCTTAATGGATATTGAAAATTGTTGAGTTTCTTCACATCCACTAATTGTTGTCCAAAATCATGTGAACTACTTTCATGCATGCATTCTCCTAACAATGAAAGGTTACCACATCTATTGCATTGTCTAGAAACACAGTTTAAAAAAAAATTACCCATCAGGTGTTTCACAAAGTAAACTTGTTATAAACTCCTTAATTTTTGTAGGTGGCATATTAATATTATATTCTTGCATAATTTGGTTAGTATGCAAAGAACAATGTATATATCAAATAACATCATAATAATAATGGAATTACACATGAGTTTATCAATAACAAGAGATTCATTGCTTATTAATTTTGGCATACCAATGTTTACATTTCTAAAATGATATTTGACTTATGCCAAAATTTTCTATAATTAAATGATTTAGAAATTTTTTATATAATTCTATTTGATTTGCATGTGCTTCTAGATTCCACTGTGTATGTTTTTGAATCCAGAAGCACATGCAAACTTATTATCATGGACTGTGGAAAACTCATGCCTTCAATTCTATTTGAGTCATGTCTAATATTTGTTTTGGATGAGGATCACAATTTTCTAACCTCACTCTTAATTTCAAAACATCTCTAGCATTAGACGAAATCCTTGTACTATCATGCCAATATTTTTCAATTAAAGATCTAATTTCATTATTTAATTTCATGTTAGACCTTGGGAGTCTACCACTAAAAGTCCAACATTGGTTAATTGAATCATATGATTCAATACTTACTCTTCTCTTTACCACTTTTCTCAAAGTTTTAGCATGCACATTTAAATATCCACTTGTTTTACTTATCATTCTTTTGCTCACAACTAATTTATTAACTAAAACAATTGTTATTGCTCATCGTGATGCATTCCTATTGTTAGATCAACTTGTTTTTCTAATAGAATCAATAGAATTAGCAACACTAGACATAACTTGTTCCATTGATTCATCCACATTTTTGGGTTTTACAAAAATGCCTAATTTTTAATTACTTTTCACATTTTTGACATTCTCATCAATTACATTACGAGTCGACATTGAAATCTTAAAATTTTTCTATAAAAAAATAGTTTATCCAATTTATTTGAATGGTTTCAAATTTGTCTCCAAGATATCTTACCATGAAGATTATCCAAAACATTTTTTTCAATTAAAAAAATATTTTCATTTTCACTCATACAAGGTTTTTATTTTCATTTTTTATTGTGTTGTTTCTAATAGAGGAATTTATATCAACATTTCTATATCCAACTTCCTTTAAACAACTAATCTCATTATCATTGAATGCATTTGAAGACATATTTGTATTTGTTTCTATAATCACATTTTCCATATTCTTGAACTTTGCCACATTTGCATATTGTACATTCACCTCATCCATGTTGGTCTCTTCAATGTTTTCCTCTTCATTAGTCATCGAATTGGATGCTTCAACATTCTTCATTTCTCAAATCCTTGCTCTCCTATCTATTTGTCATTTTACTTCTTTCTCTCAATGTACTTCAATTTCTTCAGGTGTCATGACTTTCTTTTTTCTTTTTTGTTGATCCTTATTTGATCCCATAGTTACCAAAATATCTTGATAAAATCAACAAATGGTATTTACTTTACTTAAAGTTGGATCCCTCCTTAAGCTTGTTGAAGTACAAGTAGACGTAAATCCTTTGTTCAATATATCACATGTGCTTGATTTCTCTAAAAAATAACTCCTTTGCTTGATCTCTCTAAAAATAATTTTTGTACTTAATTCCATTTGCAAATGCTCTTTATTATTGATTCCATAAAAAAATGAATATAATATGACTTGTTAAGGCATTTTAATTGACATCTGCATACAAAAAAATCACAGAAATAGTTGTCAAGTTGTACACAAAAATACAAGTTGTAGAGATTCAGTGATACTACGTTTTAATAAAAAAATATAATGGGTATATTAGAAACATGTGTTTGTTTAGAAATGGGTACCCATTCTCTTTTTCGAATGCGTATGCATTTAGAATAGGTTCCCATTTCATTTTAAAATGGGTGCCCATTTCTTAGTAGGTATGTAGTCCACAAAGTTTGAATTTTGAAACACATGGCTTTGCTTTGGTTTTAGGCTTGGAAACCCAACCCTTAGCCTTGGACCTACAAGTACAAGACCATTTTAACAATAAGAGGAAAAATTGACTTTACCACTATGGCTGACAACTATTTTTTAGAATTTTTAGATCAAATTAAAACCCATTACAAATCATAATGTCTAGTTTTCAAATATATATATTTTTTACTGTTGGATACATTTTTCTATTTATTAATTATTTTTTAAACAAAGAGGCTCATAAACTTTTTTTTGATAACTTAGAGGCATCCCCTGACCATGTGTTTAGATCATGTAGGTCCGTGGTGACTCTACCCAGTGAGCTCAACCACCCTTGCCCTGGTCTTACTTTGATGCCAAGTTTTGGGGGGGGAGGAGGCGAGCGGAGGCGAGACTAGTCCTCTGGGGGTTGACAACGAGCCAGAATCGCATAAAACCTTTTCAACCTGGGGCAGCATGAGTCAACCTCGGGACCTATATGGCAAGAACCCAAAGCCCTTAACCGACCTTGCTACCCCATCAAACTGACTCATAAACTTGAAATGACATCCATTACTTTTTTAATAACTTTTGATTTTGTAATTTTAAAAAACAAACATTATGTCTGACCAATCTAGGCATCATTCTCTACATAATGATTTTTTTGTTATGATTAATTTAGCTAAAATTATGTTGGTTGAACATGAGGGATTTAAAAAAATACAAATTAGTGCCAAAAAAATTAATTAAAAAAATATTTATCAAAAAATTACAAAAAAAATCCTAACCAAACTTCAGCATCATATGCATTTTTCCACAAGAAGAATTAGAAAAATACTTTCAATTAGGTCAAATTATGCTAGCCATACACGTGCATGCTTTGACCCAGAACATGAGACTTTTAAAAAGTCATTTTTTGTACATTTTATACAAAACCAACTTTTATTATCTAGGTATTAGAATAAATTACATATTTGAAAACTAGAAATAATTTACCTTATATTCTATATTGTTATATCATATTAATATTCTATGTGTAAGTGCTTCAAATTTTTACTCCAACTATGACAGAATTTGAAAAACAGGAAAAGCACTTTTACTTTTTGGCCAGAAAGTGGACCCAACTTCTTGCACTCATCCTTACACTTGTCTCTTTGAGTTGATCAATCTACCGTATAACTTTGGATATCTTCTTTTGGGTTGGGTACAACTTTTAGCCCTTTCAGTGGATTGTCCTATTATGCTCCTCTCTTTGAGTAGGTCAATTTGCCATATAACTCTAGTTACTTCTCTTTTGGGTCCCTCTCACCCCTATGGTGGTAGTTCACCATTTTTAGGACCAATAGGATGCACAGGATGATGGTGATAGTTTGTCATTGATGTCAAAAAGATATTGAGGGTGTTGAGTTAGTATGCATCTTCACAAGGTATCATCAGGACTTGCACTATTGATATAGGTGGATCATGTCTTTTACAATTGTTCATTCTATAAGGAACATCAATCAGGAGTTGGCTTGATTACTGTTTACCTTTCATGTGGTGTGTTGATTTTCAATGGTGTTGTTGATTAGTTGCTCATATAGGTGATGGAATTTGTTAGTTGATCTCATGCAAAGTCTTCATTGGAGGTTCCAAGTTTTTTGATTGCTTCATTTCAAAAGTTGATGAGATTTTTGGTTAAATTCAGAATGAGTTGAAATTGAGTTGTCATTCTCATGTTGTCTGTAAGTTGAGGTTGATGCAAGTTGAGGTTATTCATGATGGTCTTGAGGTTGTTGATGGTGCTCTCAATTCACATAACTTTGTGATCTATACCCTAAGACTTAAGTTCTAAAGGAATAATGCATAAGAAGCTGTCTACATATGCCTTCAGTTTCTCTCTGCCAAGATAAGCCTTCTTTGATATTTGAAATAGTCTTATTCATATGCATTGAGTGCCAAGAAGAAAGGTTTCTTAGGGAGCACAAATTATGCCATAATTATGGTTTTGTTTTAAATATTTAAAAATTTTATTTTAATCCTTTAAATCTATCGGCCCCCTATATATCATGTCTTAATGACATTAAAAAAAGTGAACTTTATATAAAAAATTCATTGAATGTTGTGGGTGGTCGATGCATATGATAAAAAAAGGTACGAATTTATGTGGGGCTCGAATTTGAAGAAAGGAATTTTTTTCTGGTCTCTTTTATAAGAGATATGCATTAAATATATTTTTGGTTCGAGATTTTTAGAAGGCTTTAAAAGATTTTAATAAAAAGCTTCGGTTATGTTTTTTAGTGAAGGATATAAATAAGTTATAAGTGGTAGTTTCTTAAATTAAGAAACTTTTGGTTTCCTATTTTATTGCCCTTTAAAAGGGCATCTTTTTAATGGAGGAGTTAAGGAGATTTTAAAGGGAATTTGTTGAGTTTTTAAAGCCACCTTTTAAGGAGATTTTTTTTTATTCTTTTGAATAAGGATTTTTTATAAAGAGATTATTTTGAAGTGTGAAGAATATATTTTTTGAGGAGATTTTGGTAGAGATTTTTCATTTTGCAGGATATGAAGAGTCTTGTTGAAAAGAAAATGAAGGGCTTGAAAAGATGAAAGAGATTTTTTGAGAAGAAGAAGAAGTTCAACGGATTTGAATGAAAAAGTATGGAAGTTTTTTTAAGAAGAATTATTTTTTTTACAGATCAAAGAATATGAAGCATCATGCAGAGAGAAGATGAATCTTTGAAGGAATATAAAGAGATTTTGTTTATACAGAGAATATATTTTTATGCAGGATTCAATGGATTAAATGAAGGAGTTTGTCTTCTTGCACATGGAGATTAGATTTGAAAGAAATTTTATTTTCTCTTTCAAGATCAACTTATTTTTTATACAGGGAAGTTGGATTTTGTATATGAAGAGTCATTTGCAGACAAAAATGAAATATTGTAATGTGAAGTTTTTGAAAAGAATTTCCAGGTGCTTCAACAAGACTGAGGAAGATGAAATAATAGGATTTTATTTCAGATGCAAAGTCAAATTAATTTTCTTATAGGGGATTGATTTTCTTTTGTAGAATATGAAAGGTCATTTCATATTTAATGGTATTGCAGATGGATTGATAAGTGTGTGTAGAGTTGTAGATCAATGATGAAGACAATTTTATGAAAATTCTGTATAAAATGTGAAAAACCAATTTGTAATGATTTTCGTATATTTCCTGATCAGGTGAATTAGATGATTCAAGGATAAAATATCAGAGGATTGGAATGATGGAATGTATGTTGCAGATGAGTAGATTTGAATGGTGCAAATCAGATTGAGCAGCAATCACTTCTTGCACATGAGATTTTTAGTTCTGATTGATTGAGAAATGCCAGTGAGGCACAACAGTATGCCAGTGAGGCTTGTAGGTTGGTAAGACCATTTGTCAGTGAGACACATACATCAGCCAGTGAGGCTTGTAAAGATATTTTCAAGGTTAAGCTAGTGAGGCAGTTTTGGAGTGGTTTTTATACCCCAGGAGGGTTTTCCACTCGTGCAAATTTGTGTTATGTGTCATATTGTTTTCATTTGTATGTGTGTATGTTAATACGTTGCTTATAAGGTTTTGTTCTCCTTCTTCATTCTTAGTTTTGTGCATATGTGTTTGACAAATCAATGATAACTTTCTCTCCTTTGTGCTCTGCAAGTTAAAGTTTGAAAAAGATTTGAAAATTCACACAACACTGATTCACCCCCCCTCTCAGTGTTGTTCTTGACTCCTACAATTGGTATCAGAGCCAGTTTCCCTCTTGCAGCTTAATCAGCTTGGGTAGGTCCTATGTGTGGAGTTCAATGGGTAAGTGCAGGAGAAATAAGAACATGAGAAATGTTAAGACTCATTCTGGTCAAAAGACACAAGAGACATCATTCATATCAAATATAGATGTTGATAAAGATGCTCTCCATGTTGAGTCTAATATTATCTTAGAAGAAAAAGTTTCAGATGTTCCTCAGTTTGATGGTTCAAATTTTTCAGTTTGGTTTGTTAGAATGCAAGTGTATTTATCCTCCTTAGGATATGATGTTTTAATGTCAGTTGAGAATTGTAATTCTTCAAATAACAAAGAAGCTCTTGAATGTAATGATATTGCAAAGAAGGCTATATTATCTGCTCTGTCTAATGATGTTATTTGTAAAGTTATGGATTGTGTTACAGCTCAGGATATGTGGAGGAGATTGAAAAGAATTTACCAAGGTAATGATAAAGAAGAGGACACTCTGGTGTGTCAAGAAAGTGGCAATGAAAGGCAATCACATGAAGAAGTTGAGACCCAATCAAATTCAGAAGATGATGATGATTAGGATTATGATGAACAAGACTGTGAGATTGATCTGGAAGGAGAGCTCATATATGCTCTAACTGAACTCAAGAATTATAAGAAGGAGAACAAGAAATTAATGTTGCAATTGCAGCAAGAAAGAGTTTTAAAAGACAAAGCTCTTACAGATCTTGAAGATGCTAGAAACCTGATTGTAGACTTGAAGAATCAAGCAAGTGAATCAAACAAATTGATTGTCAGTTTGAAATCAGAAATTGAAGAAGCTAAGAGGATAGCTGATGTCTCAATATCTAACCGTGAAGTTGCAAGGATTGAGAATCTAAAACTAGAGAGCGATATTATCAATCTGAGAAAAGAGTATGATGGTCTCAAAGCTTTATCTAAGAAGTATAAGGAGTTTGAAGAAAGCACAAGAAAGCTACATAAGATGCTTGGTAAACAAAAACTATATGGAGACAATACTGGACTTGGTTTTGAAGAAGCAGAATGTTCAAAAGCTAGAGAGACTCCTAGAAAGAAGATTGAATTGAATGTTACCACTGAAAACAAAATACATAATCAAAGCAGAAGAAATTTCAGAAAAAGTGCTCATGTTAGACAAGCATACATGTACAGATATAACTATTCATTTAATGGTTATTGTTATACTTGTAATCAATTTGGACACAAATTAGTTAATTGCAGAAGGAATACTAACATTATTTGTTATAAGTGCAAAAATATTGGACATATACAAAGAAATTGTAAAAGGTATGATTCTGCATGGAAGTCTAACATGAGTTCTCAAAGATACTATCAATCATTTGATCATGATTACAGAATAATTTGTTATAATTGCAATTCTCTTGGTCACAAAGCATTTAGTTGCAGAAAAGCATCACTTGATTCGATGGGTTGGAAATTGAAAGAGACAGAAAAGGTTTGGAGGAAGAAAGAGCCTGTTAAGATTTGGAAGCAGAAACATAGTCAAGAGAAGTCAAATACTAAGCTTGTGCATCTTGCACAAGTTATTTCATCTGTTGCATAACAGATAGAATAATGTGAGGGGGAGTTGTTCTTGTTCTATCTTTTATCCCCAAGAAGTTACAAGAGGAGATCAGTTGATCTTGTTTTGTTTGTCATGCTTGCCTGATAATGTTTGAAATGAAGTTTCTGATGTTTTTGAGTTTCAGTGTATGTTAGGTGTTCATGATCAGTGACATGTTTAGTGGATCATATAAAGTGTTCAAAAGCTCTCTACACAAAGAGTTTGATGATGTTGTGACATTGATCCTATTTGTATATTGTTTGATACTTACATGATTAAGTTGTCATGATGCTTCTGTTAAGGTGTTCTCAAGGAACTCTCACCTGCATTTGGTTTTGCAAAGTGGTGTTACAGGAAGAGCTTGATGGTGAAGGTTGTGTAATCTTGATGGGCTGATTTGAATGATAAAGTCAAGAGGAAGGAGTTCATTCTTGTTGATTGTAGATGTGGTTATGTATATATCAGGTTTGACAGTGTGTTGTAAAAGGTATCTTGTGCAGAAGGATGATCTTTATTCTTGATTGCAGAATGAATGTTCATTTAGAAGTGATCATTGGTGTAATAATTTTTGCTGAGAGCTTGTTGTCCTTACATTGATACAAGAAAAGTTGATTGTGATGTCAAAAGGTGTTTGATGGTGACATGATTTTTCTTAGCATGGATGGTTTGATGTTAGTAATTGGATGGTTTACTTCAGGGCTAAGTCAAGAAGTGTATGTGTTTCAGGAGTTTGTTAAAGGAAGTAATCAGAGGATCTCATTGATGTCAGTGTTTCATCTTCATCTACAAATTTGTGTTGTGATTAGAAGTGGTATAGTGCAGTCTATGGGCAGCTTGTAATAGTGGTTTGGTGCTTGGTTTGATATGCCTTACATGATTGTTTGATGTCTTGTTGCTCTCAGGTTTTTATGGTTGTTCAATATGCAGATGAACTTGGAAAGAGCTCAGAGTTCTCAAGAAAAGTTTTGGACAGCAAATTGCAAAACTAATCAGTGCCTTAAGTGGTATTTCATTTCTTGGTTGGTATGAAGGATGATAAGGTGAGTAATAGTGCTTGTGATTCAAGAAATGAGAATTGATTGTTATCGGCATACTTTGCTAGTCTCTTGCTGATGATCTATATGAGTTATTTTTCTCAGGGGGAGATAATAGTCTTTGTCATCAAATGTCAAAAAGGGGGAGAAAGAAAAATTGCAATCAAATGGTTTTGCCATCAATGACAAAGGGGGAGATTGATGGTGATAGTTTGTCATTGATGTCAAAAAGATATTGAGGGTGTTGAGTTAGTATGCATCTTCACAAGGTATCATCAGGACTTGCACTATTGATATAGGTGGATCATGTCTTTTACAATTGTTCACTCTATAAGGAACATCAATAGGAGTTGGCTTGATTGCTGTTTACCTTTCATGTGGTGTGTTGATTTTCAATGGTGTTGTTGATTAGTTGCTTATATAGGTGATGGAATTTGTTAGTTGATCTTATGCAAAGTCTTCATTGGAGGTTCCGAGATTTTTGATTGCTTCATTTCAAAAGTTGATGAGATTTTTGGTTAAATTCAGAATGAGTAGAAATTGAGTTGTCATTCTCATGTTGTCTGTAAGTTGAGGTTGATGCAAGTTGAGGTTATTCATGATGGTCTTGAGGTTGTTGATGGTGCTCTCAATTCACATAACTTTGTGATCTATACCCTAAGACTTAAGTTCTAAAGGAATAATGCATAAGAAGTTGTCTACATATGCCTTTAGTTTCTCTCTGCTAAGATAAGCCTTCTTTGACATTTGAAATACTCTTATTCATATGCATTGAGTGCCAAGAAGAAAGGTTTCTTAGGGAGCACAAATTATGTCATAATTATGGTTTTTTTTTAAATATTTAAAAATTTTATTTTAATCCTTTAAATCTATCAGCCCCCTATATATCATGTCTTAATGACATTAAAAAAAGTGAACTTTATATAAAAAATTCATTGAATGTTGTGGGTGGTCGATGCATATGATAAAAAAAGGTACGAATTTATGTGGGGCTCGAATTTGAAGAAAGGAATTTTTTTCTGGTCTCTTTTATAAGAGATATGCATTAAATATATTTTTGGTTCAAGATTTTTAGAAGGCTTTAAAAGATTTTAATAAAAAGCTTCGGTTATCTTTTTAGTGAAGGATATAAATAAGTTATAAGTGGTAGTTTCTTAAATTAAGAAACTTTTGGTTTCCTATTTTATTACCCTTTAAAAAGGCATCTTTTTAATGGAGGAGTTAAGGAGATTTTAAAGGGAATTTGTTGAGTTTTTAAAGCCACCTTTTAAGGAGATTTTTTTTGTATTCTTTTGAATAAGGATTTTTTATGAAGAGATTATTTTGAAGTGTGAAGAATATATTTTTTGAGGAGATTTTGGTGGAGATTTTTCATTTTGCAGGATATGAAGAGTCTTGTTGAAAAGAAAATGAAGGGCTTGAAAAGATGAAAGAGATTTTTTGAGAAGAAGAAGAAGTTCAATGGATTTGAATGAAAAAGTATGGAAGTTTTTTTAAGAAGAATTATTTTTTTTGCAGATCAAAGAATATGAAGCATCATGCAGAGAGAAGATGAATCTTTGAAGGAATATAAAGAGATTTTGTTTATACAGAGAATATATTTTTATGCAGGATTCAATGGATTAAATGAAGGAGTTTGTCTTCTTGCACATGGAGATCAGATTTGAAAGAAATTTTATTTTCTCATTCAAGATCAACTTATTTTTTATACAGGGAAGTTGGATTTTGTATATGAAGAGTCATTTGAAGTTTTTGAAAAGAATTTCCAGGTGCTTCAACAAGACTGAGGAAGATGAAATAATAGGATTTTATTTCAGATGCAAAGTCAAATTAATTTTCTTACAGGGGATTGATTTTCTTTTGTAGAATATGAAAGGTCATTTCATATTTAATGGTATTGCAGATGGATTGATAAGTGTGTGTAGAGTTGCAGATCAATGATGAAGACAATTTTATGAAAATTCTGTATAAAATGTGAAAAACCAATTTGTAATGATTTTCATATATTTCTTGATCAGGTGAATTAGATGATTCAAGGATAAAATATCAGAGGATTGGAATGATGGAATGTATGTTGTAGATGAGTTGATTTGAATGGTGCAAATCAGATTGAGCAGCAATCACTTCTTGCACATGAGATTTTTAGTTCTGATTGATTGAGAAATGCCAGTGAGGCACAACAGTATGCCAGTGAGGCTTATAGGTCAGTAAGACCATTTGTCAGTGAGACACATACATCAACCAGTGAGGCTTGTAAAGATATTTTCAAGGTTAAGCTAGTGAGGCAGTTTTGGAGTGGTTTTTATACCCCAGGAGGGTTTTCCACTTGTGCAAATTTGTGTTATGTGTCATATTGTTTTCATCTGTATGTGTGTATGTTAATACGATGTTTATAAGGTTTTGTTCTCCTTCTTCATTCTTAGTTTTGTGCATATGTGTTTGACAAATCAATGATAGCTTTCTCTCCTTTGTGCTCTGCAAGTTAAAGTTTGAAAAAGATTTGAAAATTCACACAACACTGATTCACCCCCCCTCTCAATGTTGTTCTTGACTCCTACACATAAGCCCACTATGCACTCTCTCAATGATCGCCTTGATCACATACAAACAAAAAGTCAAGGAAGGTTCAATAGCTTCAAAGACCAACTCTCCCAAAAATGGATTGGCTACTCTCAGCGACAAAAAAAGGCCAACCTTCCTCTCCTATACAAAGTTCCTTCTTCCACAATTAGGGTGGCCCTCTTCATCCCCCTAAACTAGATCTCCATAATTGTGATTGTATAGATCTCCCTAATCATTTCATTGAAAGTTGTAAAATTGATCCACTAGGGATCTAATCATGATTGGCAGAGAAATGAAGAAATGATATTCGATGATTTTCTAGATACAAAGTAGAAGCGTATATAAAACTGAGGGAATTACAGTTATGAGCAGTTGAAGTTGGTTTACAGTTACACCAAACTAAACCGCCTACTGACTCAATGTAGTAACCGACTGATAACTAACTGAACCGACTGAACAATGTACTAACAGTAACGCTAACTTTCCCCCCTTATTACATTGTTCCTGCAATAGTACCAAGGTACCCCCCCTTATTGCTAAAATATTCAACAAAGCTGATTACATAATATGAATACATATTTTATAGAAGATCTTCTCCCAAAGAACAAATCCTGAACCAAGCGAGGCTCCATTATGTTGTCTAGTCTACCCTCGGAAAGGCATCGTTTCAAGCTGTGTTCTTGAGCTCTTTAGTCCCAAGCTCTCAAATCACAGAGTCTTGAATTATTCGACAATGGCCCCTAAGAGATACAACAGATCTCTGCCATGTTGTCTAGTGACCGCGAAAGGGTATAATTCAAGATCATATACTCTTTGAAGCTCACTAGACAACAATCCATATTGAGCTCAACACCAAACCCCAAACCTGTCTCCAAAACAAAATCTTCACAAAACATACATTCTTCAAATCTGTCAGCTCTGTCAGCAACAACAAAGAAAAAACAACCAAAACCAAAAATGCTTCTCATGCAAAGCATCATCTCAAAGTGAGAAGCTAACTTGAGATGATGGTAAATCCTCCATCCTCCGATGCCGCTTGCCTCCAATATGACCTTGCTCAAAGGGCATATCCACAGAAATTAATAGTTCCATCTGGTGGATCCTCATCCTTAATATCTGGTGGGTCCTTATCATCTTCAATGCAAGCAAGATTTCCTTCATTTTTGAGCTTTCCTTTAAGAACATCACTTGCTCGAGTTCTACAATCCCAAGCTATGTGACCATTTTTCTTACAATAAAAACATTTGATTCTCTCTGATCTCTTGTAATTACTTCTTGAAAATAATGCTTTCTCCTGAGGATCATCTTCTGAATCTTCTGTTGTTCTCTTCTCTTCTGATAGAAGAGCAGAAATCATACCTTCTAGAGTTTGTGAAGATATTTGACTGAGAGTAAAAACAACATTGTTGTATTTTGAAGGCAAGCTATTCAATAGGATGGCCCTAGCATCATCATCATCTACTGTAACCTTAACCTCTGCTAGCTGTCTAATGAGAGATTGCAAGTTACTTATATGATTTGACATTGTGATTCCATCTTCCATCTTAAATCGAAATAATTGAAGTTTTAGAGAAAACTTTGCATTAACGGCTTTTGCTCCAAACAATTTATTCAGATTATCCCAAATTTTAGTTGATGATTTATCCAAATCAATATGGTGCAATTCAGTGTCAGAAAGAGCAAGACCAATTATAGCCTTGGCTTTATCATCTCTACTACTCCAATCTAATAACTTATTTGCATATGTAGGTGCTTTTTCCTTTCCACTGACTATTGCCCATAAATTTTTATTCATTAGTTGCATTTGAATTTTCATTCTCCAAGTATGAAAATTGGAACCAGAGTATTTGTCTAATGGAATCTCCATCACACAAAAAAAAATTCAGAAAAGAAATAATGTGACAAAAAAAATGCCTTATCAACAGCTTACTATGTTTTCCTTCATGATCTTCATGATTGCACAAGGCTCTTTCCTCAAAATCCTACAACCTCTTTCCAATAGTTGGGCGGCTCAGATTAGCAAGAAATAATGACAGGATCTGATGAACTCCTCTTGGTGTCTCTTTTCCACTCAAAAATAACCCAATCGCTAGAAATGAAGAATGGAATGCTTCTTTCTAAACATACTTACAACCAGATTTGGAAATATGCACTACAGATTTCAATAGATTTCAACACTTCATCTAATTTTCTATCTTTTGCCATGAAATGACTACAAATTCTTCCTTCCAATGTTTTCTGACCTGCAAAACTTAGTCTTCAAACACCTTATGCAATTCCATCACCAGCGCATATCTTCATCTTCAAACAACTTATGCAATTTCATCACCAACGCATATCTTCTACTCGTCACAGTCAGCGGCTCACAGGATACTCCATTTCACATAGGAAACGCCTAGCAATCAGAGAAGGTTTTGGCGCTCTTTTCAAACTCAAACGGCTTCCTTGCTTCCTGTCTGGGGCCTGCAACAGTCTTCAAAAGCGATCTTCTGCCATTCGCTGCTCAATAGGACTCGATTGCCCATGCTAACTGCTCAATAGGACACCAGCCAAAAGAGGCTCTGATACTATTTCATGATTGGCAGAGAAATGAAGAAATGTTATTCAATGATTTTCCAGATACAAAGTAGAAGCGTATATAAAACTGAGGGAATTGCAGTTATGAGCAGTTGAAGTTGGTTTACAGTTACACCAAACTAAACTGCCTACTGATTCAATGTAGTAACCGACTGATAACCAACTGAACTGACTGAACAATGTACTAATAGTAACGCTAACATCTAACTGAGGAGAAATTGATCCTCCTAATCCTACATATTCCCTAAAGGTGCTCCTAAACATTGTCTGTCCTTATGCACATTCATATAACATATATCAAGTGAATGGATCTAAATACTCAACATTCTACCATACTAGATCTACAAGTTTTAAATTAATCTCATTCATAGGTTTAATTCTATACTTGTAGAGATTAGATCCACATTCACAAAAGTGATCCAAAACAAATAATAGTCAATTTCTAAAATATGAGATCTTCATTTGAATCAAACCTACAATTCTAAACAAATTAACTTTTAACATCTATTATAACAAGTCTTTATCAAATTTCGAGCTAAATATTACATTTAATTTATTTCAATTATCAATTATAACTGACAAAGTTATTTATCATTATAATTCAATAAATTATCTTAAATTAGTCTATATAAAAATGTATATTAATTCTTTTAAAATACTACATACAACATAAAAAAATTAACCTAATCTCTAAGCATTTACCTCCAAGAGTTTCTAAGAAATTGTGTCAAATAGTTTACAGTAAATTCCACTGTGTTTGACTGCATTCAACTTTGTTTATCTCCTTCCCGTTGCTTTTGCGATTGTTAAGCTCCACAAGTGATGGAGAGTTTCAGTGAGTATGAGCCTCCCACGCCCGAAATCTACTCTGATGTCAACAACGAGTATCATGTGTTTCTCAGCTTTCGCGGACCAGATGTCAGAACAAAATTTGTGGACCATCTGTACGAATCTCTCTCTGCAGCGGGGCTTCCGGTTTTCTTGGACAGCGAAGAACTGGAGAAGGGCAAACACATCGATTCCAGCTTGCAAAATGCCATTGAAAAAAGTGATGTTCTCATCCCCATATTTTCCGAACACTATGCAGAATCAACTTGGTGTCTGGAAGAGGCGGCCCGAATGTGTAGATCCAATGGCTTCATTATTCCTCTCTTTTATGATGTTCAGCCCTGTGATGTTCGCTACCCTCGAAGAAAGGGAGGTAAATTCGTCGAGGGATTCCAAAAACATTACAACCATTTAGATCGGCAGAATGAAAGTAGAATTCAAAGCTGGGAGAATGCTCTGCATCAAATCTCTCATCTTTCTGGTTGGACATTGGAAGCAGAGTCCTGGTAATTGTTTCTATGTTTTTTAAATTAGATCAGGGACAAACCAAAAGAAAACTTGTGTACAGGTGCAGTTATTAGAGAAATCTACTATAGATTAAATTTTTATACATTTTCACTCAGGCCTAGAATTTGATCATTTGTGGACCGGTTTTTCAAATTTTAAGTCATATTTTACAATTTCAAAGTTTATTAAGTGGTATAATTAAATTTGTTATCTATATCATATGCCTTTAAGGGTGTGGTGTGATGGTTAAAAATGTGGCATATTGACAAATCCACCACCAAAGTTCAAATTCTTTATGGGCCGTTGAATTTGCAGATCTTGTGCCTTTGCTAACTGTTAATATGGGGTGATAATGCCCAAGAACGCAATTTCCTCTTTGGCTCTGAACAATTAAAAGCAAATCTCCCAACTAGAGATTTCTCAAGCCTACTGGGCACTCTATCAACAATTTAAAGATGCCCATCTTCTTCCACCACTAATGGTTCCAAAAAGGGAAACCTGACACGTCTTAGCCCCAGAGAAGGAAGGGCAAGCACTGGCCCTCAGAGCAAGAGAAGGCTTGGCCTCTAAACCTGGAACAACATCGACAGGGGAAGAGGCTTTTGAAGAAAGGAGAAAACCCCTTTTATAAAGTGATATATAAGCGAGACATTTATATAGTGGGTAGATCATTTGACTATCTAAATTATTCAGAAATAGCGTTTTTCTTCACTTTTGTTACTTTTCTCTGCTGGTTAAGATAGCAGGGAGATTTATTGTACTGGTTGTAATCTACAAGATCAGCTAACAGTCATAAGGATTTGGTTATTCTCATTACACTCTCCCTACCAGCTACATCAGCTTTGTTGCTGGTTCAACAACTTCAAGTGTCAGGAAAGTAATATCAAACCTTCAGATAGCTTTACTGGCTCTCCTTAATCTGAGCCATTCTCCTAATAACATTCTCTGATTATCTTTGAAACATTTTCAACTTATTGGTGAACTTGATGGTTGTGAACTGTCAATATTATGTTGTAATCGTCTTGAAATATACAAATTTAAGTGTTTGGGGGTTTCTTTTATAGATTCTTTGGAGGCTTGTAGCTCTTTTGACTACTGTAAACTGGCTGTATTTGTGGAATTTTCTATACTTTATATCTTTCTTCCTATGATCAAAATAATAGTTTTACCAAATTAGTAACAACTTTAAATTTGCATCGTAAGGTGTAACCGTGTATCCTATGCAAGGTGATTTTGCAGGTACGAAGCAAAACTAGTAAAGAGAGTTGTGAAAGACCTGTTGAATACCTTGAAGAAGAATGCTCCATTGCATGTTACTATGCATCCCGTTGGACTCGAAAGGGATAAACATCAGCTACTACACAGTTTAAATCTGAGTTCGACGAACATAACAGTGAGAGTGGGAATTAGCGGTTTAGGCGGTATTGGGAAAACCACCTTGGCCAAGGCCGTTTACAATGAAATTCATGGGAGATTTAAGGCTTGTTGTTTTCTCTTCAAAATTGGAGCTACTGCACAGAACGAAACTGGACTTATGGACTTGCAGGGAAGAATTTTAAGGGATTTGGTAAATTACGACGGAGAAGTTTCAAGTGTTGATAAGGGGAAAGTTCTGATGAGAGATCTATTGAGAGGAGTCCGGGCCTGGTCATTTTGGACGATGTGAATGATAGATGGCAGCTGCATGCGGTGGATGGGGATTGGTTTGGCCATGGTTGTAGAGTCATCATTACTTCCCGAGACAAACACATACTCAATCTCGCTAAGGTCGATTCAGTTCATGAAATGAGTGGACTGCAGGAGGAGGAAGCTCTCCAGTTGTTTAGTTGGCATGCTTTCTCTACGGCAGTCCCGGCTAATCCCTACAAAAAGCTTTCTACAGGAATTGCAAAGGCCTGTGGGGGTAATCCTCTTGCATTAGAAGTCATTGGAGCACATTTGTTTGATAAGAAGGAGCCCAATGATATCCAGTGCTGGGAAGAAGCTCTCCATATAATTGGAGAACATCCAGAAATTTTTAAAGTCCTTCGAATTAGTTATGATGGACTTAGTGCTGATGAGAAGGAAATGTTTCTGGATGTAGCTTTCTGCTTTGTTGGTGAAAATATAAAAGAAACAGTTATTTACTGGGAAGCTTTACACACCAAAAAAGTTCAAACAGCCATCAAAAATCTTTCCCTCAAAATGCTTATAGAAATAGGTGGCCCTGAGGATCCTCTCGATATGCATGACCTTTTGCGGCAAATGGGAAAAGGAATTCAAGAGCAAGCTGGCAATAATAGCAGAGTGTGCCTGCCTATAGGCCCGCACAGAGCTTTGAACAGAGACACAGCAGAGGGAGTGAATATGCTTGTTTACACAGGAGAGAATGGAACAGAGACTGTTAGGCTGCCTAGCATGCCTAAACTGCGCTACCTATTTGTGCAAAATACAAGACTAGTGGGCAACATTGAAGAGCTAGCTCCGAATTTGATATGGATTAAAATTAGAAAATGTGAATTTTTAAGTGATATTTATACATGGATAAGGTTAAGAAACACACTCCAGTTCGACAAATGGTCCCAACTCAGGATCTTTAGTCTAGAGCAGTGTCCAAGTCTTACGAGAATCCCAAACAATCTCGGCAGGTGGGTGAACCTCCAACGCTTGCATCTGGAGGATTGTTCAGCTCTCACAACTCTTCCAAACACACTCGGTAACTTGTCACAACTCAAGCAGTTAAGTTTGTGCGGCTGTGCAAGTTTAACAAGTCTTCCTCTTACTGTGGGCAACTTGGTGCAGCTAAAAGAGTTGTGTTTGGGCGGCTGTGCAGATCTAAAAAGCCTTCCCAGCACAATAGGTAATTTAGCTCAACTGCAATTGTTGTATTTGTACGGATGCACAGGCCTAAAGACTCTTCCCAACACAATGGGCGACTTGGCACAACTCGAGGTGTTGAACTTGCATGGTTGTGCGGGCGTACGAAGCCTTCCTGACACGGTGGGGAAGTTAGCTCAGCTTAGGATGTTAAACTTTCATGGGTGCTCAGGCCTTGGAAGGTTTGAAGATGTGCTTGTCCAGGTAGCTCAGCTCAGGCAGTTAAACAGGTAAAAGACCATTTGCAGATCGAATTTAATTTGGGGTACAGAGACCCTTTTTCAGAATTTTGAAAGAAGATTTCCTTGTTTAATTTCAATAATGGTTGAATTTTTTTCTCTCATTATCTAGTGCCTAAAACGATCATGAATTTCACAGACGCACCGGATTAAGGAGCTTACTGGAGAAGAAGTTTAATGTCTACCTAGGTTTTCCCGCGAAGGAGGCAAGGGAAACGACTGATCGTCTGTACGGATCATTGCGCACCACGTCACTTCGTATGCTCAGCGACGGGGTCTTGAAGGATGAGCTTATAGTGGATGGACATTGGTCATATATCATGGCAATAAATAGTAGTGATATTTTTGTTCCTGTATTTTCCAGAGCCATTACAATTCCGCATCCGTGGATAAGGCCGGCGGACGGTATGTGCGGCTGGAATGGCCTAATTATTCCTTTCTTTGATGATGTGGAGCCCCTCCGTGTCCAAGGCAGCGTCAGTCCATGCTTGATGCGCCCTGCAGAGTACACCTATACGTTTAAAGATCCTCAAGAAGAGCGTTACGAAAAATTTTTCTCTGTATTGATTTGAGTGGGCACTACTGATATTACATTCGGCTGCTTCCCTGAATAAAAGAGTTGATGTACATCACAATGTTCTGATGAAGTTTGTATGATTTTTATGGACAGTTTATTGTATACGATCTCTTTTATAATGATATTTTGTATGTTTATATTTCTTTTTGTTTAGTTTTTAGTCAAAATTTATTGATTTATGATTATGCTTATCAGAGATAGGTTCACATGAATCACTACTTAAAAATAAGATGGATCAATAAGTTTGACTCAAAAAACTACACAGTTATATCTTGATATACCTAAATTTGACACACTACAAAAAAATACCTCCTACTCTATATTTATATTTGTTAAATATTATCTAGACTTAGTTTTTCACTTGTAACTACTTATTTTAATTTTAACTTAGCTTTATTCAATATAAAAAGAAAACCAGGTTGTTCATGGCACAATGTGATGGTTAAAGCATGGCATTGTTATCTGTACCACCAAGGTTCAAACCCCTACTGGGCCAATGAGCTCACGAACCTTGCATCCTCGCAAGGCCCCTACTGGGCCAATGAGTTTGCGGCTTAAAGCCCCCATTGGGCCAACGAGCTCGCAGGTTTGAACCTGCAAGCATTCATGCTAAGACGTTCATGCCAAGGGATGAGGCCTCCAGTGTTGTGGCCTCACCCGAGTCAAAAGTGTTCACCAATCTAAAAAAAACACAAGCTTTAAAATTATACTTATTTCAATATAACTATAAGTCATGTGATCGAAAGATTGGATTATAAGGTAGAGTTGATATGTTATTTTTTACATCTTTCAAGTTGGTATGCATTTTTCTTATTATATATTATTTTGTTATACCAACCGTGGCTTTTAACAATTGACATATCATAACTAACAGGAATTAAGGAGGAAATGTTACAAGCAATATTCTAATTTAAGTGGTTGTTGTTTCACGCACTACACTGCTTATTAACATTTGCATTCTATATTTAATATTGGATTGATGCTCTTTCTTTCGCCTTTGAATTCAAAATTTAGTCTGGTCAATGGGTTTTTGGTCTATTGGTGAAGTTGAATGGTTCTAAATGAGTCCACCAAGGATCAAGTCTTGTTATGTGCAAGGCCTCGAAACCATAAGGGATGAGGCTAGGATTGTGCTTCATACAAATTTGGTAGAATGGATACTCCTCAGTTCTTGGCTTTCAGCCGAAGAGGTTTCATCCTAAGGCTCATTGTAGTGCCCCTCATTTTTGCTTTCCGATTTACTATTAGTTAGAGCCTTATGGTTAGACTTGATGGTATATTCTGATCGTTTATTTTGACGACTGACGATGACATTCATTTATGTTTTCTTTGATGACGTTTTGATGCTTATGTTAGTACAAAATGCTTACGTTATGATTAATTATGTGTTTAGTTAATTTGATAGAACTATGTTTCATAAGAATATCTGACATTCAATTATTGCTTTGATGATGATGTGGTAGGAACTAATGTTTAATGCTTATGTCTTCTATGGATTTAATTGGCAAAATAGATAATGCATTATGTTTTATTTGTGAAGGGATGGTGTAGCATTACTCTTGAAGAGCACCTTGCTACACTGCGATTCCCTGTCACAGTGTGTGTTTTGATCATGATATATGCATATTTGCTCGACATCTGGTTTGTACAGGTTGCAGGTACCAGGCATTGACTCCACCTGATTAAGCAGGTCTGAGCGTGCCTTAACTAATGGAAATTGTTGTATGGAGATAACGAAAGGCCCCCATCTATTTTGTCACTGTCCTTGTAAAGCATATGTATCATGTCTAGAGTCCTATCGTTTTGGTTGGGTTGGATGAGTGTATGTCTCTATAGTATGATCTTGTGTGGATGTCAGTATGGTTTTGCATGTGGTTCTTATGCTTTTGGGTGTGACCTTTATTGGAAGTAATTATTTTTTTTATAGTAAAATTGTTATTTTTCCTTGTTGTCAAATAATTATGATAATATAATGGTTGAGGGCTATTGTTGGAGGACATTAATATCATAGCTGATATCTTGGTGAATAAATAGATTTTCTGGAACATATATTATTTATGTTTTGTTGGTAGTGTCTTGTCGGGAATAATAAGATATTGATTTTGTTCTATTATGGGAAAAATCCCCTATGGATGGGGATCTTTTGCCTTTATGTTGGGTAGTGGGAAATTATGTGAATCAACTACTTCTGTCCGAAGGATTGTTTTGGGGAGGAATTTGTCTTTGGTTGGGGGGGACTTTTCTGGGGGCTTTGGAAAGAAACTTGGGGTGGAAAAGAAGGCAAAAACTAGGAAGAAGAAAGTGTAATCATGGGTATGTGTTTTGTCACTGTTCTTTGAGATTTGTTGTTTCAGTTCTAGCTAATGCATGAATTTATTGTTGCCTTGTTATGAAAATTGTCCCGCTCGGTTTCCTACATCATTGTAAATCTTCTGAGAAATTTCACTAAATTTATCTGCATGTGATTCAATTCTCTAAGCTCCTGCAACTTTGGAATCTTGTTTCGCTAGGATGTAATCCTCTTCACTATTCCTACCTTGAATCATGTGTTTGAATTATACCCTTATCAATCTGGTCTGTGTCAACACTATAGACCCCTGTTTATTCAAATCTCCCTTGAGCAATACTAGTGTCTACATGCAATATTCTCTAGCTCCTTCTAAACCTGTAGTTGTTTGATCTATAGCATCTTTCAAGGATGCTCTGGCTCTCTGTCAAGCCGTGGTCATTCATTGGATCTGCATGCAATGTCCTTACGGTATGTAGTTGGAATGAGTGAAACCCTAATCATGTCGTTTCATGGTGTAACCCTTGCATAAATATTTTAGAATATTGAATCGACTCAATGCTTTAATTGGATTTTGTTGCACATGCAAACTGAACCTTGCTATCCGAAATGGGCAGTAAACCTAACTGCACCTTCTCTATCCCTTAGCAAGTTGAAGTATTGTAGTCGACTCCTTCTCTTTGACACCCTTTCTGTCAAGCGTAAAATAATCCTTGTTGCAGCCATCAATCATTGCATTCAAATATGTTTCTGTGTACCGTTGACAGGGTCATCATTGCAAGATTGTATCTTTTTGGTATAGTGGTGGTTCTGTTATGCCATCTCAATATTATTATCATAGAGACATAACCTCTCTCCTATTTGTTATATTTCCTTTGTAAAACAAAAAAAATTATAAACGTTGCTGTATTTGAGTCGAGACTCTTTGCTCCTTCAGCATGCCATTTAATACTGGCCGTGCTAGTGGTAGGCATCGTCAGTTATGGCAAGTTAAGGATCAGATAAGTTCTAGTAAATCATATCCAAGACAGTGGTGCAAGTCGTGATCATAGGGATTCTAGTGTCTTCTTTTCACTGTTTAGGCCCGTCGCCATCAGCATATTATGTGTGAGGTTCAGTACATAGTCAGTTATCTCGTAGTGATTTATTGGCATGCTTAGTGCGTCGTTTGGAATATGGATGTTAATTTTCTAAGTTTTGTTTCTCACTCTTAGTGGAGTCCAAACTTTAGGTAAGTAAGGAGTATCTTTTGCTAATGCATTCACTAGGTCACATTTAGGTTGATGTGAATGGTAGTTCAATGTTTAGATGAGTTCAATGCTTAAGTTAGTATTGTTTGAATATTGGTAAGGTTTAGATAGCATGGTGCAGGTCGTGACCAAGGTCGCCCCGCTAGAGTTTTGGCGTTAGCCTTTCGATGTAGTGTGAGTCGCCTTATGTGATGGTGAGTTAAGATGTAGTCTGTCATTATTATCATATACAAAAATAGTATTGTCGCTATGTTTTGTAGTCTTGGTTGGCGATAGATAGTGGTCGTTTAGGATTAGTTAATGCTGCCTTTGTATGAATTTGTTATTGTGTATCTATTTGGCAATAGAGAGGACAGCGGTATTACTTCTAGTTCACTATAGTGTTTAACATTAGATCAAATATGAGTGCATTAGTTAGTTTTTATTTTTATTTTTTATTCTTTTTATATTGAAGTTAATAGGTGATTAAAACTCTTTAGGTTAAAATTTAAATTGTTTTTTTGTTCATAGGATATAGTGTTAGGTAATGCATGTTACCTTTAGTTGAGTATAGTAATTTGTGGATTCATCTTTTTCCTTCGTCCCCTTTGGAAACGCTAAACCCTTACTGTCTCAAGAATTTATTTGTTTGCATGAATCTTAGTATTAATGGAGGTTAGTGTTTAGGGATCATAGCATGGTTAATCCTCTATTTTTTAACTTGTGTATTATAGGAGTAGTTGAGTGTTTAAAGACATATGTTCCTTTTGTTTTATGATTAATGAGTTTAAAATCTAAACATGGGTTAATGTTAGTATTCTTTTTACAATTGTAAGAAATTTTCTAATTTTGGGTTTGGGTTATTGTTGATTATGGTTACGCTTGTTTATTTGTAAGTATTGTTCAAGCTCAAGCTTAATTTAGTAGTTATTATTATTATCTTTTCTATTAGTAGGGCTATTATTTCTAGTATTTCAGGATAGATGGGTATCAGTTATCATATCTCTGGGATATAAGTAGTTATTAGAGACTTCATAAGTTAATGACCTATAGAGGATTGCAATTGTAATCTTTTAGTATTGAATTAATTATGTTTGAATTTTTTTTGGTATGGTTAAATGTGTACTAGTATGGTGATGTATAAACCTTGTTGAGACTTTTGCTAATTGAATCTCGATTGTGATTAGAGGTTAATTGTTAAGTTTGGAATAGTGTTTTAATTCCTAAGTAATGGTGTAATGAGTCGATTTTAGGACTTTGTGTAGGATTTCGTAAGAAGTTGAAGTTGTGCCTTGCATAGGTTGATCTAAATTTATCATGTTTTCTTTTAAAAGCTTTGCTTGGTTAGTTTATTTATAAAGTTAGTAATTGTCTTCTATTCTGGTTTCCTCATAAGCAGTTGTTTTGAACCTCTTCTTCCGGTCTCTCTTGTTTTTGTCCGTAACTTGCGTAGTCATGTCTTTTGCATTATTAGAGTCTTGGGACTTAGTTGTTTCCTAGAGGCATAAGATTTTGTTGATGTGATCTCATGTGGTTGTCTTATTGTTAAAGTTCGTATTGGGATTTCTGAGTTCCTCCTTGTCTGTTTTGTGCCCATACCTATGCTTGGTTGGTTATGTGATTGAGTTGGTTTTTAAGACTCTGTGGAAGGCTTGGTCCATTAAGACATTGTTGAGGCATCGAGATATGTGTTGTTGGTTTTTGTTATGGTATGTGATGGGAGCTATGGTTATGGGGTGGGAAGTTGTCCTTGAGCAATTGATGATGCAAGAGAGTTTAATTCTCTCGTGATTCTTGAATGTTTTATTTTCTAAATGTTGTGAGTGGGGGTTCTAAGATGCAACTAGGGGAGTGGCTCTCAATGGGGGTTGGAGCCCAAAGTGGCATCCAGGACAACCCATGAGAGAGTGCCTTAAATAAGTGATAACCTAAATATAAAATCAAGGGGTTTTTGGGTAGTTAGTACACACTAACTAAGATAAGTGAATGCCTCACTCATGGCTCAAGTGCTAGGTTAGGCTTGAGATGAGATGGGAAGGCCTGGAATGGAAGAATCAATGACCTTGTCCCCACGAAAGGTATGGTTGATTTCTACACGAGTTTGCATGGGGGCCGGAAGTCGAGAGAGGCTACCAGGCAACCCAGGATGGGGGTCGGGGCCTAAGAAGATTTGCCAGGACAACTCATGACAAGTTGTGTGATGACACTTCTCCCTCTGCAGTTCGACATCCCCAAGTTGTATTCTTTCCTCTTGTTTGGTGGTTTCCTCTAGATGTGTTGTTAAGTTGCTTGTGGCGTCATTGTTCTCTTTGTTGTTGTAGTCATGTGTAGTCCTCTTTTCTGCTAGTTGTCCACCCTACTTTTTAGGTTGTGGGATCTTATCGTTATCTCCTAGCACAGGGGGTGGGCCTCAGGGTTCCACATGGTCGGGTGGATGTGCTCTTTCCATTGGTCATATTTCTACTGTTCATGTGCATGGATAACTTATCTTGTGGAAGATCGTTGATCTTGTCTCGCTTGAGGAGGCAGACAGTTATGTTCTATTTCAGCCTTGTATATCTGTTGAACCTTGTATTATCTTATTGATGTATATCTTTAAATGTAATCCAGATGCAGTAGTGTAATCATTGTATTAATGTATTTTATTGTAATGAAATTGTTATATTTATTGTAATCATTTATGCTAAATCTTGATGCCACTATTTAATGTCTTTTGATGGAAGTAGTTACGTGTAGTCTCTCTAATGCTCTTGGTTTCAATTCAATTCATGGATGTTAATTTGGTTATGCTAGTTGTAGTGATGTAGTCCTATGTACCCTAGAGAATAAAAGTTAACTTGCATGGTTGACTTTATTGATTGCATTGTGTTAATATTGCTTCAAAAAACAAAATATGTTGCCTTTTTTAATGCATAGTTAAGCTTTTCTCTTGGGTCCCGGGGCAGGGCATTACACTCGTGCTCCTATATTAGGTAGCTAAAATGATTCTATGGGTTTCATATCAATAACTTTAAGTATGTTCCATTTTCCAACTCTTTCATGAGTGTATGATACATAAGATTAAATTTATAGTAAGTTTGATCGCTATATATTTTGTTTGTGGTGAATGAAGTCTCCATTTTTATAATTCCATTAGTTAAAGTAGTTAAATATTTATTAGTCTTACCATAGTAAAAAGAAACTATAGCAACCATATTAGTTTATTATTCATTTATTTTTGCTTTAAAATGTGAAAGCAAGATCAAAATGCAAAACCATATTTTATGTCAATTTTAACAAACAAAAATTTGAGTGGCCTTCCTCCATTTATATAGTTTAACAATATAATAATTAAAATATTAAAAAAGTGACAAGTGTATAATATATTTCAATTTTAAAAATTCATATAAGTTTAATGTCTTTTTCAACATCACTTCAATAAAAAAACTTAAGTTAATGTTATAATTTACATAGCTTATTCTATTTTTTTTTTGAAATTAAGGTAATTCTTATTTCATTTTAATATCATGTCAATAAAAATAAATCTAATTTTGGTCTTATGAGTTACGTCTACTAGCAAGGCCCTAGGACTTTTCTAATACCATTACCATTCTAGGTTATTAGCATGCCTTCTTGGTGTCTTTGATCATTTTTCATCATCATCAATTCAACCTGTAGGAGGTTGACCTCAAAGAACATGACCCATGTGATTAAAAAGTTCCCCAAAGGTGTTCATAAACACCACCTATCCTAACAAGTTTCACATCCTAAAGAACATAGTGAAAGTATTCACAACAGTCCTTGATTTTTCCACTCATCTAAGGTTGTCATGTGTATCAAAAAGTCCCACATAGAAGATCAGTTCTAGATAGCTAAGAATCAATCCCATAGGCCACAATACTATCCTACAATTGTATTTTATACTAATCTATAGTTTAAACATGTCATCCAACCCGAGGTCACAAAATTCAAGAAAACTAGTAAATCAATCCCCCGCCTCATTGTTATAATTTTTACATCATTATATATTGAGTTAATAAAATTAATTTTCATATTTAATGTTTTGTAATTGTTAGGATTAGGTTATGTTGTACACCTTGCAAATCTAGATGACATTAAATTTATCTAATACATGTATTATTGTGTCTGTAAGTAACCAAAATTACATGGGTCATACTAAAGGTTTGATGATAATTTGGTGGTCCAATGTTGTACACCTTACAAATCTAGATGACATTAAATTTATCTAATACGTGTATTATTTTGTCTATAAGTAACCAAAATTGCATGGGTCATACTACATGTTTGATGATAATTTGGTGGTCCAATGCATGACCCACATGGTGAGATTATTTCTTCTTACAACTTTTTATTCCTTGATAGAAGTTCTCCAAACATCTTAGAATCCTTCCTCACTATTCTCTATCCTTCCAACCTTCTTAACCTTTCTACCTTCTAAAAACTTTGTTTCCCACCTTAAGCTATAGGGATGCTCGAGAGACCTCAAGGTTTGTTGAGTGACACATGTTAAGCTATAGGGTTACTTTGTAAACCTACCATGGAAGAAGGGGCAACCCATACCTTGACATGGGTGACCCTGTCATTTTTAAAGTGAGCATAAGTTGCTTATTTTTGTTAGTCTTTTCCTAGTTTCCTTCCCAATGGCCATCTTTTTTCCATGCTTTTTTCTTATTTTTTTTTCCCACTTTCATTATTTCTTTTATTCCTATCTTTGTCCATTTTTATTCCCTAATCTTCTCTTTCCTTATGTAGAAATTGTTGTTCTCTCATTCGCAATCAGATCTAAGAAAGAGTGAATAAGTAGAACTTTCTCACACATTGAATCTTTGTGAAATTCTTCTTCATAGGATAGATAGGATAACCTGCATTTGTAATTCTTACAAGGTCTGCATCCCATCCCCAAGTATCAGATCACCTTAGGAGATTGCATGCCTATTTTAAAATCCTAATATGAATCCCCATTCTTAGACTCTCATTAAAAGAAAATGTTATCTTCCCCCCACTTCAATCCCAACTTAAATCTTCCCTTTGCATCAAGTAGAGCACCCCATCTCTAGAAGAAGATCTAAGAGATAAATAAAAGATGGACCCTTCGAGGATGGAATTACAACATTTAACAATGAATCTTCAAATCTTGTTTTAGGTTCTTTTTATTTATAAATATTGTTATTTAAAGTTGCTTTAGTAATTAGATAATCAAATTTTCCTGAGGACTATAACACTTTATTGTTTCATGGTTAGTTTAGATCTATATTCCTTAGGTAAAAATATATTTACTTTCTTGAAAATAGATTAGAAATTATTTTAAAATTTCTTGTCATAAATTATTATCAGTAGTACCAATGAGGTAAGCTCATATTTAGTATAACTATAAGTGCCTTAAAATGAACATGTCAACATGGCAGGCTAAGTATGATTTGATAATCTAGATCATGACCCATGAATGTGTGAATTATATCCTCTCATCAATATTCATGCTTGATGGCATTTCCATTCAACATATTTAGCCCCTTGTCTATCTTGTTTAGCCCTCAGACTAAGTTTCTAGTTCTTGCACATGCCAAGAAACCTTTTATGGACCTTTAATTAGAGGTCACTTGAGAGACCCTAGGGTCGCCTAGGTGTCCTACCCTTACGTGGAAGGGTCATTTAGGTGACCTTCCCTAGCAAAAGGGGTGACCCTATTCCCAAAAAGGGTGACCTTGTCTTCTTTTGGGATGTGTGATTGGTTTTAGTTCCAACTAGTTTGATAGTAGTTTTTCTTTTGATTGAGAGTTCTTTCCACCCCTCATTGAACCATTACTTCCCCATACTAATTCTCCACTCATCTTGACTCTCAATGAGTTCTTTACTCCACTTCCAATCACTCTTTTGTTATCTCTCAATTAGTCTTTCATGATCTCCCAATCACTCCTATATGTAGGAGTTTAGAACTCAAAACAAAAAAAAAACAAATTTGAACGAAATGCTTTCTACTCTAAACTCATGCAAACCTCAGATAGAGGGGATGATAGAGTGAAAATAATAAAATTCAAACAAGAACTGGAAGTTACCCAATGTAGACTCTGTGATGTATGGATTTGCTCTATAGATTCAAATGTGGATGCTCAATGATTTGTTCAAGATATTTGCAGCATGTACTTGTGGAAAGATAACTGTGATAAATGATCAAAAGATTCATATTTCAAGATTAATGAATCTAGAGGTTTAAGTATCTAGGCTCATGTTTGAATAGATGAGAGGGATTTATAGATGTATGGTTGAGGATGTGAACGTTCAAGATTTGATAGTGAATAAATGCTAGAGATTGAATGAGGATGAATGAAGAATCTTTTCTAGCTAAGAATAGTCAGAAGGATTGATGAGGGTTATGATAGATTTTTAGTGGGATTTAAAATGGATGAGGAAAATTAGTTGTTTTTATTTTTTATTTTTACTAAATAGGTTGTGTATGAGATAAAAATATAGGAGAATCTTGGAGAGAGTTATGATAGAATGTGAGTGGATAATTAGATTTATTAATTTGGAGAAAATGGAAAATAGATTTATTTATCTATTTTGGAATTAATAGAACTAATATTGGCCTAATTAACTAAATAATATGAATTATTTAATTAATGAGTAGGGTTGATGACAAAGGAGAAATTGGTAAGATAATGAAGAAATGTTGACAAGGTACAAAACATTAGGTGTTATGTGATGGGAATGAGCTTAATTAAATAAATGTGATTTATTTAATTAATTTATCGATGAGAGAAATGTTAAAGGATAATTAATGATTAGATGAATGTGATTATAATGTGTTTAATAAAGTGTTGAAAGTGGTGTTAGATGTGATGTTAGATGCATTGAGTAGGATGTGATGATTTTAAGTGTCTACATTTTGACCCTTTGTGAAATGGTGTTGTGACTATAAGAAGTAATGTCATTTCAAAGTTCAAGTAAATATATGCACTTTGGATGACATTTGTCATAATATGCCTCAAGCATTGAGATTTTGATTTTAGACTTGATTAAGGTTGATTGATTAAGTAGATTGGATGATGATTGGTTTTGATACTTCAATGCTTGGAGGGATTTTGGATTTAGAATGCAAACCTTGATTTTGGATGATTAGATTTAGGGATGTCCCATCAAGAGGATAAGTGGGTTGGAAGAACACGAGTGTGCTTTTGAAATGGATGAAACAAAGATAAGAAGATTAGGGATGGCTGGAAAAGAGAAAAGTTAGTTAAAGGATGGATGTTAAGGATGAAAATATTAGTGGGGAAACAAAAAAGAGAGGAAAATTAGAGATGAATGATGAATGTTAAAATAGAAGAAGATGAAGAATGATGAAAGGATTATTTAAATTAATCGGGAAAGAAATGGTGGTGAAAGACATGAGTTTAGAACTCAAATAGAAAATAAATTCAAACAACATTACTTTCTATTCTAAATTCAAGCAAACCTTTGATAGAGATGATGAAGTGCAAATACAAAATTTAAATAAGAACATAGTTACCCAATGCAGACTCTATGATGTGTGGATTTGCTCTAATGATTCCAAATGTGAATGCTTAATGATTTGTGCAAGATTTTTGCAACATGTATCTGTGGATATGATAAAAGGATAATTGTGATAGATATTCAAAAGATTTAGATTTCAAGCTTTATAGATACGAAGGTTTAAGCATCTAGGTTGATATTCAAATAGATGAGAGGGATTTATAGATGTTTGGTTGAGGATATGAATAGTCAAGTTTTGATAGTAAATGAACAGTGGAGATTGAATGAGGATGAGTGGAGAATCTTTCCTAGCTAAGAATTTTTTTTTAAAGAAAGTAGATAGAAGCACTTGGGATGGCATTAGTGATAACAAGCCCCAAGCATTGAGATTTTAATTTTAGGCTTGATTGATCGATTAAGATTGAATGATGATTAGTTTTGATACTTCAATGCTTGGAAGGATTTTGGATTTAGAATGCGTTAGTGTATACCTTTAATATATAGGCGTACACACTTGTATTTAATCATACATAGGCGTATTGACACATGTCATTTGAACTAGTCAAAGTAGTTGAGACATTTTGAGAGGTGTCAACTTGCATCGACACCTCACACTATGTTTGTGGGAGGTTACTCACCACAACTCCATGTAGATAAGTCCTATCCTCTTTTCATGGAGATTTAGGTACCTACACTTCTCTATCTATACTCACCTCATTTGATAATACAAACTGGTCGATTCCATTGTAATTCATGTACTTGTTAATCTTTTCCATGATTTTGATTTTCTACATGGTATATAGCTTTGTGGATTAGTTTTCAAGCCATCATTTGCTTGTTGTGCTACTTGCCCCCATTCATGCCAAGCTTCATTTTGTGAGTTCTTTTTCCTTTGTTTGGTTTGGTTTTAATTGTGTTCATTGGTATTGGGAAGGACATGTTGCAGGTATAATTGCCCATTTCAAACAGCGGTTGAAGGTGTTATATGACCCTTTGAAGCATCTTCAAAGGTGGTCTTTGAATCAACCTTAGAAGAGCATATGAAGAGAGTCACCAGATGGGCAGAGAAATGCCTACAAAGGTAAGTCTTGGAATTCCCTTTGAAGGGTTGTGGCTGTGTGGTGAAACGAGCCATAGAAGGGCCTATATCGATTGCCCCAAATGCTCATACACAGGCTCCTTCTTCGTACCTTCCTTCATCTCCACCTCTCACAAGCCGATGGCACCCTCATGAAGGTGGACCCCATTAGAACAACCATTATCGCCCCTATTTTCCCTGTTTGCAACAGCAAACATATGCACGATAGTTGTCAAGTTATTTGCAGCAGATTGAAGCACTATTTAGCTGACATAAGAAACTGGGGGGTGATGTTAGCGAGGGGGAGGGGAGACCATTTGAAAAGTTTAGCCCCTTATCACATGGGTTTTTAGCCCCTGGTCGTGCACAGCCCAAAGGGGCTTATTTTTCCTCCAAAAGTTTTTTTTCTCTCACAATTTTTGCATGCAAATTTTATTTTCTCAAATATGAATTTTTTTTGCTCAAAGAAGGTTTTTTTTGTAATTGCACCAATCTTGCAACTTCAATAACTTTTACAACTCAACTCGGAATCGAGTGCTTCTTTTTGCAAAAGTGCATTTTTTCATCACGGATCCAACTAGCATAAAATCGTACTAAAATTATAAAGTGCATGTTTATGCTCTTTTTGGGTGACCTAAAGCAATCCTTCTATAAAGTGTCAAATTTGGGGGGGAAATACATAATTAAGGGGGGGTCTTGTGTGTTCATTTTTCACAAGGCACTAACTTTATAAAGTGTCACTTTAAGGGGGGGAAATAAGCAAAATCACACACTCAACTTATAAAGTGCCACTTTACATAAAGTTCAATTAGGGATCTAACTAATCTGGGTTGCCTAAATGTTTTGAGTTCTATTTTGTCTAAAGGAATTAACTTGTTCTAATCATGGGATATGAAACTACTCTTCTGCAATCAACCTAAACAAGGGAAAATATAAGTCCTGGTGTGAAGGCATCCTGAAACACCTTAGGTTCCATAATCTCATACCCCATCTGTATGGACTTGTCCCTGAACTTGGTAAACAATCTTAGAAGGCTAACTGGTTTAATCATCATGATCACATCAAGTTGGATTAATTAGTTTACACATTCTAGATGTCCCTTTGTATGTCATCATGGATATTAATTTTTCACATGCATTATGGATCAAAATTTGGGAGATGTATGGAGACTCGAATGTTTCTCCATTCCCACATGATCATGCTTTGATCATGTAGTGCCCCTCACCTTGTCGCCTGTTTGACTGATAGTTACTTATTAGGATTTGGCATTATGACAGTATCTTAGATTATCTGTTGATGGATCCCTTGTTGTTTTGTTAATTCATTATGGAACTAATCGTATGATAACAGTTGTTGATGTTGGATTCTGTTATTTTATGCTTTACAATTGATAAATAAACCAGATGTTTCAGATGTTTTGATGTTAATTGCTATAATTGATGGTCAAATAATTGTTGTTTTATGTTGTTGATAAGTAACCAGAAATCTTGTTCAATGTAGTGATTTGTTTATACAGGAACGTGAATGGAACAGTGTCGTACTACTCGCTCTTGAGTACCCTACCCCACTACGACTTCCATTCACTATATGACTGCATGTGGATATATATATCTTGTTATGTTTAATTGTGTGGTTGCTGCAGGATGCAGGTACTAGGCACCGACTCCACCTGACTTACCAGGTCTGAGCGTGCCTTTGCCAATGGAATGGTTGTATGGAGTTAATGTGGGGTCCCTTGTCATTGTTGTCTAGTCGTCAGTTTACCTTTGTGGTCATTGTCTATCGTTTGATCGTGACTTGCGAGCAGGTAATGTTACACCCTGATGTCTAACTAGGTCATAAGGTGTTTTTTTGTGTATGGAAGAATTGTGCATTAAATGGAATTATTATTATTATGCAGAGAATATAAGGTTGATAATTAGATACATTGATTAATGTCAATAATTGTTAATAATTGCGGTAAATAAATTATAGTTTATGGGAAGTAAAAATTATGGATTTATTTGATATAAGGAGCTTTATATTATTAAATATAATATTATTTTCTTGAATATATAAATAAACAAATGAGTTGTAAATTAAATTGTAAGATTTAATTAAAAAAATAAAATTATTTTGAGTTGTTTAGTGGGTAGTTACAATGGTTTAATTTAATTAATTAAAAACCCTCATTGTGGATAACGGGCTATTAACGGATCTGAGAAGAGGAGGGTTTTAAAAAGGGGAAAAAGAAGGATTTTGGGGGGGAGGAGAAGGGTAAAAAAATGGAGAGGACGCTTGGACGGTAGCAGGTTAAAGAGGCTTCTCGATTCAAATGTCGCAACCGGGTTCTTTAGATTGCTTGATTCTTCTTCTGATTTTTTTCTCTCTGAATCTATGCATGTTCATGATGATTGTTCCTTTTATTACAAAACGGATTTCTTTTAGTAAAATGTTTTTGCTAGATCATGCTGTCACTCTGCAATCATTCATTCTCAATGGACGAGTTTTTTTATGTATGTGAATCATAGGATCTGTTTTAGAAAGAATGTTATTCTTATGTCTTCACCTTCCTCCAAACCCTCAAACTGAAAAGTGTTTTCATCCAACGAGATCACCACAGTTTTGCATTATGTTATCACCATATTGTAGATACCATGCTGTATTTCCTGCATACCTCCTTCTCTCTCAGACCTTAAAATTCTGCATCATACAATAGTTCTTTTCTTCTCTACACTACAATTTCTTAACAACTTCTGTGTAATTGATTTGATTTGCCATAACGTTGTCGTGATGAGGGGAAACACCTGTGGAGTCTCTTCGATCTCTTTTACATGTCATTGACAGTGTATTTTTCTGCCAAATCTTTGGTTTGCAATCTTGGACCAGCGTATATGGTAGGTGTGGAGCATACAGTTTAAAAGTCTTCTTAGATCGCCCTTGTAAATCCCTTGCATAGTCTTAACCACGTAATCTCTTCTGTCCATTCCCTTTTCAGTCATAAAATATCTGCATCAACCAACAGACTCCAACTCCGCACTGCAACCTTCTAACAGTGTCAGAGAAATCGAATGGAGTTCTCCCTTTGGTGAGCTTTGGTTGCACATACAATAGAATATCCTTTTTGGAAGTAGCATATTTTGGTCTTCAAAGGAAATCTGGGCATGCACAACATCATTTTAGGTCTGATATAGATTAGTTCAGTGGATTTGGAGCCATTTCATAGGCGGGGATCCTTGGAGGTGTCCTTTAGATTAGTCGCTCTAGCTTTAGAGCCAATCGCTATCACTTGGAAGCATAATTTCGGCATTGTCTTAGCATGATAATGAAATTTGGGTTAAGTTCATTGTTGTAGCAGTTTGGACATTTGTTACAACTGTGATTACTATCCGTATTAGACATCTTTCCAAAGTTTTTCACAGAACAATCGTTGAGTCTTCCCTGCCAGTGTTGGATTGCATGAAATGGCATTCTTTTAATTGAATCTAGTAAGCATATAATGTAGGGGGCGCACATACCTAACATGCCAATGAACCCTAGATTTTTGAGAGAAGGCAGAAATAAACAATGGATCGGATGTTTGCAAATTACATCTGTTAAATCATAGTGAAGGGCCAATATTATGGTTATCTACAATCGTTCCATCCTTATTCGTTTGGTTGGGCGTTACATCTTCACTATGAGTTTAGATAATGTAAATTTGACCACTTTCAGGTCTGGTAAAGGATGGCATTGTAAACCTCTTTTTGACTCTATATAAGTCATTGCAGAAAGCATGTTAGTTCTCAATGCTAATAAATGTTCCGTTATCCCTGGATTCCTATCATCCTTGATTTAGGTCTAGTCAAATATGAACATGAGTTTATTGTATTATCCACGAGTTAGATTGCAACTAATATGGCCGTAGGGTTTTTAAACCTATCGACCACCTACAAATCTACAAATATATGAAAAAAAAAGTATGAGTACTTTATTGTTACAGGTTTGACTGAATACATATAATATTTCAGATGTACTCAAATTTGTTAAACAAATGATATTATATATGAGTTCATTATTAGTTGACCAATTTCAGGTCTACAAATGATATGTTTTAGGTTAATAGTTATATGATCGCATATGGATCTCTATTGTATACATAGGTACATTCCTTAGTTTGAACTTATATTGATTATATCTCTCAGATTAGAGAACAACCTAGAAAGAGTACACTACTACAAAAAATCATTTCATTTGATACAAAATTCATGTAGTAATATTAAATACCGAGAGAATGAAATTATTTGCTATCTAATGATCCAAAATAATTTGTCTACATAGCAGTCATTTAACAAAACAAGTAGTCAAATTAGTGACCATTAAAGTGGATGATATTTAAGTAGAGAACCACAGTAATGCGTATAATGTAAAATCTTTATGGATTATTTTTTTATTTTCAATTGAATAGTCTCATATAAAATGTTTAAATATTAGATTTCTGAAGTAATTAGAATATTAAAATATGAGTAGAGAGAGTTATCACATTTGACGGAAATTCATATAGTATTAGTAAATCTTGTTATGTGAAATAACAATATATATAGTTATTTGTATTTGGATAAAAGTAGTTGCTATTCAATGATCTATGGTATTTATTATTATTATTATTATTATTGTTATTACTATTGTTACTATTATTATCTAAAGATGAAAGAGCATATTAGATTAATGCCAATTAAATTAGAATTTTAAATAATACTATCCATAATTAGTACTTGTTATTATTCATTGTTATTTGATTATAGAGTTAAAACAACCATTATAAATGGAATTCGTTATTGTTGCAATTGTTTAAGGTGGATAAATGAAAATAGATAAGAATATATATTAATATTGATGAAATTAAATTGATTTAGTTACGATGGAAGTTTGTTGATAGATTTGTATTGGTTTAAAAAAATATTGATTTAGATATTCAATTGAGAAGTTCTGTATTAGATAAATGGTTATTACGAGACATAGGTAATTGGTTCATGAGCTAGTTCATATAGTTTTTTTTGATTTTGTATCTACTTGCATGATTAGTTTTCTAGAGGCATAGGATGGTTATGTCTTGATTTCATGCATTGGGTTGATAAGTGTTTGGAGATAATGAAGTTGTAAAAGTATGTTGCCTCTTGTTTGATAATGATAATCTGAATTGATGAATATTCAGAGTTGTGAGTGCATTATGAGGAGGTAACAATCCCGTTTGTGGATGTAGTGATTGTTCATTTAATTGTATTTACCTTGTATTGAGTTTTGTGTTACATTGTGAAATGGGGAGACATTGAGTACTGTAACAGAGTAATGTTTATGTATTGTTATGGACAATATTTTGTGAGTTATCCCTGTGATTAAGTTGATATGCAAGATGGTGAATACCTTGCATTGTTACATATACATGTTCATATGAGGATAATTGTTATGCAAGATGGTTAATGCCTTGCATGGTTCATGTATCATTGTTGTCATGATGATGTTTGCTATGTTGAGTAGGGTCTTCTAGATGCAGGTAGGGGAGTGGCTCTCAGTGGGGGCCAGAGCCCAAAAGTGGCGTCTAGGACAACCCATGTGGGAGTTTGATAAATCAGTGATAACCTAAATAATGAATTAGGGGGTTGGGTAGTTAAGCACACTAAACAAGATAAGTGGATGCCTCACTCATGGATCAGGTGCTTGTTTAGGCTTGAGATGAGATGAGAAGGCCTGGAATGGCAAGATCAACTACCTTGTCCTCATGAAAGGTATGTTGATTCCGCATGAGCATTGTGTGGGGGCCAGAAGTCGGGAGAGGTTGCTAGGACAACCCAAGATGGGGGCCGGGGCCTAGGAAGGCTTACCAGGACAACCCATGACAAGCCATGTGATGACACTCCTCCCTACTGTAGCCTAGCATTCCCTTGTTGTGCTCTCCCCATTTGTTATGTGTTGCCTCTGGAAGTTGTGTTGTTTATGTTATTTGTCATGTGTTGTATTGGAGTTTGGTCATCCTCCGTTCATGCTTGTATTTTGTCTACCTGACTGTTGTTGTTGTTGGGACCTCATGTTAACTCCTAGCTCAGGGGGTGGACCTTAGGGTTCCACATGGTCGGGTGGAAGAGCTTTCGTATCCATTGGATATTCCTTGTCGAAGTTCATGTGCGAAGAAGGTATAGCTTGTGTATCAGACACCAGATCTTGTACCTATTTATGGAGACAGTATTATGCTCATGCACTGGCCTGTGTATCAGATGATCCATTAGGTATTCATATGTATTCAAAAGATGATAATGTAATGATGTAATGTTGTATTCTTATGTTGGGAGAAATTGTAACTATGTACTATATCTTGATGATTACTTATCTGATGTTATGGAGATGTAAATGTTTATTGACTTAATGCAATAGGTTTAGGATGATTACTGATGTTAATTCATGATGTGTGTTAGATTATGTTAATTGTTTTGTCAAGTAATGCAACCATGAGATCTTAGAGGACAAGTCGTTAGTTTAAATGATGTGTTTAAATATGTTGGCATTATTTTGTTATTTCTATCTTTAAGAAAAAAATTATTCTGTTTTGCATAGCATAGATGTGTTGTTCTCTAAGGTGCTCATGGCGGGGCATTACAGATCACAACTCACATCCCTAAACATGATACAGAAATAGAATGTTCCAGTAACATAGAAGAAGTCATCACACCTACTGTTGCTTCATTAGATTCTAGATTTGCTTTGTCAAAAGCTTCCAGTGCTTCTTTACCATAGGATATCAGTCTTCCTAGCATTGGTGATTGGGATAGATTTCTACCTAACATCACTTGTCTGTTTGTAGAATCCTACATTGTTGACATGGAAGCACACACTAAGGACATCAGTCTTCTCTTTGATGATAGTTTTGATGAAGCTACATCAACATTGCCCACTTTAGATATTCATGCTCTACATCATTCTACACATGGTTTTGGATCATCATCATTCTCATCTATTGCGCATGCACCTGGTTTGATTATGGCATCCTTCGGCATTAACATGGGGACACTTGAGCCCTCTTCAAAGGAATCAACATGGGCACCATCATCGTTGGATCAACTTTAGCATGATTCAAGATCATACATACATCTTCTCACATGGGAATATATCTTGCATCTTCAGGTGGTTTCTTTTCTTCCCAAGGGAAGGAACATTGTTCGACATTCTTGGATCTACATTTGCATCCTTTGTTGACTATTCAACATCATTGCAGTAGGACATGTATTATGGGGGGTCTCATAGACCTTCTATCATTTTCTCTCTTATGGGGGAATCTTTTATTGTACTTAGTAAAAGAAGTAGTACTTCTTCACCTATTTAATCTCTCTTTTTGGAGGATAGTTTTTTCCCACTAGGTTTTCTATCTTACTCCGATTTTAGAGAGTTTGCATTGTACTTGAGTACCTTATCAAGCTTCATGGCTGGGACTCATTTTTCTTTTGCATTGTACATGGGTACCTCACCAGGCTTATAGTCGGCACCCATTTTTCATAATACTCACCTAAGCTATGCTTAAGGGGGATGCTAGTGTAAATCTATAGGCATACACACTTGTATTTAATCATACTTAGGCATATTGACACATGTTCTTTTGAACTGGTCAAAGTAGTTGAGACGTTTTGAGAGGTGTCATCTTGCATCAACACCTCGCGCTATGTTTGTGGGAGGTTACTCGCCACAACTCCATGTAGAGGAGTCCTATCCTCTTTTCATGGAGATTTAGGTACCTACACTTCTCTATTTATACTCACCTCATTTAATAATACAAACTGATCGATTCCATTGCAATTCATGTGTTTGTTAATCTTTTCCATGATTTTGGTTTTCTACAGAATGTAAACCTTGATTTTGGATGATTAAATTTAGGAATGTCCCCTTGAGAGGATAGGTGGGTTGGAACAACATGAGTGTGCTCTCGAAATAGATGAAACAAAGATACAAAGACTAGGGATGGATGTAAAGGATGAAAATATTAGGGGAAAAATGAAAAAGAGAGATGAAAAATTAGAGATGAATGATGAATGTTAAAATAGAAGAAGATGAAGAATGATGAAAGGGTTATTTAAATTAACCATGAAAGAAATGGTGGTGAAAGTCTAGGTAGAATGTATATGACTAGGTATGAAAGAAGAAGTATAGCTTATGAATCTTGCACAAAGTACTAACTATTATGAGCAACCTTATGTTTATTATATGATAAGACTTATTCATCATAATATAAGGGATCATGACGACGATGTGCTAAATATGCAAAGGATTGACCCAAAAGATAAAGTTGTAAGTAGGTAGATCAACATTTGATGCCATGATGTCATTGTCATGGTACACTGCAAGAATTTATATAGATACAATTAAAAAAGATAAATCTATCAAGCAAGCAACACACATAAGCACAGATGCAAGAATGGAAAAAAATATTTTTCCCCTAGCCAAGATAAGAACCTAATTTTGATTATTATGATAACTGGAAGATAGATTGGGAGTGATATATCCCAATGATTGGCTTTGTTCCACATTTTTATTTGAAACTTTGGTTAAAAGTTTCCTTTGTAGATATTTTTGGTTCAAGACAAAATGATGTGCAAAGCTTTTGGATAGAAAGCCAATCAAGTGAGGCATACTTGCTTGTAGGCCGTACACTAGTGAGACTATTGGGTTCTCACCATTTGTAAGGGTGGAATGGTTCCTAGTAATGTTTGGATCAACAAAAGTATCTGCCCTTGGTTGACTATTGTGTACCCCCTTAGAGAATTTCTCTAGAGCAGAGCTTTGAATTTAACCATTCTAATGACTTAATAAACATGGGTAGGTATTTGAGCCTTAAGCCTCATTGGTTTAAAATCAAAATAAACTTTAAAAGATAACAATCTAATTAGGGTATTTCTTAATCTCGGTCCGAGGCTTTAATAAGTTTCTTTAATGCAGGATTAAAGTTTAAAGTAGAGAAGAGGGGACATGAGAATTATTTTTTGTGTACTCACATACACTGTAAAAACTAAGTATGGCTAAGGTAATATACAATGTAATATAATCATATAGTTAGGTTTCTATTAAATATACCTAAAATTTTCTCATTCTACACAAAAATTCATAGTAAGCGAAAAAGAGCCCATAGGTAAAAATAAATTGCCACATACTTAGCATTGCAAGTAGCAAAACAAAGGTAAACTAGCAATTGCTAAGGGACTTATAGCTTATTTTAGGCTAGAAAGAATTGTGAAACCATATAACAAGCATAGTTGAATCCCATTAGTATGAGCTACACATAAATAACTGTATATATCAGATTTAATGAATGAATGATAATGAAGCTAGTGGTGCAATAATCTAGGTGTCCAGTTATTCTTTTTTTATCAATCAATTTATATTCTATTATTCTTTGATATACTCTATTTTGTTTTGTTACGATATGAAATGCTCTGTTTTTCCTAGGCCAAATTGATACCCTAGGATTTTAAGAATATTCTATGTTTCTACTTTCTAGATTCTAAAATTGCTTAATTCATTGCAGGTTTTAGGGGTTAAAGCTGAGATGTGAGCCTCCAAAAATAATGGAAGTGATGTCCTTAAGAGACTGAAAAGTGAGTCTTGTGAGCAAGAGGAGACTATTTAAACCAATGAGTTGAGTGAAACTATACAATAATGCATGCTACATGGAAACCTTATAAATTCAAGCCAATCTACTTGCAACACTATATGTGTTTGCTTTGACTCTGCCCTCTACAACATTTGTCCATCTATTAGGCATTTGGAGATTAGCTATTGGATCACTCAAATCTATTCTCTTTACTTCCAAGATTATGATGTTACGACTTGAGAGTCACTCTTATACTCATTTGTTAGGTTAAAAATAAAATAAAAGAATTATCCAAAACTTTAAAAGCCTTGTCATTGATTTTGACTTTTGGGGGGTATTCCCATTATGTTGAAATTTGAATTTGTGTTCATTCCATGTAGTTCATTACATTTGGCTTTGCATACATTCGTCAATATTTTATATATGGGAGAAATTGATTGAGAAGCATGATGCAAAGAGTATTCTTAGGAGGGGATTTAACATATAACCTGTTGTGATTCCCATATGGTTTCTTGCAATCATTTTTCTTTTCTTTGGATCCATCAACTCTACAGTTGGCTCAATACTAGATAGGTTTATAGTGTACATTTTACCTTCTCCTTATTCTTTATAAAACTCATACTTAAAAGGTGCAAATTATATATTCTATGATACTATTTTGTGGAGTGGTTGGAATTCTATAGCTAAAATGATAAGGTGACCATGACGAATTAATTTGAAATGTATCAAAGTCTAGTTCCTTACATGCATAGGGTTGTTTTAGCTACCTTTCCATATTAAATTGTAATCTTATACTTGATTTTGGATAGAATGGATTTTTTTATTTACAAAAAAGAAAGAAAGATTTCCACTCAAAATCTAGATTAGGACTAGACTTTTATAACAACAAATGTCATCATCAATATTAACATCGCTTCAATGATTGTATGTTAAAGTACATACTCTTGTTTCTTTTCTTCAACTACCATGTACGTAATGATGACTACGATGCAGAATCTACCAATGTGTTATTCATTGTGATATTCTAGGAGAAGTTCTAAATATTTTTCATTATTTATTGAATCCACATTATAGTAGACTCTAACTCTTAGAATGAGACTTTGGAGCCAAAAACAAAGAGCTTAAGATTTCTTTGAGGCATTTTTTCGAATAGTTCATGTACCTTGTCTATTCTTCCTGTAGTGCCCCTCACCTTGTCGTCTGTCAGATTGATGGTTGCTTAGTAGGATTCAACTTTATGATAGTATCTTGGATCATTCGATGATAGATTCTTTGTTATCTTAACAGTTGTTGATGTTGAATTCTGTTATTTTATACTTTACAACTTGATAAATGCTTTGATGTTATTTGCTATATTTGACTGTGAGATAATTGTTTGTTCCACGTTGTTGATTAGAAATTAGAAATCTTGGTCAATATAGTTAATTGCTTACACATGAACGTGAATGGAACAATGTCGTATTACTCGCTCTCGAGTACCCTACCCCACTACAATTTCCGTTCACTACATGACTGCATCTGGATATATATATATCTTGTTTAACCGTGTGGTTGCTGCAGGATGCAGGTACTTGGCACCGACTCCACCTGATTTACCAGGTCTGAGCATGCCTTCGCCAATGGAATAGTTGTTTGGAGTTAATGTGAGGTCCCCTGTCATTGTTATCTAGTCATCAGTTTACCTTTGTAGTCAGTGTCTATCACTTGATCGTGACTTGCAAGCAGGTGATGTTACACCCTGATGTCTTACTAGGTCAGAAGGTGTTTTTGTGTGTAAGGGAGAATTGTGCATTAAATAGAATTATTTTATGGAAAAGGTTGCTAGTTAAATATATTGTTTAATGTTGATAATCGTTAATAATTGTGTTAAATAAATTATAGTTTGTGGGAAATAAAATTATGGATTAATAGTTATAAGAAACTATGTATTATTGAATTTAATATTATTTGTTTTGAGCATTTAAATAAATAAATTATTGATAAATTAAACTGTAAGATTTAAATAAATAAAACAAAATTATTTATTGTGAGTTGTTAGTTGGGTAGTTGCAATAGTTTGATTTAATTAATTAAAACTACCCTCATTGTGGAATAACGGACTATTAATGGTTCTGAGAGGAGGAGGATTAATCAGGGAAGCTAGGAAATTTTAGGGAGAGGAGAGAGGTTTGGGGGCTAGTTCTATAGCTGTAGGAGTGATCCCGGCATCAAATTTTCAGCGCGGAGAAGTTAGGTTCCATCATTATCTGTATTTATTCTGGTTTGATCAATTTTGTTTGTAAATTTGTTAGAAATGTTGTTTGATTGTTCCTAAAATCATTAAATCTTGCCAATTACTTTTGCCTGATAGCCTCTGAAAACCTTTTTTTGTAAATCATTTCGTGCATATTCTACAATCATTATATCCCATTTCTAATTTCTGATTTAGTAGAGCGATGGCTATGGAAAAATTTGATAAAATTTCTTTATCCTTCGTCCATCTCCATAATTGTTTAAGAACCTCACAATGCCTGCCCATTTCTACATAGATGTTGAGAGAAGAATGAATATGTGCATCGTATTTAGCCTTATGTGATCGACAGTCACCAATAAAACTCATCCGCATAACCAGCTCAGATTTAACAGATATCTCTATCACAAAGTTTAGGGTTGCTTTTGATGGCCACCATAGCCCAAAAAGGTCAACCATGCACACATAACAACCAGTTGTAGGTGAAATTCAAGATAAGGGTTCCAATTATGATTAAAGTATGAATAATTTCTTATGCATTAAATCTGTGCGACTGCATACACTAGAATACAAGCAAAGATTTCTTGATCTGTGTCATCTACTTGTCAAAGTTGCTTTCACCATAGTTTGTCCTTAGATTTTGCTCATTTAATGGATAATGACACACTCAACTTAAAGAGTTTAAATATTCTATGGCATTCACGGCCAAAGTTCGACATTAGGGATGAATCTCTCTTGGAAGATTTTTTTTAAAAAAAATCTGGTTATAATCCATTATTTACATATCCTGCAATCATTACATATGGGCATCTCACCGAGGCATTCAGCCAAACATTTCACTGCCCGTCCATGCTCTTCAAAACCGTTTTTGTTTGAAAGTTTCTAAAGCCTTGTCATTAAGTCCATTTTGTGTATATCTGCCATTATTGTATTCTAGAAACACATTTTTACAAACATCACTACTTTCTAGCATCTTATTGACAAAGTTTAGGGTATTTCTAGAACACTAGCAGCCGCAAGATGGTCAACCACACATACATAAAGATCACTATAGAAGTAGTGCAATAAGGGTTGCAAATGTGTTTATGGTATGAATAGCTTCCGTCAATTAACCCTGTATGGCTTCCTGCGCCTAGAGTACAAGTAAAGTTTGCAATGCTTGAATGCGTCCAGTGTGTTTCATTAATTCAAAGACTTAGAGAGCACCCTTGTAAATCTCCCTTTTGTCTAAATAGTACAGTTACAATAATCTGTAACCATGCCTCTATATCTCTCATATGGGTTAGTAGGGGATATCATTTTCAACTTCAAGTGGTTTCTTCTATCCATTATGTATTGATGGATGTTCATTCCTATTCCAAAACTCCCATTTCGGCATGATCTAAGGGATGCAGCAAAGGTAGTGCCATTTGGCTTTTTACCATCGATTTCATTGCTAAAAAGTTTCCAAAGCCTTTTCTTGAATACATTTTCTGCAGATCCTGCAATCAACGCGTTCCATGAGACAGCTTCTAACACCACGACTTCCTCCGGTGTGGGATCAACCGACGAGTTTTTTTTTTTTAAATTTAGTGCAAAGAGACAACATTTTTGGCCTTTTATGCACTGAAGTGTACGCAGTACACTAAAACTAATAACTCAAAAAAAACATTGGAAGAAAAATATATATATATTAGACTGATTCTATATAATAATAGTTGGTAACTTAGTAGACTGGCAAAAGTTCAAAGGGATTGCAGTCAGGGTTTAAATTTGATAGTCAACCGTGCTTATCAAACAATTTCTTTTGTATGGCAGTTATCTATTCAATAGAGCCTTTAAAATATTATGATAGACCTTAGTATAAGAAAATTGTGTAAGAACCAAAGTCTCTCCTTTCGTATGATACGGTCTCCTTAAAATTTTGATGTTATCTTACAAATAAAACATTGTAATATAGTTTTTGTGATACTTAGGGTTTCCTGACTATAGTGTTGAAATCAATGTGCGATATATATATATATATATATATATATATATATATATATATATATATATATATATATATATATATATATGGTTTGATATGCAACCGATAACACCCTTAATTATCTATTTACATATCCCTTCAAGCCTCTTATGGATGGAGTATTAGTCCTGATATTTGCTTCCACTAGTTAGGTTTTATATAGTCCATGTTCTTGTTAATATTATTATTATTATTTTTAATTATTTCTTGTATAGGAAATACTAGTGGAAACAAACTGTCAAAATTTACATTGGATTATGATGATATGCATAATAGGGTTTTGTATAATGTACTTACACTAAAGTAGGTTATAGTATTTTAGAGGCACTGTTGAATAAATAACTGTTATATTAATGTTCATTTAATGTTCTTTGGTTGAAAAATATTTACTATCTTATATCCCCTGGAATTTATTATTATTGTTATTGTTAATATTATTATTATTATTATTTCAAATGATATTGTTGTCATCTCCAAGCCGTCTAGAAAATGTATGGGTGAAAGTCTAACGATAAATTGTATAAATTATATGATTGTTAGTGTTTAAAGAATGCAAAATCAATGTAGATTAGTATTTTAGTTATATTATTAGATTTAATGTAGATGATATTAATTATAAAAGTTTAATTTAAATCTTTATGATTATTGTTGATTAATTTAATTTTGGTAACGATCTTATTACAACATCCTATGGAAGGTTTTGTTAATTGAAGTTTGATTAAATAGTTTCGAAATGGGATTTATTAACATTGTTATGAGGTTGTTGGTTGTAATGAGGTCCACTGTGTAAATTGTTAGGGTGTCAGTCCAGAGGCATAGGATAACGTGAATTGTTTTCAAGTATAGTGTTTGGTGTGTGTTGGATATATGATGATATATTGCCTCTTGTTATGTATGAGAGTTGGGTAAATGATAGCATGAAATGATGAATATTCGATGTCATGAATGCATAATGAGGAGGTGATAATCCCCTTTGTGGATGAATTGATTGTAATTATCTTATATTGAGTTTTGTGTTAGATTTTGAAATGGGGAGACATTGAGTACTATAATAGGAGTAATGTTTATGTATTGCTATGGACAAGGTTTTGTTAGTTGTCCTTGTGGTTAAGTTGATATGCAAGATGGATAATTCCTTGCATTGTTATATATTCATGTTGATATGAGGATAATTGTGATGCAAGAAGGTTAATGCCTTGCATGGTTCATGTATCATCGTAGTCATGATGATGTTTGCTATGCTTGTTGAGTAGGGTCTTCTAGTTGCAGGTAGGGGAGTGGCTCTCAATGGGGGCCGGAGCCCAAAGTGGCGTCAAGGACAACCCATGTGGGAGTTTGTTAATTCAGTGATAACCTAAATAATGAAATAGGAGGGGTTGGGTAGTTAATCACACTAATTAAAGATAAGTGGATGCCTCATTCATGGCTCAAGTGCTCGTTTAGGCTTGAGATGAGATGAGAAGGCCTGGAATGGCAAGATCAACTACCTTGTCCTCATGAAAGGTATGTTGATTCTGCATGACCGTTGTATGGGGGCCAGGAGTCGGGAGAGGCTACCAGGACAACCCAAGATGGGGGCTAGGGCCTAGGAAGGCTTACCAAGACAACCCATGACAAGCCATGTGATGACACTCCTCCCTACTGCAGTCTAGCATTCCTTGGTTGGTCTCTCCCCATTCGTTATGTGTTTGCCTCTGGAAGTACTGTTGAGTTGTTTGTGATATTGACTTGTGATGTTGGAGTCATGTGTTGTCTCATAGTCTACTATCTACCTGACTGTATGTTGTAGTGGGACCTTATGTTAACTCCTAGCTCAGGGGGGTGGACCTTAGGGTTCCACATGGTCAGGTGGAGGAGCTTTTATCCATTGGTTTTTCCCTTGCTATTGTTTGTGTGCGAGGATGATGTATCTTGTGTATCAACCGTTAGATCTTGTACCAATTGAGGAGATAGATATTGTATTCATGTACTTGCCTGTGTATCAGTTGATTATGATGTACGTATTCAGAAGGTGATAAGTAACAATATAATGATGTACTCATATGTGAGGAGAAATTGTAACTGGAACTAGGTCCTAATGGTTATTTATCTGATGTTATGATATGGAGATGTAAATATTTATTAAGTTAATGCAATAGGTTTAGAATGATCTACTGATGTTAATTAATGATGTATGTTAAATCATGTTAATTGATTTGTCAAGTAATGCAACTATGATATCTTAGAGGACAAGTTATTAGTTTAATGATGTGTTTAGATATGTTAAACATTACTTGTTATCTTATTCATTTTTTAAAAAAAAATTATCCTGTTTGTATAGCATAGATGTGTTGTTCTCTAAGGTGCTCATGGCGGGCATTACACTTCCACAATTTACATACATGTCTATCAAGGCAGTTGTAACTATAACATCTAACAAAAATATTCCTTCCTTTATCCTTTGATAGATCCTTGTTCTGAAGCTCCTATTTTGGCATGAACATGTACGACGCAGGAAAAATGATTAGGTCCAGGGTCATTTGAGTGGTATTTTTTTGAAAATATCAAAAATTTAGTATTTGGTATTTCCTACATTTTAGTAAATTGCATTTCAGAGGCAAAAAAGTTCAAATTCCAACAAAATAGCTAGGAGTTATGACCTTGCGAAGGGGAAGATCAAAAATTTCATAATTTTGAACTTTTGTAAAAATATTTCACCTTCCAAGAGTTTTTTTTGTTTTCCAAGGGTAATGTGACCCTTCATATTTTATGTAAGCCTATATATTTCGAATTGGAATGAATAAAAATAAGCTTTTGGAGGTAATTCACAATTCCCAACAAGTTTGCCCACTTACAGAAACTCATTCATATATCATTTTTACATGTTGATTACAATACCATAGGCTTAGCGCTAGGTATTGTCTAGATTAGTGGTATCAGAGTTAGGTTCATTTGGTTCTTCTCGAATCGGAGAGGCTTTTAGCCATGAGAATTCAAACGGTGTAACTTCAGCTCGAAATATTTTTGGGTTTTGTTGGTAGCATCAAAATCCTATTTGGGTATCTCTTAATTTTGTAGATAGTGAATGGATTTTGAGAAGATAGATCACAAATCCATGTCCCTATTTCTTGCCTCTGTTTTTTTTTTTCCTTTTCAGAGCAGTTTCGCGAATTCAGGTATATCTTTCTCATTTGGACTCCATTTTGTGCAAACAAGATATCACCAAAAAGAGTACTCGGAGCACTTTTAGTGGTATAGGTAATTGTTTCTAATTTTTTTCTCAGCTTCCTGTTGCTTTCACCAAAAGTCAGGTCATCTTTTTCAACATTGCCCTCAGTGTTTTGGGCATATCTTCTGAATACGGTGTCAAAATCAGACAAACAAAATATCATTGGAAATTTGATTCAGTCCTCTAGAAAGCCATAAGATTATCTTCATTTGAGGTGTAGTTGATCTAAAATGTCAAAATGAAATGATCATTCAGATCCTTTCAAGGTGATGGTTGAAGAAGCGTTAACAAAGTAGCATGAGGAGATGATGAGTCAGTTCTCTCATTTGCTACAACAAAATCAAGGAAATCAACAACCCAACATGGGAAGAGTACCATTTGGTGGTCACACTCCTTTCAAGGTGCAGGAAAATTTTGATATTCCAAATTTTGAAGGCAAAATACATGTAGATGTTATTGATGATTGGTTGTCAAAACTAGAAAGATATTTTTCTATGAATCACTTCTCTAATGGTGAAAAAATAACCTTTGCTCTCCTTAAAGCTGAACATCATGTAAAACAATCATGGGAAAATAAACTATTGTCTAGAGAAAACCTTGAGTTTGATGGAACATTAGAGGATGATCCCACCTGGGGAGAGTTTGTGGAACATATCAAGAAAGAATATTATCCTAAAAATTCATACGAGGATAATTATATGGAGTGGTAGATGCTTCGTCAACAGAAAGACCAATTTGTTCAAGATTACAATAATACGTTCCATGCTCTTTCAACAAAGCTTGGCATCATTGATACAGAAAACATCAAATTTTGAAGTACCACAGTGGGCTTCATCGTCATATCCAAATAGAGATGGAATTTCTCAATATTGAGACCTTAGAGACTGCCTACAAATATGCAGTGAAGATTGAGGAAAAATTCAAACAAAAGGGAAAAAAAGGATTATTTTTCAAAGAATGAAGGTGACAACAAATTCATGGGAAAATAGACAGCTATGGATCCCTCCTCACAAGCATCATCAATAGAAAACAACAATGGAAAGAAAATGTGGTGTGAATTCCATAGAAGTCCAGGACATAACACAAAGGACTGTCGAGTTGCCAAGACATTGATGACAGGGTTACAAGAAAAGGAAGCTAAACCTAAACCTGAACCATTGCTTGCAGACTCTTTTGAGAAAAGAGACGATGATGAAATAATTGAAGCTAACCCTTATTCCATAGTTTCCACCACCAGGATTTTGCCTCATGAAGATGAGGAGCGTTTATTCCACTCACAAATGTGGGTAAATCACAAGGCCCTGCATTTCATTGTTGATAGTGGAAGTAAAAAAAATTGATCTATGCTGAGACTGTTAAAAGACTGAACTTGAAGACCACACCTCATCCACAACCATATCATACGGGATGGGTAAGCAACCAAGAACAAGATATTCAGGTAAATACACAATGTCGCTTACCTTATTCTATCAAACCATTCAAAGATGAAGTCATATGTGATGTGACACCCTTGGATGTGTGTGATGTATTGTTGGGGCACCCATATATGTACAAGTGTCATGGTGTCTATGAGTTTAGACCTCACAGTGTCATTATCAAACTTGGAGAAAAGAAGTATCAGATACTTGAAGTAAGTCCTACACAACCAGCATCTTTGATTACTAAAAAATAATGTGAACGTCTAATTGTTCATATTGGAACATTTGTTCTAACAGTTTGAACTAAGGACAAGAGGTTAGTTGTAGCCAATATCCATGACAAAATGATCACCACTACCACTCAGCAAAAATAGATAAATGAAAGTAGGACATCACTCTGGGATATGATGGATAACAAGTTGACAAAGTCTATTGCATCCCATCCACAAACGAATGGGAAAACTGAGCACAACTACAATCATGCCCTACATGGTTCCATAGGGAATAGGCCATTTGAAATATGTCTTGAACATCAACCACTAACTCATATTGATGTAGCAATATCAATCATCTCAGATGCTCCGTCACCACATAAGGCAGCCAAGTTTGTTGAAAAGATGCAGCAAGCTCTGAAGATATTACAGCACACTAGGCAAAAGTACAAGGAAAGGCATGATCAACATCGTCTACCTCATCAATTCCATGTTGGAGAAAAGATCACTGATGTCTTGGTCATGACACTAAAAAGACAACATATTCCTCTTTACCATGTGGTTCAAGCAAGTAAAATTCCTCATCAAGGCAAGTGGTTCACTAGTGATCAAATTGAAAAGCAGTTTCCTCAGTTGTTGTAGACCATAGATGCAATGGGGCCCATTGCCTCTCAAGGGGGAAGCAATGACAAGGTCCAGGGTCATTTGAGTGGTATTTTTGGTAAAATATCAAAAATTTAGTTTTTGGTATTTTCTACATCTTAGTAAATTGCATTTTTAGAGGCAAAAAGTTTAAATTCCAACAAAATAGCTAGGATTTATGACCTTGTGAAGGGGAAGATAAAAAATTTCATAATTTTGAACTTTTGTAAAAAGTTTTCACCTTCCAAGAGTTCTTTTTGTTTTCCAAGGGTAATGTGACCATTCATATTTTATGTAAGCCTATACATTTCAAATATGAATGAATAAAAATAAGTTTTTGGAGGCAATTCACAACTCCCAATGAGTTTTCCTACTTACACAAACTCATTCATATATTGTTTTTACATGTGGATTACAATACCATAGGCTCAACGCTAGGTATTGTTCAGATCAAAAAAGTTGCAAAGTTTGGCTTGACATCTGTCGATTTCAATGCATGTGAGGGTCTTTGAAAGACATGTTTCATCTCTATTACTAGTAGATTAGTCTAGGGATTGATTTCCCTAATGATTAGTTTCTTAATTTTACTCACTTTAAGAGAGATGACTCTTGAATGTTTTCTAAACATGCTTCATGGTTGTACCTATATATGCATATATTTTTGAAGATAATCATTCAAGAAAAAAATGCCACTAATCTAACAACATTTGGCAGGGACTTGGTATAGATATGCTATTAGTGTTGCTTCAATGATTGCTTCTTCTATGCCTATGCCTAGATCTACCTATGCTTCTCCTTTCCTAGCCTATGCTCTATAGCTACATCTACCTCTACACCTGCCCTTGTCACCTATGCTACTGGCTCTTTTGTTGCCACTGGTACCAGTTCTTAAACTACTTTCACTAGTGCTACTTCTCTAGCTACTGGTGTTACTAGTGGATAAGCTAAGTCAACTGGATTATCTTCTAGTGAGCGGGGTCATCATTTCAGTCAACTGCCCATTCTACTAGTGAGACTACTCACTTTGAAACTATAACTGATGGATCATTTGTTGGTGATGTTGTTATATACAAATCTATTAATAGAACTAATGGTTTTGTATCTATGCCTAGAATTGCCTATAGGTAATAGGGCACCAGGAATAGCTAGCTCTTGTCTTGCACTTTTAACAACTTGTGCATCTTGGTCAATAGAATAAGTTGTTGCTGGATGATCTACGATGGATCTAGAACAACACCTTCAACTACTATCTCCACCTCTGTGGGATTGATTAGTGAAACAGTATATGCTTCTACCTTTATGGGATCATTCATTGGGTATGGATAAAAGAATGGAACTACAATGGGTTCTGGAATAGCCTATGGCTATTAAACCGTAAGGGATCCCATAGATGGTGGTGAATCAACTTAAATTGTGCTTGCCTTAGTTGTCCTTTCTAATGTCTCTGCCTTTGCTTATGCCAGCTAAACCACTTTTGCTACTGGTGAATCTACTAATAGAAAGGGGGACCTCTGCTCCTCAAACTTGGTAAACATATGATGGCTCTTGATCCCAATAAAATGTGGGCTTTGTTGATGCTACCATAGCCTATGCTTGTGTTGCTTAGGCTGTTGTGGTTTATCTAGTTTCTCAGATGCTCATTACTTCTTAGGACATAATATGTTTGTCATATGCTTGTGCCTACATCAAATAGCATACCTCTATTAAATTGGTTTTATAGTTGTAGATTTGGAAGGGTCAAGGCATCAAAAACTAGTCACCTCTTATACATAAATTGTGATTTGTTTCCTAGTTGACAAAGAACAAACTTTTTGCAGGTATGTTTTTTGCTTTTCCTTTGTAAATTGTATTTGCAGAATTGGAACAACCCGATCTTGAATGTTGCTCGACATTTTAATGCTTAACACGCTTTTGAAAAATTTTAAGAAAAAATAAACAACTTTAACTTTAATTTGGCATGCTAGAGATACTATTGCAACCATATCCATTAACAAGCTTTCATTTTATTGTAGGGGTCTAGAAGCATTAGATTTGGATGCTCACCACTTTTTAGATAGAGAGAGCCCCTGTTCTCAATTTTTTTACAATGTACCATGAAGACTGTATTAACACTTTTTAGTTATCAAAAAAGCCCTCAAGGTTTTCACTTACCCAGTTCATTAGTCACCTCTTATACGTAGATTGTGGTTTGTTTCCACCTCAATTGACAAAGAACAAACTTTTAGCAGGTACGCTTTTTCTTTGTAAATTCTATTTGGAGAATTTGAACAACATGATCTTTAATGTTTGCTTTTAATTGCTATACATTTTAATGTTGAACACACTTTTGAAAATATTCAACTAAAAATAAATAGTTGTAACTTTAATTTGACATGTTAGAGATCCTATTGCAAGCATATCCATTAACAAGCTTTCATTTTATTGTAGGGATCCTAAAGCATTAGATTTGAATGCTCACCTCTTTCCAAATAGAGAGAGCACCTATTTTCAATTATTTTAATAATGTTCCTTGAAAAGTGTATTTAGAGGACTGATCCATCACATGTGAAAATATCATGCAAAACAATTTTGTACTGTTGGCTATGTTGACCTTGTTATTTGGTCTCAAATCCATTCATATGTTGTGTGAGCAAATAGTTTTGGCTATGTTAATGGCATTGAATATTTTCTTGTCTATATTATATTGATAGAGTTTTTAACGAGAGACAAAACAAATTGCATTTGCCAAAAATAATGAATACAACAACTAGCAAATTGTACCAAAATTTTTGTACTTGTATGCACTAAAGACAACCAAAATACTTAAACCAGTCAAAATTTAAGAGATGTTTATTTTAACAAAGAAACATTTCCAATGATTATAAAACAAAATAAGCCCAACTTATAATAGAGTAGAAAAATTTAACTACTTTCTACAGGAAGCTCAAATACAAAAGACTACATATGCTTTATAGTAGAGCAACTGTTTTAATAGCACTGGCAGGGACTTTAGCTACAATGCAGCTCTTATTTCCTCTTGTTCCACTCAGTAATTGTTATAGTATTTTGTCCTCTAATTTTGCATCGAATTTATAACTTATTAAAATGAAAAGCCTATTGGCTTTGCTTTCTATATTTTTGTGCTAGAGTTTATTTATATTTCATGTTTCTATGGAATGTTTAAGAGTATAAGCCTCACATTTATTATAGATTTTAGAATGACCTCAATCTACATGAAGGGAAAAATATGAGATTAATTTTTTAGTCAAACAAAATTTGATTGAACATTAGAAATCAAGCTAGTGGAAAAATAAAAATATATGATAGGTTTATATATATATAAAAGAAGGAATGGATTGTGAGCAAAATCAAAAACAACCTATGGAGCTGATCGGGAAGGAAGATGGTGGTGGCCGCAACATACCCTTGTCTTACCCTACCATATATATATAAGAAGGAATGGATTGCGAGCGAAATTAGAAACAACCTATGGAGCTGATCGGGAAGGAAGATGGTGGTGGTCGCAACATACCCCTGTATTACCCTACCATTGATCTCTCACAAGAATGTGCAGAGGAAGTGGATATGCTCATAAGTAATGCCATTATTTGCTGGTTTATTTGGACCCAAATTAAGTAGAGGTCAAATTCTGGAGTGGGTAAAAAATTCATGGAAAACTCCATGCATGCTAACATTTCTATCGAAGGGGTTTTTTAATGATATTTTCCTCTCTGAAATGGAGAGAGACTCGATTCTGAAAGGGAAATCTTAGAACATTGGTGACATTCCACTCTATATCTGCCAATGGTCTCCACTCCTCGATCCGACTGCTTATGATCCTTACGATGGCCCCAAATGGCTTCACCTTTACAACCTGCCACTAGAGAACTCTAGACTGAAGACTGCTTGAGGAAGATTGGTAGAGCCCTAGGCACACTAATCAATATGAACCTTGAAATGATAGATCAAGATTCTTATCTGTATGCACGTATCCAAGTCATGGCCATCAAACGATTACCTCCAGAAATCACCCTGTGCTCTGCATAGAGGAGATGGATTCAGTCCCTAGAAGTTGAGGAAAAAAGGTTCTACTACCTATCTTGTGGGAGTCACAAACATGCTAGTGACAATTTCCCTTGTACTACCCTTGGGGTAGACCAACTAATGGATAAACCAACTCGGGACAAGATGCCACTTGTCAAGGATGGCTCGGCCCAACTTCCCACCAATGCTGGAGCAATTTCCTTCTCTCTCCCTCCTCCTCCACCATCATAACCACCTGCTAACCCTCTAGCTTTGAAACACACAAAAGATCATGACTATGGCTCATTCGATGTTGGATCAATGCATTTGCAAAACTAGTTAAAGGTGGTAAACTCTCCTCTTTAGGCTACTATAATCAATAATTCTCATGTGTCACCTCCTTCTACAAAGATTGGTACATTAAGGACTTTGGCGGGTTAGGCTAGACTCCCAAAAAACATGGCCCCAATCAATAAGCGCCCACCCCTCTTGGAGGAGAAAATCACCATCTGCAAAATTTTTGCAAGGGCTTGAGGAGGCAATACCTCCTCCAAACCTTGAGGACACTTTAGCTAGACCGAGGCTAAGCTGGCACCTATGCAAGTGCCACCCTAGTCTTGTCCCTCCCCCTCATCTTTAAACTGCATTCATGTCTTATTCCTTGCTTCTTCAGAAACTTGTGCAAGTAAGCCTTGCATTTATTTGTCTCTGACCTCTTTGTACCAACCTCCTTGCAATCTAATAGAGATCATCCTTCCTCCACAAGTGAAGGCTTTCCTTCATTAAGAGAGTTAACTGAGAAGGACTTTTGACAAACTTAGAAGTTTGCTTTGGAGTTTCTTAACATCATTCGATTTCACAGACACACTTAGATGGGAAATTGGACATAATGGCAAATTTAATTCCCCACAAGTTTAATCCTTATAAATTATGAGGATTCTCCTATTTACACATCCCTATAAACTGTTATATGTCTTTCAAGTTTCTCCAGTTGGCCTATGACATTTCCTCCAATTCACGGTTATCACTGTCCATGCGACACTAGCGATGTGCTTGTCCAGATATGTCGCATATTTATGGTACAAAATGAGGATAGTTTGTGGGCTTTGGTATAGATAATTGACCCAAGAGTTTTGGTGGGTCTTCATCTCCATGACCATGTTTTCATTGGGTAGCTTCTGGCTCAGTTCACCTTAGCCAATGGCCATAATGGTCTCACACATATCACTATGAAGCAGGTGGTGGCTCCTCATCTACAATCTCTCGGGCTTGATGTTGTCTCATCCTTCAACAAATGACCGACCTTGGGAAGTTGGGGAGGAGATTTTGAACTAAGGCAATTACAAGGAAACAAAGATATGGCACAGGTGATTTCTTAGTTTCATGAGGTTGTTATTCGTAACAACATGGAAACATGCAATTTCCTTGATCCCTCTGGACTGATGAGTGTCGGTAGTGACTGGGGCAATTCGTTGCAAGTGCTAGATATCTCCTCCACCGGCTCCTGAAATGATGGTATGTCCTTCCCGTTGTTCTTCAATTTTGTAACGCTTATAAACTTATAAATTTCTTTTTCTGTATCTATGCACCCTTGTGATCACAAGGCATGCCTACTTTTTGGGAGCAGTTCCCTTAAACCCCACACACATACACACACACACATATAAATGAAGAGCATATAGAAGACAAATATATAGTTATATACATGTTGCAAGAATTTGAAATGCAAGTGACTTTTACAATAGACTAAGATAATATAATCTAAGAAGTCGATGCTACAAACAACAACTTTGCATAAAAAAGAAACTGAAAGGTAGAATAATTGATTCTTTCCTATAAACAAATCTTACAATTACAAACAACAGATGACTTAAACTAAATTGTTGTTTTCCATTTCTTTGTAGTACCTTCAACATATTACAAAGCTACAACCATGTCTTCCTTTCTGTCATCATGGTGATACTACACCCTTTGTGATTGAATTGTTATAGATTTTGATTTCCATTTGTTATGATAGAAATCATGTACATTTATTGAAGTAGTTTTTAGTTACTGAAGTCAAGCAATACTTTCAATCTGTGACAGCAATTTGGCAAAATCTTTGTATTTTGATATTGACATTTCAATTTAATTTATTTATTCAATCTCATCATTTCATTCATTACCATATAGTTTAGAGCTTTTTAGAATACTCAATTGCAATACTAAATAGATAAAAACCATCAATTTAGAAAAGAACTTATTTATATATTAAATAGATAAAAACCATCAATTTAGAAAAGAACTTATTTAGATAAAAAAATCACATAAAGATAATTGTGTGGTTTCATAAAATGATGCTTGTCACCCACATAACTAGCACTTGCACCCATAGGAGGTTAAAGGAATATTGAAATTTGAAAATGACAACCGCTTCAAGAAATTTGTGCGGTGTCGTTACATATTTGAATGGAATCTCCCTAAACACGTCTTGCGCGTTGTTTCTACATATTGTCTTCTATCATTGTTTTCGCTATTGTCTTCTATTTTCTGCGTATATTTGGCGAAGAAAATTGGTAGAAACAATGAGGAAGGCGTGCGTAGGGAGACTTGGTTCAAAATACAAATATAGAGGACACCACACACATTTCTCATTATTTTGTAGCCGTCCACAATGTCCTCTATCATTCCAAGAAACTTCCCCTTCTGACTGGAGACGAGACACAAAAAAAAATGTCCCGTTACTCTTTTTCTTTCACTTCCGAAATTCTTTTTCCTTCAAATTTACAAGAGAAAATATAATTAATCAACAATAATAATATCACTGAGAAGTGGAAACCATTCGATAATGATAGCACTTAGTGGACACCACGGAAAGATATTTCTGTGGGGTTTCCTTACTACCTTTGGTGCTTGTTGTTGTCACTCACAAATTGAAGTTTGGAAATGACAGCTGCATACATTTGAACGGAATCTTCACATCACGCCTTTCCCGCTGTTTGCACCATTTTTCTTGGCAAGCCACTTTCATGGTGGGACCGATCTCCCACTTCCCAAAGATATCATTCTAGAATATGGAAGATGAGAGGTTCTTGTTATCTTAGCCAATGGACTTCAGTGATCGGGCTCGGGCTGTTTCATATCTACGGGAAGTGGGTTTCCCGTCTCATAGACCAATAGATCCCGATCGACAGATAGTGTTCCATATTCTTTTCTAAGCGCAGGGAGAAACAACGGGGAAGGTGCGAGTAGCAAGATTCCATTCATATGTAGAGGACAACGCACAAACTGTCTTCAAGTGGTTGTCATTTTCAAACTTTAATTTGTGAGTGACATGTCTTCACTTCCTCATTGCTCTTTCCATCAAGAGAAAATAGAATGATCCGATAATAGTATCACTCCACTTGTAAAAGTAGTTTTGTCGGCAATGGCAATAAATGTGGAGATGATAAGAGAGGGCGTAGCCCCAGTCAAAAGTATGTCAGAACATGAAAATGATTATCGGCTGAATGTCAGAACATGAAACATGAAAATGATTATCGGCCGTACTAGTGTGGGGAGCTCATCTTGAGTGTAACGCCGTATCTATGATTCGGCACCATTCGCTGCCTTCTACTTCTATTGCGTACTAATGACTATTGAGACATGGACCAGTTAGGACTCGAGCCTAGGATCTTCCATTCGCTGTTGGAGTGCTCTACCACTGAGTTATTAGCCCCTCTTGGACTAGTCCATTGTCGGTCCGGGTGTGGCTTATTTTCAACACCAACACCCCCTTTTAAGAAACACCTCTCGTGTGCTTTGGGTTCTTAGCCTGGGCTTGGCTCTGATACCATGTTAGTGTTTTAAGATCAGAAATGAAATAAGCAGAATACACAATATAGAGAGCAATAAACATAACAGTTTACCCTGGGAAAACCCTCCTACTTGAGAGAGAAAAATCCAGCAAAATATATCTCATATATATATATCAGATATAAGTGCAGAATGCTGCATATAGAGTCTGGGCTTACACAATGCTGAGTAAATACAATGAATAATAGCATCACTCCTTGGTGCAAAGATACAAGTGAAACTGATCTGCTACTAAGAGAGAACTTCTTCTGTAATCGATCTCAGATGGAATTCTATATTTAGCAAACTTATCTTGATACTGATTCAATGGTCAGAGGGAGAGAACAATGTCTTCTATATATACAAATTAAGGCGACTCTTTATATGCATTGACGTCTCTTTATATGCTTTGGTGTCTCTTCATATGTTTTGGCATCTCTTCATATGTGACTTTTCTTTGAGTCAGCCTGGGTAAATCTCCCGCCGCTACAATAACATCAACACTCCGTCTTAGCTAGGGAGATATCTTTCCAGATATCCATGTCATGGAGTCTCTCAACATGACACCCACAATGGCTACACCCATTAGCGAGAAGAATTTATCATTGAGTCTCTCAATGTGATATCATCATGGAGTCACTCAACATGATGTCCACCATGGCTACTCCCATGAGTGGAAGAAAACAAGTGCACAAGTGCCTATCATGGAGTCACTCAACATGATGTCGTCATGGAGTCTCTCAACATGACGTCCACCATGGCTACTCCTAGAGGGTGGATAAACACAAGTACAAGAGTATCATCACGGAGTCTCTCAACGTGATGTCTACAATGGCTACTCCCATTAGTGGAAAAAATATATCGTCATGGAGTCACTCAACATGACATCCACCATGGCTACTCCTAGAGGGTGGAAAGAATCACATCTCCGTCACAGAGATGGACAAGGGTTCGCACCTCATATTTCTCCGTCACAGAGAAATATACACTATAAGGGCTTTCACCTCATACTTCTTCGTCACACAGAAATATACACTACAAGGGCTTTCACCTCATACTTCTTTATCACAGAGAAATATACATTACAAGAACTTTCAGCTCATACTTCTCTGTCACAGAGAAATATACATTACAAGGGTTTTCACCTCATACTTCTCTGTCATAGAGAAATATACATTACAAGGGTTTTCACCTCATACTTCTCTGTCACAGAGAAATATACATTACAATAGATCTTCATGATGATGTGACTCCGTCTGAAGCTCCAAGTACTTGCATCAACCTTCTGACCTCCTCGTCCAAGATTGCCTGCAATGCTTGCCTTAGAGGAACAATTTTTAATGCACGCCTCCAGCACTACTGACTTGTGAGAGTTTAGGACTGTCCTCCTCGATCTCATTCCAGATCATCCTATTCTGAATAGGTTTGCGAAGCTACCAATGTCAAATTCGGATTGACAGTCATGTTTAATTCTGTTCTCAGCAGCTGAAGAGGTCTTCCAAGCATTGTACCCTTCACTTCTTCTCAGTGAGTCATAGAACTCCCTCTTGATCCCTACCTTGGAGATTGCAAGAAAATCATCTGGAAGTGAACTCCCCTCCATTGATCTTAGAGCCTTAGTCCTTTTCCCAGACATGCTCTCAAGTCGTGCCTTAAATTCTTGGAATTTAACTCCCTCTGAATGTCATTTCCTCCTCTTCGAAGTAGTTGATCGCAATGACAATCTGTAAGGGTTCTTCGTTGTTTAGTGTCTTCATCTTTCTCAATCTTCTTTGCTGATGCAAATTCCTCATCCAAGGCTGACCCAACCTTGTTCCCTCGAGAGATGTCTCCAGTGAAGTTATGTGCCACCAACTCAGTCTCATAGCTGCAAGCTATGACTCCATGATTGTTCATTTCTCCAGCCGAGATGCCTTCCTCACAAGATGCCTCAAACTCTTCCTCTCTTTGAATTCCTTATGCAGTCTCTCATCATCCTTTTGCTCCTCAATCCATCTTGGAAGTATTTTAGAGAGATTACTAATAGTTCATAGAATCAAACTACCCCAAAGAGAAATATCCAGACCAATACTAGAAGTATACATGTTAGTGCATGAATTAGCTACATCATTATTCAAAGGTACACACATAAAATACTTATCTTTTTATTATGATGCTCTTTTCACTTCATCTTCATCCACGGAAGAAATAAAACTCAATAGCCTCGACCTTCATTTGCCTCTTTATGCATCCCATGAGCAATATACGCCTACAATGAAACCAATCTTCCCTGTGTAGAACCATCTGAGGAAATTAAATGCATTCTGACCGTTCCCACTAGTACCCTCTCTTTAAGTCATGTCCTATGAATTTTATTCAGAATTTTTATTTTTATTTTTATTTTCTCATAGCAATTGTAGTTAGGCTTGTTCTGGCTGTTTAGGTGACAAATGCCATTATGTCCACATTGACCCTTCACCTTACATGGGTCAGTCACAGGCTGCCATACAAATGACCAAGAAGAATCATTGGCGTCCATGTTCCACACATATTATGCAAAAGTTCAGTCAATCTCGAGCGTCACTCTGTGAAGAAACCTCTCATCTTTGGCCTTGCCCTCTTTTAAATCTCTTGTTCATGGCGTGTCTTCCAGTTGAGCATCTCTAGGAGGCACTCAACCACGTCCTGCATAACGCCGATGAAGTGCAACATTTCTTTAGCGAAATGAGCATCATAAACCAAGGTAGAGAGCACCCGGGTGCCGGGCAGCTACTCATAGTCTATGCTCAACTTGAGCAAATCCACGCTGAAGCCCACCAAATCCATCTTCAGACCATAAAAAATGATTCCATTGAGACACCATGAATATGTGTTGTAGAAAAAAAAATCGTCGAAGCGTGCCCACGTCTTTGTATTCGAATCCGAAATTGTCCTTCACCTGGATCAGTAGTTTCTGGCCCTTGATTTTCCATTTCTAGTAGGCCTTCTCCACCAAAAAATAGAAGCGCATCCGCGACAACCAACCCGTAGAACACATTCAAAGCGGGCCTTTCATTCCGCTTCTTGTTGCCCGTAACCTCGTCATAGTGTTGCCCTGTTAATCTCCACATAGACAAGGAAATATAGGTTGAGGCGAACAACAACTGCACCCAGAAGAACAACCTACTTATGTTCTGAGGAACAACAAATTGTACCAATGGAACATCTGCGGTAGACATGCTTCTTTTACATGCACGGCAGCCTCAATCAGATCCTTTCTTCTATTTTGTGTCCTCCTTGAAATCTGCCATGGACAATGTTGTCTCTTGCTGCCATTCGAGCTTGTGGCTTGGGCTGAAGACACGGGTGCTTTGAATTACGAGTATAATCGTCACGAACTAGAAGATTGCCTTCTCTAAGGTGATTGTGAAGCCTCTGAGGAGGACAATGGTGGCCCAGACAAAGGCCATAGTTTCCAGCCCGCTTGCGGCCTTCTCTAAAAGGGCCAGGCTTACGGAAAACAACAATATTTTCTTTTCAATCTCAATATTGTAGTTTCTTCTCAATCTCACAGAAACGTGACATTTCATATTAGACTCCCCGTACCCACTCAAGGGAGAAAAACCCAGCAAAATATATCTCATATATATATATATATATATATATATATATCTCAGATAGAAGTGCAGAATGCTGCATACAGAGTCTAGCCTTACACAAGGCTGAGTAAATACAATGAATAATAGCATCACTCCTTGATGCAAAGATACAAGTGAAACTGATCTGCTACTAAGAGAGAACTTCTTCTTTTGTAATTGATCTGCTGATATCTGGAATTCTATATTCAACAAACTTATAATATCTTGATAATGATTCAATGATCAGAGGGAGACAACAATGTCTTCTATATATACAAATCAAGGTGACTCTTCATATGTGTCGGCGTCTATTTATATGCTTTGGTGTCTCTTCATATGTTTTGGTGTCTCTTCATATGTGACTTTTCATTGAGTCGACCTGGGTAAATCTCCCGCCACTACAATAACATCAATAATGACTACTTTCTCCACTCTGTTAAAAATTGCGTATTCAAGTTTTTTCTACAACAATATAATTTGTTTTTCTTCTTTATTCATTTTAAGTTGTGATATAATAAGTATTTATATTAGACAAATGTAATCTAATTTCAATTTTCAAATTTAATGGATTGCAATTATATTGAGTAAGATGATTTAAATATAAATTAAAATAATAAATTTTATTATTTATGTTAGGTTATGTATATTTGAAATTGTGAAAACTCTTATCTTTCTTTTATATATATATATATATATATATATATAAAACATTGGGTGTCACAATGTAATAATTAATTTATAAATTAGTATATTTTTAGTAAAATGATTTACCATTTTAAATATCTTGATTTATGTTATTACTAATATTCAGATTTGTATCTTTGATTGTTAGAATTATTCATCACCTTAAATCAAGTGCATGTCACTTTTATAGTTGTGGATTTAATTTTCAAACTTTTAAAATTAAAATTCTCATTTTTCTAATCATTTCACTAACTATTGTGAGCTGACCTAACATACATTATGTTGATTTGTGTGCTTGGATTTTGTATTTTAGGACATTCACTCATTAATTAGATAATCATCAAGGACATCCTAGGGCATTCTTATACAAGGCATCTAGAGTTTGATATTTTGGAGAATAAAAAGAATCTAAGAATAGTTATGTTAGAGCACATGCTCCTAAGGATATTGCATGCATGCTTGTTGTCCTCAATCATTTCATTCAGAGTTGTAAAACTAATCCATCAGGGATCTGACCAAGGAGAATTTGATTCTTTCAATCCTATAAATTACATACTTAAAGGCGCTTCTGAACACTAACTGTCCTTATGCACATTCACATAATAGAAATCAAGCAAGTGGATCCGAATAGTCCAAATTTTACTACACCACATGTACAAGTTCAAATCAACCCCACACGAAGATTTAGAATTACACTTGCAGAGATCAAATCCACATTCACAAAAGTGATCCAGGGAAAATAATAGTCTATTTGTAGAATATGAGATCTTCATCTGAATCAACTGTAAAATTCTAAAATATTAACAAATTAACTTTGATCATCTATTATAATAGTTCTCTATCAAATTTCAAACTAAATATTATGTTTAATTTATTTCATTCTACATTTAATTTTAATTATCAATTCTAACTTATTAACTTAAAACAAATCTATCTTAAAATTAGTTTATATAAAAAGGTGTATTTATTCTTATACAATATTAAATACCACATAAAAAAAGTTAACCTAATCTCTAGGCATTTACAAACTCTCTTCAATCTTAGTCAATTCTTAAGGCAAGGAGGATAAGATGAGGTATTCCTTAAACATACTTGTACCCACTTTCACTAAATTTTAAATCCACTTTCTCATATACTATGATGTTTGAATATTGATCACTTAAGCATTAATACATCAATAGTTACGTCGATAGGCATTCCCTTGGAGAGCAAGGCAAGCTTTGTATAGCATTAGTATTGAATTGACAGTCTCCTTCTTAGCATAGGTACAAGATGACCATGAAAAAAAAATTAGCTACACATGTCACTACCAAGAACAATTTTAACATCAAATTGCAGTAATAGTAAGGCAGTTGCTTGTGTAGCAAGTTCATTTCTACTTGAGTTATGATCTAATTTTTGCAATATAATGGTCTGGGAGAAGGGACAAGCTTAGCTCACAAGGACTCCAGACTATTACCAAAAGAAAGCTTGAGAAAGATAGCTATGTAAAAATGGGTAAGTGCAAAAAGATGGGGGGCCAAAAAGTGGCCAAAAAATTTTGAAAAAAAATTTAGGCATAACGCGAGCGCGTTATAACGCGCTCGCGTTATAACGCGCTCGTGTTATGGCTTGGCAATGACAAGCCTAAGGCTCGTCATTGCCGAGCCATAACGCGAGCGCGTTATAACGCGAGCGCGTTATAACGCGCTCGCGTTATAAAGCGCTTCATATATAAAAAAAAAATGCTGTCATTTCATTTTAGTTCATTTCATTGTGAGTTTTTCCTCCGCCCGCGGCTTAAAACCCTTCAAAAACGCGCTCGCGTTCTACAAAACACCGTTCAACACAAAAGATTTGTCGATTCATCACCGAAATGCCGCCGCGACGTCGAGCACGCCAAAGGGGTGAGTTATCTTTGTTTTTTTGTTTGAATTTCTTCCTAAATAGGTAGGTTTTGTGTTGATTTTTGATGCATATTTTATTAATTGTAGGAAATGTTAATGCACCTCCTCCTCCTCCTCAAAATCCTCAAAATCCACAAAATCTTGAGGAAGAAATACCTGCAGAACAACAACCTCCTCCATTCATTCCTCGACATGCCCCTGGAACACAAGATAATATAATGGGGGAAATTGAAAACAACAAAAAACAAATTGAAGATATAATTGCAAGGTTGAAAGATCCTTCCACTTCAACCTTGCATAGGTCCACGCTTGCCGAATCTCTTGAGTCTATGTTATCAAATGTAAATTCAATTAGCAAGCAAATAACTAGTTGGACCGATAAAAAGAGAGAGTTTAGAGATTACTATGCAGATAAATTGTCATATCAAGATGTCAAAAAATTACAAATTACAAAAGTAGACTTGTGTTCAATTTTCACAAACCCACAAACAAATCAACCTCCACCCATTACATGCAAGAGGTTCCCTATCCATTGGTGCAACAACCAAGCGATAAGGGACAATTTCGGGCAGAGGTGGTGGATGGTTTTTGACCATCCTCCATGCAATAACAATGAGGTCCCGCAATACTTTTTGAGGAAACTCTACTCCGAGTTTGTCCTCAATAAAGTGCCAAACTATTTTGATATGCGGGACTTCCAGGGTAGAGGTGGGGGCTCAGCACAGGATAGACCAGGGGCACGTCTTGACCCACAGCGGGTAGTGAGACGAGTAATCAGCAGACCAGCCCACGAGCATGTTTCTATTCCTTCCATTGTGAAGGAGAGTGTTGAGGTCGATACACTGAGGTCGATTAGTGCCTTGACCCAGAGCATCATAGAGCATGCCGATCCTGCAACACAGAGTGGGTTGGGAGATAGTGCGAGGAGTAGGGTCCCACCGCATACTTGCCAGGCTTGCGGGTCAGCCTGTGGTTATGACCCCATGGACAGTCAGGACGCAGGTGCACAGGCTACATCTGCAGCTGAGCAGATGGCGATGACAGATACCCTCCTGAGTGAGACTTTCGGCCTTGATACTCAGGTAAATATTAGCAAGTTTATTGAATTTAATTTATTAAATTTTATTTTTGAAATACAAGATTAACTAATTTAAATTGATGATTTTAATGAAATTTCAGGGTCATAGCGTCGATGCAGTTTTCAGTGGTTCTCCACCTACATTTTTCACTAGATCATCTACTGTCGAGGTATGTAACTAATAAACAATTATAAATATTACATGTGAATAGCATCGTTATATGAATGGTATTCTAATTTCTGATTTTGGATGTTGAATAGGTTAACACTGTAGATTTCATGGCAACACCTGCCAGCGGTGGTGGACTTCAAAGCTTTACGGAGGTAATAAAATAAATAGTTTAATGAATGAATTGTACTTACTAAATTTTTGTATGTGATTTGTGTGTTTTATTGTGTGTACTTCCATGTTTAGATGAGCGTGTGTGTATGTTAGGAGCCATGATTTGCATCACTATTATAGTTTTCGTAATTGAATAATGTTGTTTTATTTCCAGATGATGCAGGCTGCGGATACACCTCCCCATGTTCATAGGGCAATGGAGCAGGGTGTGGCCTCTGCAATTCATAGCTCTATGGCATTGACAGGGGTATGAGGCAGATTAGTAAATTTCAATTTACATTCATTGTTATAGTTGTCTATTTTTGAAAAATCAAAAGATTATTGATTTGAAGTTTAATTTCTATCTGGATGGTTTCTATAGGACATGACATCACCAGGGCCTTTTCCTTCTACTGAGGCAAGCGAGCAGACAGATTATATGTTAGCGGTAAGTGATTATTTTGTTAAATGTTTCATTTTTTTATAACATGTAATTTCTATATATTAATATCTATACTTTTTTTTGTAACAGGTAAAGGTGCAGGAAGAACTAAATAGGAGAAGTAGCCCTCGGGTTCGTAGTAGACCACCCACATGCATGTCTCCATCCCCTAGAAGATCAAAGGCTGCTCGTGATTTATTCTCTTCACCAGCTAGAGGGGAATGACTTTTTATTGTGTTCCTCTGTTGTATGCCTATATGGCATTTGTGGACATATATTTTGTATTGTACATAGTTGACATTGTATGCCTATATGGCATTCTTGTAAGCCTATATGGCTATTTTGTATATATGTTATACTTATATCGACAGATATTGATGTATGCGTATATGGATATTTGGTTAATACAAATCTTTTTTATTGATGGCGTCCATACTTGCATTATAAATCCACTTTTGAATGGATATTTGTAGATGGCTACTTCAAATATTTAAAGTCTGATTGTATTACATAGGATGTTTGCATTTTCTTTGATAGGCTTGATAGGCCATGGATTACATGATGGTGTTTGATGGAAAAGTATGGTACTAGAAGACTCTAGTTCATTCTTAATAGGCTTGTGATTGATAATATCTTTGCATGATTGCACTTGATCTTGGATCATGGGCATGTTGTTAGGATTTTGATTGCATTGTGATGTTTGATGGATAGGCATGGTGTAAGTGTAAGATACCCAACTAGTTCTACGAAAAATTTTCCTTACTTAAACACTTTTACTTGCTAACAATTCATCAACTACTTCAATAACATAAAGATATACATCAAGATAACTATTTGAATGAAACAACATTAGAGTTGGGTACTTGTCTTGTTACTTGATTCAATCAACTTGCAATGTCTTATTAGATGGAAAATGCTTTCAATAGCATGAAGTACAACTCATTCAATGGAAATACAAGGACAGGCCTTGAAGCCTTGATGTTACAATGTCTTCCTTATTTGAGCAACATTTGAAGATTTAGAATGTTCAACTCATCACCTCACAAGGTAGGCGCATATTTGAAGGATTTACAGGTTTTTCTGACTTGGGCGCCAAGTTGAGGTGACCTCCTCCTGAAGTTGCGCCTTGTCAACATTAGGTGCCAATTAGAGTTTATGGATGCTCTGGATTGTTTCCAAGAGTAGGCGCCAAAACATCATCATTATGAAAGTGTTTTAAATGCTAGGCGCCCAAATCAGCCCTCTGGAGTCTAGGCGCTCCTTTCATGCATTCTGTGTTCTAGGCGCCAATTGAAAGGAGTGGAGAACAGGGCAAGCGCCTTCCAAACTAGGTGTTTCCTTGAGGTGACAAGGACTTAGAAAGTGCGCCTAAGGTGAGTGCCTTGAGTGAAAAGGTCTAACAAACATCTTTGAACCCCCTTTCAAGGTTAGGCGCATTCTGGAGGTGGAAACAAGTAGAAGGTGCGCCTTAGCTTCCTTTGTCAATTCTTGCAAGTCTTTGTTGATTAGGAAGGTGGAATGCTTCATTGTAGAATGAGCGCCTATCTTCTAATGTCCAAACTACTTCTTCTGGCTCACTCTGTGGCTAGGCGCCAGAGCTAAACTGTTCACACAAGGGAGTGCGCCTAGACTCACTTGATATTTTCTTACTACTTCAACCCCTGGAAGATGTTCCAAGGTGTTCCCTTTTACAAGCACCTGACCTCCCAAGTTCCTTCATGTGCTATTCCTTGAAGGCGCCAAAACTGAGCTCCAGTGCCATGGGATTGTGCCTAACATCTTTGAAGAGTTTCTAAACCTTTTGCAAGTTGATATCCCAAACTCATCTTCTAGGCGCAACAGGAGCTTTCCAAAGGAGTTTCCAAGTTTTAGACACCAAGCGAGGTCATGGGTGAATGGAACTGCGCCTTAGGAGATGACTGGATCCTAAGCGTCAGTCTGGAGTTACAGTGGAATTGATATGCGCCTCAACTAGCTTAGGCGCCCATTTGAAGTGATTCCTTTAACACTTCTCTGTCAATCTCAACTGCAAGGATGATCTCCTAATCCAATTTTGATCCTCTGGAGATGCAAATAGCTTTACATTTCACTAGGTTCCATCAATGATGATCATCAACCAAAGCACATTTCAAAGGTGAGATAGGCAAGTGAGGCGCCAAACTAGTCCTTAAGACTTATCTCCTTCTATCAAGTCAATTTCAACTATGTGAGAGAGTTCTATTCTAGGCGCAAAATGGAAATGTTTCATCAATTGGTGCATCTTACAAAGCTCCCAATTCTAGGCGCCAGAGCCAAAGAGTTTTTCCCAACACATGCACCTGGGCTAGGAATTCACGTAAGAGACATCACTTAGCTTTAAAACTTTCAATCTATAGCCATCTGGGCTAGGCGCTCCAATGGAGGATCCTTGAACTCATGCATTGGTGCCTTCTAGTTCTAGGCACCCATTTTGGATGATTCATCCTGATACTAGCACCCAAAATGACTAGACTCTCTTCATTATCCAATTCACTTAGAAGACTCAAGTTGGAGACTTAGTTGTCTATCCATGTTCTCCGGAAGATTCATTGTACCTCTATGCACTATCTCCTTCAAGGCGCACATTTAGCTCCAAAACGCAAATTTCCATCATCAACCCATCAAGGTACATCATCTTCCCTTTGTATCCCCTTCAAGGCGCAGACATTCACTTCTTCACACTCAAACTCACTCTCTGGCGCCAGAATAGGTGTATAACTTCAAATAAGGCGCTAATCTTAGGTTTCTAAGTACTTAGTTTGATCTTAAGGCTATCCTTCCTCTAAGCACTCTCTTCAACTCCCTCACTGAAGGCCCTCTATAAGTTTGGGCGCATTTCATCCCAAGGCGCTTCAACATCATCCAAGGCGCAAATTCACTCTCCAAGACAAGGTGCAAAAAACCCTATCCTAAGGCGCTCAAATCTTGCTTCTAGACCTAGGCGCACAAATATGAGATTAAGGATCATTCTGGCCACCATCACTTCCCTAAAGGCGCAAAATTGGTGTAGATACATTCCATTTATTAAGGATCATTCTGGCGCCCAAATCTTGTCAAAGCAAAGGATCAATAGGTTCTCTCTAAGGCGCACTCCAGGGTTTGATCTTGCAAGACTTCTCATGTCAAAATTTTGACCAAGACACTCAAGGCACTAGTCTTTATCATCTAACCCTACAGTGCACTTACTCATTATGATATACTCCTCAACTTTGTATTCAACCTTGCCCAAGGCGCATATTCACTATAAGGCATTCTCACGTTGTCAAGGCTCAGAGGGCTTCAACTTGCTAAAGGGTAGAGGTCTAGGCGCATATCTGACTTGAAGCTCAAGGCGCTCCAACCCTCTTGCTCTGGAATTCCTTCTAGGCACTAAGTGACTTCTCCAATTCCTTGAAAACATTTGAAGTGTTTTACCTTCTCAAGGTGCTCCTTCGAACTTGACTCCAAGGTGTTATAATCTCAAAGGTACTGACATCATCTCAACCAAAGGCGCTCAATGATTCATCCCATATCTAGGTGCTAAAACACTTAATCAACCAAGTCATTCAAGGCGCCATTCAGTAAACTCATCTTCCATGATATTCCTATCAAGGCGCATATCACTTCTCTCATGGGCTTTAGGCGCTCAGTTGAGTGTTTCAATACTATTTAGGTGCCAAATTCATTTTAATGCACCAAACACAAAGAGCTTTCAAACACTGGGCGCTCACAAAGAGTCTTCCAACCTTGGGCGCTAAATTAGGTCTTTGCAACTATCCAAGGCGCATATCTTCGTTTGAACAACTTATGGTGCCAAGACAACTTCTCATTAGGGCGCTCAAAACACTTGTGTTTACATTTGAAGTGCTTTACCTTCTTAAGGTGCTCCAGACTAACCTGACTCCAAAGCGCTCCATCATCATCCTTAAGGCGCTAAAAACATCATCCAACTCCTTAAGGCACTTCACTGTGAAAGTCTGAAGGCGCTCTACCTAGACCTTTCCCCTAGGCGCCAGAACTCCTAAGCACTCACCAGATAACTCTCTTCTTCAAGGCGCAAATCTTCCTATACTATGATTGCCTTTGAAACGCCGATTAACGTGATGTGAGGGTGCAAAGGCTACTCCAATCCTCAGTGAGCGCCTAGTTTAAACAAGGAGAAATAAAGCATTCAAAACTATCCAAACGATCATCCCCTTCCTAATGTCTTCACTGCTCCAGAAAACCTTGGCCAAAATGACACATAACAACTCCTATGAGCGCCCTTATGCCCTAGGATCATCTAGTTTGTGCGTCTTGTAATGAGTAGTTCATGTAAGTTTGGAATGAGCGCCTTGAATAAGTGTAAACTAGCCTAGAGAAGGGTATGTGCGCCTTGAGCATTCCAGAGATAATTGTGCGCCTAGAACAATATGAGTGCTCATGATGATGATTAACGCCCTGATGAGACTATGAGCGCCTTGTTCAGGAGATACCTTGTTTGATCATAAAATGCACCTTGAGTCTTGAAGGTTTTGAGCGCCTAGGTGATTTGGATGTTGGGATGTTGGTATGCGCCCAAGATTGAGGTAAGTGAGCGCTTGTAATGGAGGAGAGCAATGAGATGAGGTTTAGCGCCTCCAAGTAAGGTCAGAGGTGAGGTTAGAGGTGAAATGCGCCTTTGGACCATTCTGGCGCCTTGGATGAAGAACCTATATCTTGAGCCCAAGAGGTAAAATTTGCGCCTTAGTGGATTTGGAGAGTTACAGAGATTAGAGAAAAGCGCCTTGAAGACAGAGTTGTTCAAGGCGCATGTGTGATTTGGTCAAAAACAGGCGCCTAGAGTGAATAGGCTTTCATCCTGACTTAATACACTGCCTCCTTCTGACGATTTTTGGGGCAGCAGAAAACCTTTCACCACGGGCAAATGCCTCAGAGCTATAAAAAACCGAGAGAGGTTATTGTAGAGGCACTCTACGTGATCCCGTTGCCTCAGACGGAATGTTTCTAAGTGACACGGTTTTTGAGTAACATCTCGTCAAAGATTGCTGCCTTTTTGCACTTTGGACTCTTCAGGGATATCGTCGGTACAATGTAGCTCCGACTGTTTCGACATGTTTGGGTGAGAAATAGGACCATGCCTAGCATAAATGTACCCATTCGGACGCGTTGGAACAGTCAGTTTGGTCGCATCAGGAGCAGGACGAAAGTTACACCCCTTTGCAACTTTACACTGCCTCCTTCTGACGATTTTTAGGGCAACAGAAAACCTTTCACCACGGGCAAATGCCTCAGAGCTATAAAAAACCGAGAGAGGTTATTGTAGAGGCACTCTACGTGATCCCGTTGCCTCAGACGGAATGTTTCTAAGTGACACGATTTTCGAGTAACATCTCGTCAAAGATTGCTGCCTTTTTGCACTTTGGACTCTTCAGGGATATCGTCGGTACAATGTAGCTCCGACTGTTTCGACATGTTTGGGTGAGAAATAGGACCATGCCTAGCATAAATGTACCCATTCGGACGCGTTGGAACAGTCAGTTTGGTCGCAACAGGAGCAGGACGAAAGTTACACCCCTTTGCAACTTTACACTGCCTCCTTCTGACGATTTTTGGGGCAGCAGAAAACCTTTCACCACAGGCAAATGCCTCAGAGCTATAAAAAACCGAGAGAGGTTATTGTAGAGGCACTCTACGTGATCCCGTTGCCTCAGACGGAATGTTTCTAAGTGACACGGTTTTCGAGTAACATCTCGTCAAAGATTGCTGCCTTTTTGCACTTTGGACTCTTCAGGGATATCGTCGGTACAATGTAGCTCCGACTGTTTCGACATGTTTGGGTGAGAAATAGGACCATGCCTAGCATAAATGTACCCATTCGGACGCGTTGGAACAGTCAGTTTGGTCGCATCAGGAGCAGGACGAAAGTTACACCCCTCTGCAACTTTACACTGCCTCCTTCTGACGATTTTTGGGGCAGCAGAAAACCTTTCACCACGGGCAAATGCCTCAGAGCTATAAAAAACCGAGAGAGGTTATTGTAGAGGCACTCTACGTGATCCCGTTGCCTCAGACGGAATGTTTCTAAGTGACACGGTTTTTGAGTAACATCTCGTCAAAGATTGCTGCCTTTTTGCACTTTGGACTCTTCAGGGATATCGTCGGTACAATGTAGCTCTGACTGTTTCGACATGTTTGGGTGAGAAATAGGACCATGCCTAGCATAAATGTACCCATTCGGACGCGTTGGAATAGTCAGTTTGGTCGCATCAGGAGCAGGACGAAAGTTACACCCCTTTGCAACTTTACACTGCCTCCTTCTGACGATTTTTAGGGCAACAGAAAACCTTTCACCACGGGCAAATGCCTCAGAGCTATAAAAAACTGAGAGAGGTTATTGTAGAGGCACTCTACGTGATCCCGTTGCCTCAGACGGAATGTTTCTAAGTGACACAGTTTTTGAGTAACATCTCGTCAAAGATTGCTGCCTTTTTGCACTTTGGACTCTTCAGGGATATCGTCGGTACAATGTAGCTCCGACTGTTTCGACATGTTTGGGTGAGAAATAGGACCATACCTAGCATAAATGTACCCATTCGGACGCGTTGGAACAGTCAGTTTGGTCGCATCAGGAGCAGGACGAAAGTTACACCCCTTTGCAACTTTACACTGCCTCCTTCTGATGATTTTTAGGGCAACAGAAAACCTTTCACCACGGGCAAATGCCTCAGAGCTATAAAAAACCGAGAGAGGTTATTGTAGAGGCACTCTACGTGATCCCGTTGCCTCAGACGGAATGTTTCTAAGTGACACAATTTTTGAGTAACATCTCGTCAAAGATTGCTGCCTTTTTGCACTTTGGACTCTTCAGGGATATCGTCGGTACAATGTAGCTCCGACTGTTTCGACATGTTTGGGTGAGAAATAGGACCATGCCTAGCATAAATGTACCCATTCGGACGCGTTGGAATAGTCAGTTTGGTCGCATCAGGAGCAGGACGAAAGTTACACCCCTTTGCAACTTTACACTGCCTCCTTCTGACGATTTTTAGGGCAACAGAAAACCTTTCACCACGGGCAAATGCCTCAGAGCTATAAAAAACCGAGAGAGGTTATTGTAGAGGCACTCTACGTGATCCCGTTGCCTCAGACGGAATGTTTCTAAGTGACACGGTTTTCGAGTAACATCTCGTCAAAGATTGCTACCTTTTTGCACTTTGGACTCTTCAGGGATATCGTCGGTACAATGTAGCTCCGACTGTTTCGACATGTTTGGGTGAGAAATAGGACCATGCCTAGCATAAATGTACCCATTCGGACGCGTTGGAACAGTCAGTTTGGTCGCATCAGGAGCAGGACGAAAGTTACACCCCTTTGCAACTTTACACTGCCTCCTTCTGACGATTTTTAGGGCAACAGAAAACCTTTCACCACGGGCAAATGCCTCAGAGCTATAAAAAACCGAGAGAGGTTATTGTAGAGGCACTCTACGTGATCCCGTTGCCTTAGACGGAATGTTTCTAAGTGACACGATTTTCGAGTAACATCTCGTCAAAGATTGCTGCCTTTTTGCACTTTGGACTCTTCAGGGATATCGTCGGTACAATGTAGCTCCGACTGTTTCGACATGTTTGGGTGAGAAATAGGACCATGCCTAGCATAAATGTACCCATTCGGACGCGTTGGAATAGTCAGTTTGGTCGCATCAGGAGCAAGACGAAAGTTACACCCCTTTGCAACTTTACACTGCCTCCTTCTGACGATTTTTGGGGCAGCAGAAAACCTTTCACCACGGGCAAATGCCTCAGAGCTATAAAAAACTGAGAGAGGTTATTGTAGAGGCACTCTACGTGATCCCGTTGCCTCAGACGGAATGTTTCTAAGTGACACGATTTTTGAGTAACATCTCGTCAAAGATTGCTGCCTTTTTGCACTTTGGACTCTTCAGGGATATCGTCGGTACAATGTAGCTCCGACTGTTTCGACATGTTTGGGTGAGAAATAGGACCATGCCTAGCATAAATGTACCCATTCGGACGCGTTGGAACAGTCAGTTTGGTCGCATCAGGAGCAGGACGAAAGTTACACCCCTTTGCAACTTTACACTGCCTCCTTCTGACGATTTTTGGGGCAGCAGAAAACCTTTCACCACGGGCAAATGCCTCAGAGCTATAAAAAACCGAGAGAGGTTATTGTAGAGGCACTCTACGTGATCCCGTTGCCTCAGACGGAATGTTTCTAAGTGACATGATTTTTGAGTAACATATCGTCAAAGATTGCTGCCTTTTTGCACTTTGGACTCTTCAGGGATATCGTTGGTACAATGTAGCTCCGACTGTTTTGACATGTTTGGGTGAGAAATAGGACCATGCCTAGCATAAATGTACCCATTCGGACGCGTTGGAACAGTCAGTTTGGTCGCATCACGAGCAAGACACCAAAAATGCAAAGGTTGCTTTGTGCAACTTGACAACATTGACACTTTTTTGCAACATGACTCAAAGACTCAAACTGACCCCAAATGACTCAAAGTGACTTAAAATCACCTTGATTATAGAGGTCAAGGCGCTCCTTATCATTCATTCATTATGAGCGCCTTGGGAGAATGGTATATAGGTCATCATCATGATTGGGCGCCCTGGATCCAGAGTGTTGGAGAGATCATCAAATGGTGTCTAGTAGGGTGAGTTATGAGTTTGGTCGCATCAGGAGCAGGACACCAAAAATGCATAACATGATGATGGAAAAATGTGTACATATGTGTAAAAATGCAGGAGGAAATAAAAAAAGACAAACCTTACAAATTAATGTGCATACTTACAACTCAATGTAACATAACTTTACAAAATCAACGTGAATACTTACAAATTAATCCAATGAACCATCTGGATCTGCTCTACTCTTTATTGTGTCAAGTATTGCTTCATGGTCAGACTCACGCACCTTCCACAATATTTTGTTCAAAGGTCTACCCCGATACTTTATCAAATGAACATTGGATGCCACGACAAGGTTCAAGTAATGAAGAATCTTTCGATGCATGTCAAAGTCCTGAAATAGCCAAATATTAACACTCTTATGTGGGTACCTTCTAAGCCATGTTCCAGTAATAACCACTGATCCTGTAGGGTATTCGATGTTTTCTCCATCTGTAACAGGGGCCTCCAATTTCTTTTTGGCCTCAACACAACGGCATAAGTAATAATCTGTTCCCTCTTCATTATCTTCATCTGCAATAACTGCATATACGTGTCCTACATTGATATGTGTAGCAAATTAGATGAAATTAGTCAACATTACAAAAACACTACAAAGTAAGATGACATTACCTGGTTGAACTAGATGAAATTAGATGCATATATGTGCCCTATATTACCTGGTTGAACTAAATCTGATATGTGGTCAAAGTCAACTGACGATTCCATCTGTGTTAGTTCCAGTGCCGTCGGGGGTCGATACGTGTCAAGTGGGCTAAGATAACTTAACTGCCATTCGTCAACCCACTCCTTTGACTCGCACTCATCCCAGACTTGAATTGTACAGGAAGAACAAAAGCATGACATCTTTCGTGTATGGATACTCCATGAACCTGCAATTGAACTTCTGAAAGAGTGCATCTCATTTGATCCTGTCAGTGTACAACAATCCTCATATGGTGCAATGTTAGTATCATCTATCAACCAAAAAAATCTACGAACTAAAGACTTACCTTCATTACCTGGACCCATGGAAGCATTACACCACTCGACAATCGATTTTGCATCTGTCAACTTTGCATTGTCTTTATACTTTAACTCTTCTCGTGCTATGGCTCTTTTGATACATGCTCCTGCACCATCATGCTCCCCCTTTCCATGCCCGGCCTCACAAAAGTTCCACATATGTTGAATACCTGTAAAATTATGCCTCCTACTCAGCCAATAGAAATTCCGCGAGTTCTTGAATTGTGATGCACAATTATCCGACCATATGATATGCTGACTGAACGATATGCCCCTTCTAGCCAAATCATTATAGAACACCTGAAAGCAACCTTGCACGAACTCCGTAGAATGCGTGCGATCATCACTAATATAGAAATGATACTCCCTTATGATCTTTCTGTCATCCTCTGTACTATCATTCGCATGAATGAATGCGATGTGCACAAATATAGAAACCTGTGTGGAGTTGTAATATTGTGATTGCACCTCACGCTGTGGCTGTAGACTGTAGTTCTCTGCAAAGTCGACGACTGAAACAATGCTACCAACTGGAAATGTGTCCTTGCATAACTTGAATTGCAAGTCCAACCATCGAGCTCTATGGGCATGTCTTGCATACTCATACACTATGCTGTCACGAAATATAGGCATAAACTGATACACTGGAATCTTTTCAATAACTAATTCACACCTCTTTGCTTCTTTACCATCTTTTGTATTGTATGCCACTGTTTTATACTTGCCAAATTCTACTAGTTCATTTCCAACCGCATGTGTTATTTCCATATGTTCACATATTGGCAAATGTTGCAAGCCACCGCAACGATGACATGTGCCATCCAAGCATAATTTCTTGTAGAATATTTGACCTTCCTCTCTTTCACATAAAATTCTTGATATGAAATCTCTTGAAGATGTTGGTGGGGCACATATGGCACAACCCTGCAAATCATTGTTAGTATGCATATCTAAACATATAGACCTATAAGCATCAAAATGGTTAGAAAATTCAATATGTAATCTACAACAACAAGTAGTGCGTGTGTGATTTATCTTAACATAGAAAGGTTTTAGCATTTCAAAATATCTTTGACAAATTTTAATTTGAGGATACTTCTCTAGAAATTTACCATAAAACTGTGTTTGAGTCTCATCCAAAAAATGCTTTGGATGTGGCTCGCGGTTCTGACTACCAATTCTCCTTCTTACCACATCCCTTTGATTCGGAGATACCCTTGTGTAATTCTTCCAAAAGTCTTCAATTAGTGACCTCAATGCTTCAACAATTGGTTTATCTTTTCGTGGTAGTCTCCCCGAGAACGCCCATAATTCATTGGCATTAGTGTCCTCAATTCTTTGGCGTCTTCCAACGGCTCTTGATAAAGTTTTCCTATTAATTCTCAATTTTTGACTTGTCTTTCTAATAAGACGAGCTTTCCTCGTTTGACTACTTACTATAGTCGATGTAATCACACGCCGTGTTGCATTACTATCTTTTGTGCGTGAGGTGTTACCCACACTCTCATACGCACTCATTAGATTCTTGACAATAGATTTTTCACTTGAAGCCTCTGATGTTCTCAACCCAAGAATCTTCATGATAGACCTATACTTTATACTTCGCATCATTTCAACGAATAGTTGACATCTTGCAGTCTCATTTAACTTTTCAAAGAACAATCTCCAAATCTTATTAGCATATCTTCTACAAGTGCGTTTTGGAATCTTACCTTCCATTGGCTGCAAAATATTCTCATCAATATCAATCAAATACTTTGGCTTTCTATGCAAAATTCTAGGTGGTGTCAAGTTAGGTAAATTCATCTCAACATTAGGAATTTCATCAATATTTAAATGAGATGGGTTAGATGGCATACCTTCGATCGAAGATGGAATAGATGACATACCTTGAGGTTGAGGTGGGAACGATGGCGTACCTCCTTCATCACATGTGAGTGATGATGTACTCTCAACTTGAGATGTGGTAGATGGTGTCCCTACATGTTGTCTTGCGATAAAGGATGTGTCTCCAACTATGGTATTTAAATCTCTCGTACCACGAAGTTTTTGCATTCATTCTCTTTGTGCCGCCAATACCATATCTCTTTGTGATGGTTGTGGTTCCTCTTCAATTGGTATGTCTTCATTTATCGTGTCCAATTTCCTCTTCTCACGAAGTTCCCTCATAGCCATTGCTTTCTTTGCATTCTTAGCTTCTATCTCTTCCTGTGTTGGTTTAATTCTTGATCGTTTCCTCGGCATGACGGAGAATTTGTCTGTAGCATGATAAAGAGACCAATATTAGTTCTTAAGAAATGAATACATGATAATAGTGGGATTGTATTTTTTTTATGTTGTAAGGATTTATTCTTGTATAGTTTGACATCATGGTATGAACTAAGGTTTGTTTATTACACATAATTATTAAAGAGCCCAAGTGTAGAAAATATACATGGCATCATGTGAGATTGTAGGTTGCTTTCTTGATTGGAAATGTGTCTATTTTAAACATGTATGATAATGCATGATAAAGTAATTCAATCCGAAATAAGGAAAATGTAAAGAACATGCATGTAAAGACTTGACATACCTAAAAAACGAAGATTTGAATGGAGAGAGTACCCAATTATGTAGTGTTTTTATCTTCTTGCATCAAACTCCTCAACAATTTGAGTTTTTCACCACTTGCTTCCTTTTCAATGTTAAATTCTTAAAATTGAATCAAAATTAACATTGCAATACTACAAAAATTGAAACTTGTATAGATATATATCAAATTTGGTTTGAAAACTATGTTATTTCCTCCTTCTCAAGTTGGCAAAGCAGAAAAGGTGGTGGAAAGATCATGCAAAGGTGGTACAATGTGTCAAATGTGCATGTGAACTTCCCAATAGCATGAAAGCACTTCTTTTTTGTCGGAGCACGCGCAGAATCAGTAAGAAAATAGAGCATGTGGGCCTGGATCACGGGGGTAACCACTTTTTTACCATTTTAGTAGAATTACAAAACGCGAGCGCGTTGTAACGCACTCGCGTTATAACGCGCTCACGCTATAACGCGCTCGCGTTTTGTCCTCCTATAGATCTCTAAACCCTAAACCCTCAACTCTGATCCCTTGACCCTCAACCCTCAATGTCAAATCCTAATCCCTCAACCCTATCCCTAAACCCTCAACCCTCAATGTCAAATCCTAATCCCTCAACCTCAACCTTGTCCCTAAACCCTAATCCCTTCAACCTCAACCCTATCCCTAAACCCTTGACCCTCGAACCTCGGCCCTCAACGTCAAACCGTAATCCCTTGATGCAGAGCGAAACAAGTTGAACATTAACACAGGTGAAAAAATCCTTGAAAGTCCACAAAATAACCTTTACAGTGTATATCAGCAAGACAATTTAAATGTCACACCGAAATGTACCTCAACCCTCAACCCTCAACATCAAACCCTCAAACCTTAACCCTTAACATCAAACCCTAATCCCTCAACCCTTAACTCTAATCCCTCGACCTTCAACCCTGATCCTAAACCCTAAACCCTCAACGCCAAATTCTAATCCCTCAACCCTTCACTCTAATCCCTCAACCCTAAACCCTATCCCTAAACCCTCAACACTATACCTTAAACCCTAATCCCTCAACCCTAACCCTAAACCTTGTCCCTAAACCCTAATCCCTTCAACCTCAACCCTATCCCTAAACCCTTGACCCTCGAACCTCAGCCCTCGACGTCAAACCCTAATCCCTCAACCCTTAACTCTGATCCCTCATCTCTCAACCCTAACCCTAAACCCTCAACCCTCAACATCAAACCCTAATCCCTCAACCATCAACCCTAATCTATCATCCGTCATCCCTCCACACTCTACTTTAACCCTAATTCCTCGACCCTCAACCCTATCCCTAAACCCTTGACCCTCGAACCTCAACCCTCAACCCTCAACGTCAAACCCTAATCCCTCAACCCTAAACCCTATCCCTAAACCCTCAACGCCAAATTCTAATCCCTCAACCCTTCACTCTAATCCCTCAACCCTAAACCCTATCCCTAAACCCTCAACACTATACCTTAAACCCTAATCCCTCAACCCTAACCCTAAACCTTGTCCCTAAACCCTAATCCCTTCAACCTCAACCCTATCCCTAAACCCTTGACCCTCGAACCTCAGCCCTCGACGTCAAACCCTAATCCCTCAACCCTTAACTCTGATCCCTCATCTCTCAACCCTAACCCTAAACCCTCAACCCTCAACATCAAACCCTAATCCCTCAACCCTCAACCCTAATCTATCATCCGTCATCCCTCCACACTCTACTTTAACCCTAATTCCTCGACCCTCAACCCTATCCCTAAACCCTTGACCCTCAAACCTCAACCCTCAACCCTCAACATCAAACCCTAATCCCTCAACCCTTAACTCTAATCCCTCGACCTTCAACCCTGATCCTAAACCCTAAACCCTCAACGCCAAATTCTAATCCCTCAACCCTTCACTCTAATCCCTCAACCCTAAACCCTATCCCTAAACCCTCAACACTATACCTTAAACCCTAATCCCTCAACCCTAACCCTAAACCTTGTCCCTAAACCCTAATCCCTTCAACCTCAACCCTATCCCTAAACCCTTGACCCTCGAACCTCAGCCCTCGACGTCAAACCCTAATCCCTCAACCCTTAACTCTGATCCCTCATCTCTCAACCCTAACCCTAAACCCTCAACCCTCAACATCAAACCCTAATCCCTCAACCATCAACCCTAATCTATCATCCGTCATCCCTCCACACTCTACTTTAACCCTAATTCCTCGACCCTCAACCCTATCCCTAAACCCTTGACCCTCGAACCTCAACCCTCAACCCTCAACGTCAAACCCTAATCCCTCAACCCTAAACCCTATCCCTAAACCCTCAACGCCAAATTCTAATCCCTCAACCCTTCACTCTAATCCCTCAACCCTAAACCCTATCCCTAAACCCTCAACACTATACCTTAAACCCTAATCCCTCAACCCTAACCCTAAACCTTGTCCCTAAACCCTAATCCCTTCAACCTCAACCCTATCCCTAAACCCTTGACCCTCGAACCTCAGCCCTCGACGCCAAACCCTAATCCCTCAACCCTTAACTCTGATCCCTCATCTCTCAACCCTAACCCTAAACCCTCAACCCTCAACATCAAACCCTAATCCCTCAACCCTCAACCCTAATCTATCATCCGTCATCCCTCCACACTCTACTTTAACCCTAATTCCTCGACCCTCAACCCTATCCCTAAACCCTTGACCCTCAAACCTCAACCCTCAACCCTCAACATCAAACCCTAATCCCTCAACCCTTAACTCTAATCCCTCGACCTTCAACCCTGATCCTAAACCCTAAACCCTCAACGCCAAATTCTAATCCCTCAACCCTTCACTCTAATCCCTCAACCCTAAACCCTATCCCTAAACCCTCAACACTATACCTTAAACCCTAATCCCTCAACCCTAACCCTAAACCTTGTCCCTAAACCCTAATCCCTTCAACCTCAACCCTATCCCTAAACCCTTGACCCTCGAACCTCAGCCCTCGACGTCAAACCCTAATCCCTCAACCCTTAACTCTGATCCCTCATCTCTCAACCCTAACCCTAAACCCTCAACCCTCAACATCAAACCCTAATCCCTCAACCATCAACCCTAATCTATCATCCGTCATCCCTCCACACTCTACTTTAACCCTAATTCCTCGACCCTCAACCCTATCCCTAAACCCTTGACCCTCGAACCTCAACCCTCAACCCTCAACGTCAAACCCTAATCCCTCAACCCTAAACCCTATCCCTAAACCCTCAACGCCAAATTCTAATCCCTCAACCCTTCACTCTAATCCCTCAACCCTAAACCCTATCCCTAAACCCTCAACACTATACCTTAAACCCTAATCCCTCAACCCTAACCCTAAACCTTGTCCCTAAACCCTAATCCCTTCAACCTCAACCCTATCCCTAAACCCTTGACCCTCGAACCTCAGCCCTCGACGTCAAACCCTAATCCCTCAACCCTTAACTCTGATCCCTCATCTCTCAACCCTAACCCTAAACCCTCAACCCTCAACATCAAACCCTAATCCCTCAACCCTCAACCCTAATCTATCATCCGTCATCCCTCCACACTCTACTTTAACCCTAATTCCTCGACCCTCAACCCTATCCCTAAACCCTTGACCCTCAAACCTCAACCCTCAACCCTCAACATCAAACCCTAATCCCTCAACCCTTAACTCTAATCCCTCGACCTTCAACCCTGATCCTAAACCCTAAACCCTCAACGCCAAATTCTAATCCCTCAACCCTTCACTCTAATCCCTCAACCCTAAACCCTATCCCTAAACCCTCAACACTATACCTTAAACCCTAATCCCTCAACCCTAACCCTAAACCTTGTCCCTAAACCCTAATCCCTTCAACCTCAACCCTATCCCTAAACCCTTGACCCTCGAACCTCAGCCCTCGACGTCAAACCCTAATCCCTCAACCCTTAACTCTGATCCCTCATCTCTCAACCCTAACCCTAAACCCTCAACCCTCAACATCAAACCCTAATCCCTCAACCCTCAACCCTAATCTATCATCCGTCATCCCTCCACACTCTACTTTAACCCTAATTCCTTGACCCTCAACCCTATCCCTAAACCCTTGACCCTCGAACCTCAACCCTCAACCCTCAACGTCAAACCCTAATCCCTCAACCCTAAACCCTATCCCTAAACCCTCAACACTATACCTTAAACCCTAAACCCTCAACGCCAAATTCTAATCCCTCAACCCTTCACTCTAATCCCTCAACCCTAAACCCTATCCCTAAACCCTCAACACTATACCTTAAACCCTAATCCCTCAACCCTAACCCTAAACCTTGTCCCTATACCCTAATCCCTTCAACCTCAACCCTATCCCTAAACCCTTGACCCTCGAACCTCAGCCCTCGACGTCAAACCCTAATCCCTCAACCCTTAACTCTGATCCCTCATCTCTCAACCCTAACCCTAAACCCTCAACCCTCAACATCAAACCCTAATCCCTCAACCCTCAACCCTAATCTATCATCCGTCATCCCTCCACACTCTACTTTAACCCTAATTCCTCGACCCTCAACCCTATCCCTAAACCCTTGACCCTCGAACCTCAACCCTCAACCCTCAACGTCAAACCCTAATCCCTCAACCCTAAACCCTATCCCTAAACCCTCAACACTATACCTTAAACCCTAAACCCTCAACGCCAAATTCTAATCCCTCAACCCTTCACTCTAATCCCTCAACCCTAAACCCTATCCCTAAACCCTCAACACTATACCTTAAACCCTAATCCCTCAACCCTAACCCTAAACCTTGTCCCTATACCCTAATCCCTTCAACCTCAACCCTATCCCTAAACCCTTGACCCTCGAACCTCAGCCCTCGACGTCAAACCCTAATCCCTCAACCCTTAACTCTGATCCCTCATCTCTCAACCCTAACCCTAAACCCTCAACCCTCAACATCAAACCCTAATCCCTCAACCCTCAACCCTAATCTATCATCCGTCATCCCTCCACACTCTACTTTAACCCTAATTCCTCGACCCTCAACCCTATCCCTAAACCCTTGACCCTCGAACCTCAACCCTCAACCCTCAACGTCAAACCCTAATCCCTCAACCCTAAACCCTATCCCTAAACCCTCAACACTATACCTTAAACCCTAAACCCTCAACGCCAAATTCTAATCCCTCAACCCTTCACTCTAATCCCTCAACCCTAAACCCTATCCCTAAACCCTCAACACTATACCTTAAACCCTAATCCCTCAACCCTAACCCTAAACCTTGTCCCTATACCCTAATCCCTTCAACCTCAACCCTATCCCTAAACCCTTGACCCTCGAACCTCAGCCCTCGACGTCAAACCCTAATCCCTCAACCCTTAACTCTGATCCCTCATCTCTCAACCCTAACCCTAAACCCTCAACCCTCAACATCAAACCCTAATCCCTCAACCCTCAACCCTAATCTATCATCCGTCATCCCTCCACACTCTACTTTAACCCTAATTCCTCGACCCTCAACCCTATCCCTAAACCCTTGACCCTCGAACCTCAACCCTCAACCCTCAACGTCAAACCCTAATCCCTCAACCCTAAACCCTATCCCTAAACCCTCAACACTATACCTTAAACCCTAAACCCTCAACGCCAAATTCAAATCCCTCAACCCTTCACTCTAATCCCTCAACCCTAAACCCTATCCCTAAACCCTCAACACTATACCTTAAACCCTAATCCCTCAACCCTAACCCTAAACCTTGTCCCTAAACCCTAATCCCTTCAACCTCAACCCTATCCCTAAACCCTTGACCCTCGAACCTCAGCCCTTGACGTCAAACCCTAATCCCTCAACCCTTAACTCTGATCCCTCATCTCTCAACCCTAACCCTAAACCCTCAACCCTCAACATCAAACCCTAATCCCTCAACCCTCAACCCTAATCTATCATCCGTCATCCCTCCACACTCTACTTTAACCCTAATTCCTCGACCCTCAACCCTATCCCTAAACCCTTGACCCTCGAACCTCAACCCTCAACCCTCAACGTCAAACCCTAATCCCTCAACCCTAAACCCTATCCCTAAACCCTCAACACTATACCTTAAACCCTAAACCCTCAACGCCAAATTCTAATCCCTCAACCCTTCACTCTAATCCCTCAACCCTAAACCCTATCCCTAAACCCTCAACACTATACCTTAAACCCTAATCCCTCAACCCTAACCCTAAACCTTGTCCCTAAACCCTAATCCCTTCAACCTCAACCCTATCCCTAAACCCTTGACCCTCGAACCTCAGCCCTCGACGTCAAACCCTAATCCCTCAACCCTTAACTCTGATCCCTCATCTCTCAACCCTAACCCTAAACCCTCAACCCTCAACATCAAACCCTAATCCCTCAACCCTCAACCCTAATCTATCATCCGTCATCCCTCCACACTCTACTTTAACCCTAATTCCTCGACCCTCAACCCTATCCCTAAACCCTTGACCCTCAAACCTCAACCCTCAACCCTCAACATCAAACCCTAATCCCTCAACCCTTAACTCTAATCCCTCGACCTTCAACCCTGATCCTAAACCCTAAACCCTCAACGCCAAATTCTAATCCCTCAACCCTTCACTCTAATCCCTCAACCCTAAACCCTATCCCTAAACCCTCAACACTATACCTTAAACCCTAATCCCTCAACCCTAACCCTAAACCTTGTCCCTAAACCCTAATCCCTTCAACCTCAACCCTATCCCTAAACCCTTGACCCTCGAACCTCAGCCCTCGACGTCAAACCCTAATCCCTCAACCCTTAACTCTGATCCCTCATCTCTCAACCCTAACCCTAAACCCTCAGCCCTCGATGTCAAACCCTAATCTCTCAACCCTCAACCCTAATCTATCATCCGTCATCCCTCCACACTCTACTTTAACCCTAATTCCTTGACCCTCAACCCTATCCCTAAACCCTTGACCCTCGAACCTCAACCCTCAACCCTCAACGTCAAATCCTAATCCCTCAACCCTAAACCCTATCCCTAAACCCTCAACACTATACCTTAAACCCTAATCCCTCATCCCTCAACCCTAAACCTTATCCCTAAACCCTAATCCCTCAACCCTCAACCCTAATCTGTCATCCCCCAACTCTAATCCTTCATCCCTAAACCCTAAATGCTATCCCTATTCCTACACCCTCAACAGAATCAATACTATACCTTAAACCCTAATCCCTTATCCATAAACCCTCCAACCCTATCCCTAATCCTTATACCATCCACACTCTACTTTAACCCTAATTCCTCGACCCTCAACCCTATCCCTAAACCCTTGACCCTCGAACCTCAACCCTCAACCCTCAACGTCAAACCCTAATCCCTCAACCCTTAACTCTGATCCCTCGACCCTCAACACTATACCTTAAACCCTAATCCATATCCCTCAACCCTTAACCCTTAAAACTTAAACCCTATCCCTACACCCTCAACACTTGACACTATATCTTAAGCCTTAAACCCTCATCCCTAAAGCCTCAACCCTCAATCCTTAAACCTTAAACCCTAAACCCTATCCCTAATCCCTCTACCCTCAACACTCTAACCCTAACCTCGACATTAAATGCTAATCCGTCAACCCTAAACCCTAATCCTAAACCCTCAACCCTAAACCTTATCCCTAAACCCTAATCCCTCAACCCTCAACCCTAATCCATCATCCCTCAACTATAATCCCTCATCCCTAATCCCTAAATGCTATCCCTATTCCTAAACTCTCAACAGACTTGATACTATACCTTAAACCCTAATCCCTTATCCCTAAACCCTCCAACCCTATCCCTAATCCTTACACCCTCCACACTCTACTTTAACCCTAATCCCTCGACCCTAAACCCTATCCCTAAACCCTTGACCCTTGAACCTCAACCCTCAACCCTTAATGTCAAACCCTAATCCCTCAACCCTTAACTTTGATCCCTCGACCCTCAACCGTAATCTGTCATCCCTCATCCCTAAACCTTAAACGCTATCCTTATTCCTAGACCCTCAACGGGCTCGATACTATACCTTAAACGCTAATCCCTTATCCGTAAACCTTTCAACTCTATCCTTTATGCCTTAACCCTATGATGAATAGCCTTGAGTGTAAAAAAATTTGAGTGGGACATAACGCGAGCGCGTTATAACGCGCTCGCGTTATGTCAAACATGGGAAAAGACAGGCTTGCGGGAAAAATGTAAGGCAATAAATAACGCGAGCGCGTTATAACGCGAGCGCGTTATAACGCGCTCGCGTTATTTCTTGCTTTGGGAATCCCAAGCCTTGGGCTTGGGATTTGCTTTGGATTTCCAACCCAAAGGCTTGGAGTGCCTTATGAACAGTCACAGACGTGTTTTTCTGTATTCTTCAAAATTTCACATAATTTCATTCGTGCTAACCCTCAGATTTGCACGTGTTTCAAGGTTGAACAAATCGAACACATGGGTAATGTTAGGCTTTCTCTTAGCTATTTGACGATGTGATTTTTTTCACATTTTAACAATGTTAAGCCTTTCATCTTTAATTTCTTTTGTTTGTGTGTCCGTTTTTATGCAAAAACCACTGTTTGGTCTTTTTTTCATTGTAAAATAACTATTCATTCAAATTTCAAAAAAATTACATATTTAGAAACTAGACTCCATTCTACAAATATTAAAAAAATAAAAAAATGATTTTCAATTAGTTTTCAAAATTTATAGGGGTAGCACGGCCAAAATTCTGTTTTTTAGGATGTGTCCACTTTAAAAATTAGTAAAAAATCAAATATTCATCAAAAAATTATCAGAAAAATCGGGCATAAACTACATGCTATTAGCTAATTTCTCACCGAAGCGATTTTAAAAATACCAAAAAAAAGTTGACCTTTTGAGGGAGCCACAAAACATGCTATGTTATGTTTTTTTGACAGAAACAACACCAATTTCTGTGGCTCCCTCTTTTGAACCCCTTAATCTATGCCATTTTCAAAACAAAATAGTAGTTTAGAAAGTAGACTCGGAGCACTACGAACATTGTTTTGGTTGCATCTCTAAATTTTGAGTGTAACTATGCTCAATTTCTCATCCAAGGCCAGTATTTCCTGATTTCAGAAAAAAAGTGGCCACTTAAGACCCCTTTTTGGCCCCCCATCTTCTTGCACTTACCCAAATCAACAATTTTGGCGATGTGGGTTTCATCATAAGCAAGTCAATGGGAAGGGCATGTTAGATTCCATGATAGTTCTTAGCTAGGCAGGTTTAAGTTAGTTATTATTTATTGCCAATGGTTGTGATTTTTTTAATTGATAACATCTTTTGCATAGTTCATTTATGAACTAGGGGAATTTTAAAAATAAAATATCATTATTCTTATAGTCTAGAATAGATTATGTTTAAGGTAGATCATTAATAAAATTTAAGGAAGCCTCCAACTACTAATTATTTCATTTATTCTTGTTCTTGTTCACTACAAATATTATAGAAATATGTACATTATTTTCATGAGTATGGTTGTCCCTATGGGTACAAACTGTTCAAATATTTGTTTTTCCTTACCCATTGGATTTATCATTTAAATTTTAGGATTTTTAATTAACTTGATGTCATATTGGGTTGTGGTCTAGTAGTGGAGGTTCTTTGTTTGTTTTACAACATGCCAGGGTTGAAATTCTATAGAGTACCATTTTAAAATAATTGATTTGATTTGTTTTTGAGGTACTGATATTTTTTCATATACATATCAGAGTTGTCATATACTTCCCCTCCTGTACTCAGATATGTGAAATTGATAGTCCATTGATTTAGTTTCTAAATGTTAGGATTTTTAATTGATTTGATGCCATGTTAGGATGAGCTCTACTAGTGGAGGTGCTTTGGATTTACAAATATACCCTTCCCTATGAATTCATATTTTTGAGATCATTTGCATGTTTTGTTTGTGCTATAACTTTATTGTATGTGGAAATTACTTTGGTGAAGCCATTGTGTAAGAGGGTCTTATCATATTATTTTGTTCCTTACCTTTTTTTCCTTCTGTCTTGAATCATTTTATATTTAATTTCTTGATCTCTTGAACCCTAAGTCCACCCACTTCAAAACATCTCTTCAAACTCAAACTCTTTCCACTCATTTCTAATCTATCGTTGCTTTTGTCTCATTTGTGGGTCTCTTTTATTTAGGGTTATTACAAATGTACGTGTTATAATTATTTCAAGCCCATTCTAATTGCATACCCCTGGTTGAGGATTTAGTTCTCCATTTATATGTATGTATATAGGGCACTACGTAAAAATTTATATAAGTTATAGTATTAGAAAGATAATGCAAAAATATATTAACAAAACATGCCAAAATTAATTTTCTCGACAAACTAGAAATAATGATTATTTCATAACTTAGTAGAAAAGTCAAGAGGATAAGAATATGCCTATGGGTGACTCAAATCATTCTAGTTGACCAGTTGGGTAATTTTTAAATATAAACTTGCCCCCTCCTTTATGGGGCCACCTTCATATATTTTACATTACAAACATTGAGGGCATATTTGTTAGGTCATTTGAAGTCAACATAGTAGGGTTTCACATCATTAGTTCATTTTAGTCCACATAGTCCATAATTCCATGTACATCATAATTAACAACTAACAATAATTAGTGACTATTGGGCCCATTTGATTGAGTTATCAGATATTTGATGCCAATCAAGCAATTAGGTACTTAGTGATTCACAAACATGTCATCAAATCCATAAAGAGAGATTTAATAAAGCTTTGGGTTCATAGATTTATAATGATTAAGTGTTCACTCATGCTTGCCCACTTGCATATCAAAAAACCCTAAATGCATGAGATATTGCCACATGTGTCAACAATTGGGCATTCACTTTTACTTCACACAAACATCCAAAATCTCTAAAAATGTGCAGATGCTACCATGAATCCCCAATGGAAGATCAATAATTTGAACATCAATCACATTAGATTTGCATGGGGATGATACACACAAAATTTTAAATTGCTAGATTCTAAATCCATGCTAGCTTCAGGCTTGATTCATTGCAAGATCACTTTTGTTGGCTCTTAGAGGTTTTTTCTCTCTTTGGTGTTCTTTGAGAAGGCTCTCTTCGCTAGGGTTTGAAGTTGCACTTGCTCTTTGAGCTGTTGGGGAGTTTGCTACTTCTTAGTGAATCACATTGGTGAGTTTATTTCATTGTGGCATTTAAAATAGTTTCTTTACAAATCTGTATGGTGTAGACGACCATTGTTGTGTTTTGCTTGTTTCTTAGTGATCATTGTTGCACTTTGTTGGGTGTAGACCACCTATTTATCCTTATTGCACAGGCTACACATTGTGGGTTTCTCTCCTCGTAGGCCAAGGAAGGAACCATTGTTGTTTTACTTGTATTTTTGTTCTTACCTTCCTAGACACACTTAAGTTAAGAACACACACATTTCCCTTTGATTTCTATGTTATATCTTGTATTGTTTCTTGTGAAGGTAGAAATACCAACACTGAGACTTGACTAAGGCAAGTCCTCAAGCAGCCCCACCAATTTTCCTCTTCTTTTTGTAGATTTCTTGGAGTGGAGATCATACAGCCACACGAAGGTTTCGTATTACTTCCCTTTGTGCTTGTCTATATCCATTTCCTTTATTTATTTGATTTCCTTTCATTTCTGCTTCAACAAGATATCATTAGACATATTTGTTGTTGGAACTTGTGCTGTGTAGGTGTTGTAGATTCATCTGGGCTTAATAGTTTTTATTTTTCTTACATTTCAGACTCCAGCACCCAATGCAGACATCCTCGCAACGCGCTGTCATCCGAGGCCAAGACTCTCTCCTTGCAGCTACAAGTTCTTCTTTCTGGCCTCTTTTCATTTCTTCTTTCATATTCTATCATTTTTGTTACTGTAGTTTCATTTCTACATTTTTCCAATATTTTCCTCCATTCTCAATCACATGTGTAGGTCGTATTGTTTTGGTAGGGACTCATAGTAGTTATGTAGTGAATCTATGATAGATTAACTTTACATTCGACACCTCAAATAGCAGAACCCAAGTGTAGTCATAGTGGAGAGTTCGCTCAATCAAAGCTAGTAGATTGAAAAGTAATTTTCCCATGTTACAATTTGTTATGATACAAATCATGTATATTTACTGAAATAGTTTTTAGTTACTAAAATCATACAACACTTTCTATTTAGGGTAGCAATATGACACAATCTTTGTATTTTGTTATTGCCATTTCTAATCAATTTATTTATGTAATTTCACCATTTTATTTATTACCAAATAATTCACACATTTTTAGAAGACTCAATTATAATACTAAATAAACAAAAATCATCACTTAAAAAAAAACCTACTCATTAACATTTTTTTTTACAATAAAAATCAAAACAAATATTTACCACTACATAACTCTTATTATTAAATAATTATAATAAAATCCCTTTAAATAATTATATTTTCTCAAGTAAAAAAAAAATATTTATATGTCATCTTCAATCAAAAGTACGAATTGCATAAAGATAAGTGTGTGGGGTTGTACAAAAATTATGCTCGTCACTCACATAATTAAAGTTCGGAAATGACAGCGGCTTAAAGAAATTTGTGTGGTGTCCTCTTTATTTGAAAGGAATCTTTTCACTCACGCCTTCCACATATTGTCTTGTATCATTGTTTTCTATTGGTTTCCGCTATTGCGTGTATGCTTTACGTATCTTTGCCGAAGAAAAATGGTAATAACGAGGAAGGCATGAGTGGAAAGACTCCGTTCAAATATAGAGGACACCCCACACATTTCTCATTGTTTTCTATTCATCTACAATGTCTTCTATCATTCTAAGATTTTTTCCCTTCTGATTGAAGACAAATGTCTGTTTACTCTCTTTCTGTCACTTCCTTATTCGACTTTCCTTTCCTACAAATTTACAGGAGAAAATAGAATTATTCAATAACAATAATAATATCACTCCCCTTTAAAAGTTGATTGTCGGCAATGTGTAGTGAAAGATGTTTTAGTTTTCCATTTTTACTGTGTCAGAGTATCTGACAGGAAAATTATCGGCAGTAGTAGTGAGGTAAGCTCATGTTCAGTGGTATCCATGATTCCAAAGCTTTGCTACCTTCAACTTTAGGTATTGCGTACTAGATCCTACTTTCTCGGCATTTGCACAGTGTTTCAAAAATTGTGTGTTAAACTTGTTTGTACAATAATAATATTTTCGTTCTTTTTTCTTTTATTAACTTTTAAGTTGTAAAATAACAATCATCAATATGCAACAAATGTAATTTAATTTTAATTTTTTGCAATTATATTGAATAAGATGGTTTTAAATAGAAATTAAAATATTATATTTTATTATTTATGTTGAAGTTATGAATATTTGTAATGGTGATTTTTTTTTCCTTTGTATTTTGTGTTGGTTTTGGTTAGAGTGTTATAATGTAATAATTAACTTACAAATTTAGTATATTTTTATATAAAATTGGTTTATGGTTTCATCTATCTTAATTTAAGTTATCACTTCTTTAGATTCACATATCTTATGTTATCACTTCTTTAAATTCACATCTCTAATTGTTAGACGTGTTATTCATCACCTTGGATCAGAGTCATAAGTGCAAACCTAACTTGGGTCACTTTTATAATTATGGATTTGATCTCCTAACTTTAAAAATTCAAAAATTCAAAATTTTGCCATGCCAACCATTCCACTAGGTGAGCGGGCCTAGCTCACACTATGTTAATTTATATGCTTGGCTTTTGTATTTAAAGACATTCACTCATTAATTAGATAATAATCTATGACTTCCTAGGGCATTCCTATTGAGAACATCTAGAGTTTGATATTTTGGACAGTAAAAAGAATCTAACAACATTTACATTAGAGCATATCCTCCTAGGGGTATTGCATGCATGCTTGTTCTCAATCATTGTGTTTATAGTAGTAAATTGCTCCAATAGGTATCTACCCAAGGATAATTTGATCCTTTTAATCCTACTAATTCCCTAAAGGTGCTCCTAAACAATGTTTGTCCTTATGCACATCCATATAATATAAATCAAGCTAGTGAATCTTAATAGTCAACATTCTAACATACGAGATTTGCATGTTTTAAATCAATCCCATGCATATGTTTAGATCTACACTAGTAGAGATTAGATCCACATTTGCAAAAGTCATCTAAGGCAAATAATAGTAAATTTCTAGAATATAAGATCTTTATTTGAACCAAACCCACATTTCTAAATTTGAATTAACTTTTAACATCTATTATAACAAGTCTATCTAATCTCAAACTAAATATTACATTTAATTCATTTCAATTCCACATTTAATATTAATAATTTCAATTATCAATTCTAACTTGTTACCTTCACACAAATTTATTTATCATTATAATTCAATAAATAATCTTAAATTAGTTTATATACAAATGTGTATTTATTCTTATACAATGTTAAATACCACATTAAAAAAATTAACCTAATATCTAATATTTACCCCATAGAGTTTCTAAGAAATTATCTCTAAGAGTTTACAACAAATGCCATACTGTGTGTTTCACTGCATTCAACTTTGTTTATCTCCTTCCCGTTGCTTTTGCGATTGTTAAGCTCCACAATGGATGCGATGGAGAGTTTCAGTGAGTATGAGCCTCCCACGCCCGAAATCTCCTTTGATGACGACAACGAATATCATGTGTTTCTCAGCTTTCGCGGACCAGATGTCAGAACAAAATTTGTGGACCATCTGTACGAATCTCTCTCTGCAGCGGGGCTTCGGGTTTTCTTGGACAGCGAAGAACTGGAGAAGGGCAAAGACATTGATTCCAGCTTGCAAGAAGCCATTGAGAAAAGTGATATTCTGATCCCCATATTTTCCGAACACTATGCAGAATCAACTTGGTGTCTGGAAGAGGCGGCCCGGATGTGTAGATCGAATGGCTTCATTATTCCTCTCTTTTATAATGTGAAGCCCTGCGATGTTCGCTACCCTCGAAGAAACGGGGGTAAATTCGCTGAGGGATTCCAAAAACATTACAACCATTTAGATCGGCAGAATGAAAGTACAATTCAAAGCTGGGAGAATGCTCTGCATCAAATCTCTCATCTTTCTGGTTGGACATTGGAAGCAGAATCCTGGTAATTGATTTTTATGTTTTTTGACTTACGTCATCAGGGTAAACCAAAAGAAAACTTTTGTACAGGTGCAGTTATTATATAACTCTAATCTACATTAAATTTTTATGCATATTCACCAGGGCCTGGAATTTGGTATCATCTCTGGACCGTTTTTTAAATTCTCAGTCATATTTTACATTATTAGTAAATTGTAAATATTTGTTATAAAGAAATATATTATATTATTCTAATATTTAGTATATATTATTTTTTAAGAATATTATTTTAGAAAATATTTCTTACAAAATATATATGATTTAGAATATTTAAAAAAAATAAAATATAACATTATTTTGAATGTTTTTTATTTTTAACATATTAATTTTAGAAATTTATTTTTAATTTTTATTTTTGGTATGTAAATATTAAAGTCAATTATTGTTCTTCATTTTTACAATTCTGCTTCTCATTTTCTTCACCTTTTTTTTCTTTTATTTCTTTTAAATTTTAAAAGTTTTTGAAAATATTATTTTGAAATTACTAATTTACAATTAAGAATATAAAAAAGGACTATATGGTAACATGTTTAAATTGTTTAGTTTATTTATTTATTAAATTTTAGTTTTTTTCAAGTATACATTCTAAAATATTCATTTTTCATTGCAAGTGATTTGATTCGATTTAATTTAATTCTGTGTTTTTTGTTTAATGAGGTTTTAAAATGTTTTGTTAATAATATTTTTAAGAAATTAAATTTGAAATTTTGATGTCAAAAGTCCCTTAGTCTACTAGTGAAGTTGAATGGTATTGATTGACCTATATTTTTAATAAAATATCAATTGAAAGATAATTAAATAACTAAACTGTCATAAAATTTTCATATAACAGATAAAAATGACTGTCAAATTCCAAATCTAGTTTACATTGTAAAAATTTGGAAAGCTATATTGTATAAATTTGTCTATATAAACATTTCTAACATTATATAAGCCATTTGTTTAGAAGCCAAATTATTATTTTTTTAAATCCTTTAAATTAATAGCTTCATATATATGAGAGATACCTACAAATAAACCATCACATCTCCTTGATAAATTGGCTCATTTCCTATTGTTCTTTACCTGTTCAACTGTTAGATCAAGTTGATTATAGGTCATTGATTATGTAGAATAAAATAATATTAATGCCCAAAAATGATCAAAATAAGTCAATGAAAGCGAGAGCTCTAGTTTGAGTTTATTCTGGCCTTCTAGGGAAGGATATATAACTTGTGTAAATGTCTATCAATCTTAAGAAAAATGTTTTCTCAAGGTTAATTTTTTTCTTATTTACAGATACGCGACAAATTATTGGCCGTTTGTTAATGGGAAAAATGTTTGATTACTAAATTATTGGCCATTTGTTAAGTATGTGAGTTTTTTTTAAAGATACGTGACAAATTATTGGTCGTTTGTTAAGTGGGAGAAATGTTTGATTACTAAATTATTGGCCGTTTGTTAATTATGTGAGTTTTTTTCAATAGTAATTTTGTGGGATATATAAGTTAGTCATTTATAGAGTGAATGTATCATTTGACTATCTAAATTATTCAGAAGTAGTTTTCATTTTCCCTTCATGTTGCTTTTCTCTACTGATTAAGATAGTAGGGAGTGAAGATTTTTTAAACAAACAAATATGACAGTAGATTAACAAAAAACAAACAAACAACTATTTATGCAGTAGCACAGAGAATAAACTTTTTATTGTAGTTGAAAAAACCAGAGAGCTACAGCTCTTATTACAATGTATTTGCTGCAAAGGAAACTTATAAAGAAAAAATAGAAAAAACAAACTAAAGATAGCATGATTTACATGCATTAACATGCAACAAAGAAGATGAGAAATTTCCCAAAAACAATTAACAACTAAGAAAATAGAAACTGCTACGTGGATTGCAGCATTGGATATCTAACATACTCCCCCTTAATGCAGAGAGGAGTCACAATATGATCTCGAAGCATAAAAAAATGAACCTTCGCAACTGCCTTGGTGAAAATGTTTGTAAGTTGTTCTGTAGTCTTGATATACCTGAGTTCTACTTCTTTCTTTTGCACCAAATCTCTAATAACATGATATTTCAGATCAAAGTGTTTAGTTCTACTATGATGCACGTGATTTTTTTCCAATTTGATTGTGCTCATATTATCACAAAAGAGCACTATAGGCTGAACTTGTTTTTCTCCAATCTCTTCAAGAATTTTTTTGAGCCATAATGCTTGAGTACCTGTAGAGGTGACTGCAACATATTCTGACCAAAAGTAAAACAATTACTAGAGGTAGATTTTCGGTCATCCACATTACCTCCCCAATCAGAATCACTGAAACCAACTAGATTAAATCCTTTAGAACTATAGTAATGAATGCCAAAAGCAAGAGTTCCTTTCACATACCTCAAAATTCTTTTAGTAACCTTCATATGTAATTCAGAAAGTTCTATCATGTACCTTGAAATGACAGAAACTACATAAGCAATATTAGGCCATGTGTGGGTTAGAAACATTAGACTGCCAACAACACTTCTATAAGCTGTCCCATCAACTCTTGTAGCACCATCCTCTCTACACAACACAACTCCATGAGAAATTGGAGTGGAGGCTGGTTTACAATCAACCATATCAAACTTCTTCAACATATCCTTGGTATATTTTGTTTGACAAAGGAAAATTTCATCCTTACTTTGATAAACCTCCATGCCTAGAAAATATTGCATAAGGCCTAAATCTTTCATTTCAAACTCATTCATCATAGCATGTTTGAATTCATCCTTCATCTTAGAACTACTTCCCATATACAACAAATCATCAACATACAAACTCACAATAAGAATATCATTACCTTCTTGTTTGTAGTAGAGAGTAGGCTCACTCATTCTGCTGAAAATACCCATCAATCCTAACATACCAAGCTCTTGGTGCTTGCTTGAGGCCATACAAGGCCTTCTTCAGCTTGTAGACTAGATGTTCTTTTCCTTGCACCTCAAAACCTTGTGGCTGTTCCACATAAATTTCCTCATCTAAGTGCCCATTCAGGAAGGCACTTTTCACATCCATGTGATGGATGCTCCATTTCTTTTGGGCTGCAAGGGAAATGAACATTCTAATAGTCTCTTGTCGTGCTACAGGTGCAAATGTTTCTTCATAATCAATGCTGTACCTCTGTGTGAAGTATTTAGCAACTAATCTTTCTTTGTGTCTCTCAACACTCCCATCACTATGGTACTTAGTCTTGTAGACCCATTTAGTGCCAATCTTTTTGTTGTCATGAGGAAGCTCTATAAGCTCCCAAGTACCATTCCTATGAATATCATCCATCTCTTCTTGCATTGCTTGCACCCAAACTTCATTAACACATGCATCTTCATAACAGGTTGAATCAAAAACAACTTGTGAAAATAAAGCAAAGTTCATTGTTTCACCTACAGGATTCTCTTCATGTGCTTGGATTGTACTTCTTTGATAGATATCACTTAAGCTTCTTACCTTCCTTCTAGGACTTGGACTTGAATTTGGACTTGTACTTGAAATTGAAGAACTAGATGAGGGGCTATTTGGTGGATGTATAGCACTGGGAATTGAAGTATTAGCTGGCTGCTCATGATCAATATCAACAATAATACGACCATTCAAAATAGATTTAGATTTCTCAACATGGTCTTTCTGATGACCATAAACTCCCCCTTCATAAAAAATCACATCTCTTGAAACAAGAATGCTATTAGTGCAAGGGTTATACAATCTGTAAGCCTTACCTTGCTCACTATATCCAACAAAAATACATGACTCACTTTTGGGATCTAATTTTTGTCTCTTTTGATTAGCCACATGAACATAGGATAAACAACCAAAAACTCTAAAATGATTAACATTAGGCTTTTTTTCATACCAGGCTTCATAAGGAGTCATCATGTCAAGTGTTCTAGTAGGACTCTGATTGAGAATGTACATTGTTGTAGCAACTGCATCACCCCAAAAGGAATTGCCTAATCCTTTGGTATGTAGCATGCTCCTTGCCATTTCCACCTCTGTACGATTTTTCCTTTCAGCTACCCCATTTTGTTGAGGTGTGTAAGCAGTGGTGAGTTGCCTTTTGATGCCATTCATATCAAAATAATTCCTAAAATCTCTTGAGCAAAATTCTCCTCCACCATCTGTCCTTAAGCATTTGATCTTACAACCTTTTTCATTTTCCACAAAGGCTTTAAACCTTTTGAATATATCAAAGGCTTCATCCTTGGTCTTCAAAAAATAAACCCAACACTTTCATGAGTGATCATCAATAAAAGTAATGAAATATGATGACTTACCCATACTCTTTGTCTGCATAGGACCACAAATATATGAGTGAACCAATTGAAGTGGGCAATGGGCCCTACATGCATTGCCTTTTGGAAATGACTCTCTTGCATGTTTTCCTTTAGCACAGCCTTTACAAACTTCCTTGTGTTGTTGAGCCTTAGGTAAAACATAAACCAAAGCTTTTGAAGTGAGAAACATCAAACTATGAAAATTCAAATGTCCATATCTTAGATGCCATAGCCAACTCTTATCCTCATATGCCATATTGGCAAGATGATTGCTATGTTCACCAAACTTCAATGGGAACATCCTATTCTTTGACATAGGCACTACTGTAACCACCCTATTGCCTTGATTTTTATCATAAATTGTACATTGTTGATTTTCAAATACCACCTTATAATTCTTCTCACACAATTGCCCACACTCAATAAATTATGTTTTAATTGTGGAGTGTAGTAAATATCAATCACACATTTCTTACCTTCTTTTGTATTCACCTCCATAGCTCCTTTAGCTACAACCTCCAAGGACTTGTCATCACCAAGCTTAATTTTAGATTTGAAACTTTTATCCATTGTAGAAAAAATCTCATTATTCCCTCACATGTGGTTTAGACTTCTTTAGAACTATTTTCAGCTTTGTCATATGATAAGAATAAATTATTAGGAGAAGCCTCTTCATTCTCATTAGCATAATTAACACTTCTATTGTTATTACCTTCTTTTAATCTGCATTCCCTTTCAAAGTGACCATACCTATTGCAATGATAACATTGAACATTTCTTTTATCAAATCTACCTCTGCCTCTTCCTCTTTGACCACCTCTTCATCCTCGGTCTCCTCTTGAAGAATTTTGATTTTGACCTCAACCCTGGCCTTGGTTATTTTTGGTGCTTGTGCTAGCATTTTCATTCTTTGTAATTTGTACTTTGGAAGCAAAAGCCTTCTCATTACTTTCTCTAGATGAATCTCTGAATCCTTCTTCATGAGACATGAGAGATCCAACAAGTTGATCAAACTGAAGAGTAGTCAAATCCTTGCTTTCTTCAATGATGATGGCAACATTGTTCCACCTTGGTGTTAGAGACCTCAACACCTTTTTGATCACAACTTTATTGTCAATAATTTCTCCAAGAGTAGCCATTTTATTAACCACATCTTTTACTCTTACACAATAATCACTCACATTTTCACTTTCTTACATCTTCAAATTCTCAAATTCTCAAATTCTCTTTTTAATGTCTGCAACTTCACAACTTTGACTTGATCACTACTTTGGTAAGCTTCTTTTAGAGTCTTCTAGGCATCGCATCTTTAGCTGTTTGTGTACCTGCAATTCTTGGAAATAGGCTCTTATCAAGAGCTATTTCAATGTGAAATAAATCCTGTGCATTCTTCTTCTTAGCTTCGTTCTTAACTGTTCTATCATTGGCTGCAAGAGCATTCCAATCAGCTGGCTCTTCATATCCTGTTTCTACAATTTCCCATAAATCTTTTCCTATCAAAAAAGTTATCATCTTAATGCACCAATAATCATAATCACATCCATTAAATTTTGGGATTGGCAAAGAGTTGGAATTTGACATGATCACCTGCTCTGATACCAAATGAAGATTTTTTAAACAAACAAATATGATAGCAGATTAACAAAGAACAAACAAACAACCATATATACAGTAGCACAGAGATTAAACTTTTTATTGCAGTTGAAAAAATCAGAAAGCTACAGCTCTTATTACAATGTATTTGCTGCAAAGGAAACTTATAAAAAAAAAATAGAAAAACAAACTAAAGATAACATGATTTATATGCACTAACATGCAACAAAGAAGATGAGAAAATTCCTAAAAACAACTAACAACTAAGAAAATAGAAACTGCTATGTGGACTGCAGCATCGGATATCCAACAGGGAGGTTTATTGTATTGGTTGTTCTTAAAACAACCAAGAGTCTTTTGAAGAGTTAATGATCACTGCCATTTACTTGGTAATTAGCAGCACCCGCCAGCATAAGGATTTGCTTTTTTTCGTTACACTCTCCTTACCAGTTACATCAACTTTATTACTGGAAACAAGTGTCACAAAAGTAATATCAAACCTTCAGATAGTTTCACTGGCTCTCCTTAATCTGAGCCATTCTCCTAATAACATTCTCTGATTATCTTTGAAACATTTTTCAACTTATTGGCGAAATTGATGGTTGTGAACTGTCAATATTATGTTGTAATCATCTCGAAATATACAAATTTAAGGTTTTCTTTTTGGGTTTCTTTTATAAATTCTTTGGAGGCTTGTAGCTCTTTTGACTACCGTAAAGCGGCTGTATTTGTGAAATTTTATTTACTTTATATCTCTCTTTCTATGAACAAAATAATAGTTTTGCCAAATTAGTAACAGCTTTAAACTTGCATCGTAAGGTGTAACCGTGTATCCTATGCAAGCTGATTTTGCAGGTACGAAGCAAAACTAGTAAAGAGAGTTGTGAAAGACCTGTTGAATACCTTGAAGAAGAATGTTCCATTGGATGTTGCTATGCATCCCGTTGGACTCGAAAGGGAAAAACTTGAACTACTCCGTAGTTTAAATCTGAGTTCGACGACCATAACAGTGAGAGTGGGAATCAGCGGTTTAGGTGGTATTGGGAAAACCACCTTGGCCAAGGCCGTTTACAATGAAATTCATGGCGAATTTCAGGCTTGTTCCTTTCTCTTCAAAATTGGAGCTACTGCACAGAACGACACTAGACTTATGGACTTGCAGGGAAGAATTTTAAGGGATTTGGTAAATTACGACGGAGAAGTTTCAAGTGTTGATAAGGGGAAAGTTCTGATGAGAGATCTATTGAGAGGAGTCCGGGCCCTGGTCATTTTGGACGATGTGAATGATAGATGGCAGCTGCATGCGGTGGATGGGGATTGGTTTGGCCATGGTTGTAGAGTCATCATTACTTCCCGAGACAAACACATACTCAATCTCGCTAAGGTCGATTCAGTTCATGAAATGAGTGGACTGCAGGAGGAGGAAGCTCTCCAGTTGTTTAGTTGGCATGCTTTCTCTACGGCATTCCCGGCTAATCCCTACAATGAGCTTTCGACAGGAATTGCGAAGGCCTGTGGGGGTAATCCTCTTGCATTAGAAGTCATTGGAGCACATTTGTTTGATAAGAAGGAGCCCAACGATATCCAGTGCTGGGAAGAAGCTCTCCATATAATTGGAGAACATCCAGACATTTTTAAAGTCCTTCGAATCAGTTATGATGGACTAAGTGAAGTTGAGAAGGAAATGTTTCTGGATATAGCCTTTTGCTTTGTTGGTGAAAAGATAAAGGAAACTGTTATTTACTGGGAAGCTTTACACCCAAATAAAGTTCAAACAGCCATCAAGAATATTTCCTTGAAAATGCTTATAGAAACAAGTGGCCCTGAGTATACCCTCCAAATGCATGACCTTTTGCGGCAAATGGGAAGAGGGATTCAAGAGCAGACTGGTAATAATAGCAGAGTGTGCCTGCCTATGGGCCCGCACAGAGCTTTGAACAGAGACACAGCAGAGGGAGTGAAAATGCTTGTTTACAGAGGAGAGAATGGAAGAGACACTGTTAGGCTGCCTAACATGCATCACCTACGCTACCTATTTGTGGAAAATACAAAACTAGTGGGCAACATTGAAGAGCTAGCTCCGAATGTGATATGGATTAAAATTAGAAAATGTGAATTTTTAAGTGATATTTCTACATGGATAAAGTTAAGAAACACACTCCAGTTCGACAATTGGTCCCAACTCAGGATCTTTAGTCTCGAGCAGTGTCCAAGTCTTACGAGAATCCCAAACAACCTGGGCAGGTGGGTGAACCTCCAATGCCTGTCTCTGGAGAATTGTTCAGCTCTCACAACTCTTCCAAACACACTCGGTAACTTGTCACAGCTCAAGCAGTTAAGTTTGTGCGGCTGTGCAAGTTTAACAAGTCTGCCTGTTACTGTGGGCAACTTGGTGCAGTTAAAAAAGTTGTGTTTGGGCCTCTGTGCAAATCTAAAAAGCCTTCCCAGCACAATAGGTAATTTGGCTCAACTACAAGTGCTGTTTTTGTACGGATGCAGAGGCCTAAAGACTCTTCCCAACACAATGGGCGACTTGGCAAAACTGGAGGTGTTGAACTTGCATGGTTGTGCGGGCGTACTAAGCCTTCCTGACACGGTGGGCAAGTTAGCTCAGCTTAGGATGTTGAACTTTCATGGGTGCTCAGGCCTTGGAAGGTTTGAAGATGTGCTTGTCCAGGTAGCTCAGCTTAGGAAGTTAAACAGGTAAAGATCATTTGCAGATCGCATTTAACTTGGGGTACAGAGACCCTTTTTGAGAATTTTGAAAGAAGAATTCCTTCTTTACCTAATTTCTATAATGCTTGAATTTTTTTCTCTCGTTAACTAGTTCCTAAAACGATCATAAATTTCACAGACGTACCGGACTAAAGAGCTTAGTGGAGAAGAAGTTTAATGTCTACGTAGGTTTTCTCGCCTGTGAGGCAGAGGAAATGGTTGATCGTCTGTACGGATCTTTGCGCACCACGTCACTTCGTATAGACAGGGGCTGGAATGATGACCACAAAGTGGATACACATCAGTCATATATCATGGCAATGAATAGCAGTGATATCCTTGTTCCTGTATTTGACAAAGCCGTTACGCTTCCGCATCCGTGGATAATGCCGGTAGACAGTATGTGCGCCTCGGATGGCCTTATCATTCCTTTCTTTGATGATGTGGAGCCCCTATGTGTCCAAGGCAGCGTCAGTCCCTGCTTGATGCGCCCTCAAGGGTACACCTACTCATTTCTAGATCCACTAGAAATGTGTGGAACTGTTGTCGCCACTGAACTGGTTAGAGGTACCAGTACTGCGATTTTACCTCTCGGCATAGATTTAAGATCTTTTGTGGATGACAATTACTGTACAAAGGTATTATTCCAATCTTGTGACTAAGAAATAATACATTGGGTGGACCATTTTGGAGGCTAGTTGTTTTCTTCTAAAAAACTTTTGTTAAGGTATATCATGTGTTGTATTTCTCTATTATGTTTTAGAATTGTTTGATCTCTAGTTTATGCAGAAATTGTATTGTATCTTTTTACTTGGTATCAAAACTTGGTCAGTTTGTAAGGTTAGTGAGAGGAAAGGTTGTTCTATTAATTCGTGTTTGAGTGGGATTATCACGTAGGAAAAGATCTTATTTAAGGAATAGAGATGGTAAGCACATCACAAATGGAGATTTAAAACTTCAACAACATAAAATTTGAGTCACAAAAGTTGAAGAGGATGATCTACTCTCAAATGGCTATTCTTAAATATCATCCACGTCAACAATCAAAGGTCAATTTCAGCCAATAAAGTTAGGACAAATATTTAACTTTTGGTTGTGAATGAGGTGTAAAATTGCTATTGACTGTTCGACCATTGAAATGGATGATATTTAAGTAGAGTGTTCTCAAATCAATATTTGCAAATTGTGGTTGGTGAGTAGAAACCTATTGCGATGAAAGATGAGGACTAGGTTGTCATTGATCATAAGGTAAGAGGCCTTATTTGGCTTTATCTTATAGATTCAATGCTCCTGAATGTCTCCAAACAAGATATTGTCACGAAGTTGTGGGATAAGATTGGGGATTTGTATCAAATGAAGTCTTTGATGAGCAATCTTTTTATTTATAACAAGTTTTATTGCATATGCATGTTAGATGGTGGTTCTGTGATAGACCATTTGAATGAGTTAAATATCCCTGTGAGCTAGCTAGCATTGATTGGTGTGAATATGGATGGGAAAGACTGATGCATTACCTTAGCTAGCATCAGTTGACATGAATATGGATGAGGACAACCAATGCATTGCCTTATCGTGTTTATTGCTAAATTCATATGACAACCTTGTGCATTATGTACCCCAATCTATTCTAAGATAGCTAGTATTATTTGAGCACATATGCTTTGTAATTTTCCCTTAGGTGCCATTAATAAAGGGATGCATATGCTTTGTAATTCATCCCACTAGTTGTTAAAATAAAGTATTTATTCTACATGCATGGGATGGTAGTAGTTGCCTTTGGAAAAACTCTATAAATTGTAATGAATCCTCAATTCAAAAGGCATCTTAAAATATTTGTAATTGGAAGGTATGCTATATTTGGAAGTTGTCCCTTGAAGTGGCATTAAAAAGATAATACAAGTATTTTTCTCTTGTTTTTGCAATACTTTTGTGTGTTTAGCATATTTTATCTTGCAAGTTCATTACAAGTGGTGTCAAAGCTCTTTCCAGGGCCATTTCTAGAAGTAGTTTTACCAATTTAGGGTTGTTTGTAACTATCCACCATATACTCTCATATTTCCCTATAGGGATCTTGGTGATTAGAAAGTATCTATAGTCACAATAGCACTAAATTGTTACTTATATTTTTACCATTTTTTCCCTTGTAAGTAGTTTCTTTTTAGGTTAGAAACTTTGTGCTAGGGGTTTTCAAATATCCCCAAAAGAGCTATCATTTTTAGCTAAGCTAGATTCCCCATAAAGGGTTTGATTAAGTGAGGTGTGTTTTGGTTCCAATACCCACAGCTTAGACAACCTTTGTATACGACCGCAAGCTTCCATGTACCTATGGGTATATTGGAAGACCCCCTAGGATTTTTATGTAGCCTAACCCTTGGTAATCTTCAGCCATCTATATTCTATGATGCAATGGTAAGTGGTTAGCCCTAGGAAGTTACTCACTGCATACCTTAGAGATGGAAGAGTGGGCTATGAGTACGATCCTAACCCTCTGTAGTTAGTGCTCTAAAATATTGGGTCAACATTCTTTACAAATGGGATAAGGATATTGGTGCCAAGCTCAAAGATCAAACATGCCCTATAGTGCCTTCCCCTTTTATCCACACTTGTGTGCTATTTTCCCTAAATACAATAATGTTAGATTCTTCTTGGTAGTTGGCTATTTAGAATATGTTCTATAGTTCTTGGTGTTCTCTTTGTACCATAACCCATCTCCAGATTCTAGAGTATTCTTATAGATCTGTAGTTATTATAACAATATGGTGATCCATTGAGTTGGTTCTTTGCACAAGGTGTGCACCTATAGAGGATAGGAAAATGCATTATCTGTAACATATAACTCTCTATTGAGTAATAAATCAAAGAAATTAGTCATATTTCCAAATTGTAGGGACCTAAAATTTCAAAAAACCTTAGGTAAAAATAAATAAATAAAAAGTATGGGGCCAAAATTTACCCTTGTGGTGGATTTTCCCATTACGGGTAAATGCAAGAAGATGAGTCCACTTTTCAAGGAAGTTGAGCAGGCAAAAAAAGCCTGATAGAAATGAGCACCCATTTTAAAAATAATGAGCACTTGTTTAAGAATGGGTGCCCGAGCCTAAACTTACACCTGTATGGAATGGGTGCCCATTTAGGATCAAACGCCTGAACTTAAATTGGTGCCTGTTAGAAATGAGTACCTATTTATAAAACATGTGCCTAATTTGTAAACATGCACCCATTCATGAAATGCATTTATTTAATTTTCCTACTTGAGAGTTCATTTTTTCTCTATTTAAATGGTGAGACCAAATGAAAAATAGTTACCAGAACATGTAACCACATCGACTAAGCTCCCCAACACACCTCTGCATCCTCCTACCTTCATCAAAGCCATCTTCAAGTGTTTCCAGGTAAGTGGTTTTCCATTTTGATGTGTTTTTTTTAGTTTTTTTACTATTTTTAATTTATATTTAGTTTTGAAACCTATAATCATAAGATAGATTTTATTTAGTAACAACTTAAACACTAGGATGTGGTATAAACCCTAGGGCCTTTAAATTTTAATTTGTAAACCCAAAATTTAGGGTTTAGGGTTTCTAACCTGAAAATGAAAACCCTAGGACAAGTTTAAACATGAAAAAAAACTAAATAAAAGAAAACAAAAAAAAAACAAAACCATTTGAAAAAAAACAAAAACAATGCTCACTTGCATTAGGGGAGAGGAGCTGTCAGTTGTTAGGGCTAACATTGCGAACATGTAGCAGCTACATGGAATATGGTAAGACCTCTATTTTTTAAGAAATGTGATATGGACTCTTATCTATCTACAACTAAGGTTTGGAGGTGTGATTCATCATGCTCAAATACTCAAATAGGTTAGTGTATTGTTAATCTGTAGTTAATAAATGTGTTTTGATTACTATTTAATTTAGTATATTACTATGTGTTCATATTAGTTGATCAATTTATAGATTTTATTTGTGAACTCTATTAGTTCTTGTTTAAGGTCCTAAACATTTAAATTTTAACCCATGATCCCAAACCCTAAACCCTAAACTTGGAACCTCTAATCCCAAACCCTAAACCATAAACTTGGAACTATTGATTGAAAACCATAACTCAGAACTACAAACATTCAAACTTTAAACCCTATTACAAAACCCTAGAAGCCCTTAAACTTACATGCTAAGATTGAGACTTCAAACCCTCAACATTGAACACATCCATATAAGACCTCAAACATTATACATGAACTTAGAATGCTCAACCCCAAACATTCAAACTTGAACCCTAAAATTGCATCCCCAAATGAAGCCCTTAAACATGGTATTGCTGATCCCAACCCTAACTCAAAATTGCAAACATTGAAAAAACATGAACCCTAATCTCAAAAACAAAAACCCAAATCCCTCAATCATGAACCATAAACATTGAACCCACTTATATAAAACTTCAAACTTGGTACTTCAACTTAGAACCGCCAACCCCAAACCTTCAATTTCTTAGAACACTAAACTCACATCCCCAAACCAAATAGTCAAACATGGACCCTAAACCTAAAACCCCTAATCCTAAATTTTAACTAAAAATACTAAACATTAAAAAAATGAATCCTATGCTCATAACCTCAAACCACCAACCCTTAACATCGGAAGCCACTCATACAAAACCCCAAACTTGGTGCTTAAAATCAAAACCCCAACCATAAAGGTCTTCAAACTTATACTCTAAAATCACATCTTGAAATCAAACCATTAAACATGAACCCTAAACTTGGAACCCCTAATCCTAGAACCCTAACTCAAAACCCCAAACATTTTAAAAAACATAAACCTTGACAATTTGGTCCTACCTAAGCCATTAAACACCATTAAATGCAACCCAATGAGGATCTACATGAAACACATAAGTCAAATGCCACTTAGTCATTTATTGAAGTGATCCCTCACATATTACATAAATGTAACTATCATACAATGAATGAGGTTTAGACAAGTAGTGGTAATGGTGAGCAAGATCTAATGGTCATTGCTAAATCATTCATTGGGAGTACTTTATCTATCAAGACCTATTATTTATATTAATACAACCTAAAACTTGGTGCTTAAAATAAAAACCCTAAACATAAGGATCTTCAAATTTGAACCCTAAACTCACATCTTGAAACCAAACCATTAAACATGAACCCTATACTTGGAACCCCTAATCCTGGAACCCTAACTCAAAATCCCTATTTGGTCCTACACCCTCACAATTTGCTCTTAAACCCTCACAATTTGGTCCTACCTAAGCCATTAAACACCATTAAATGTGGCCTAATGGGGAGACATGAAACACAAAAATCATATGCCACTAGGTTATATATTGAAATGACCGGGCACACATATTATATAAATGTAACTATCATACAACTAATGAAGTTTAAACAACTAGTGGCAATGGTGAGCAAGAGCTAATGGTCATTGCTCAATCATTCACTAGGAGTACTTTAGCTATCAAACCCTATGAAATATTACTGTACAACCTCTAACATGGTGCTTAAAATCAAAACCCCAACCATAACTTGGTCTTCAAACTTAAACCCTAAACTCACTTCTTGAAACCAAACCATTAAACATTGAAACCCAAACTTGGAACCCTTAATCCTAGAACCCAAACTCAAAATCCCAATTTGGTCCTAAACCCTCACAATTTGGTTCTACTTAAGCCATTGAACACCATTAAATGTGGCCCAATGAGGAGACATGCAACACATAAGTCATATGCCACTAGGTCATATATTGAAATGATCCCTCACATATTATATAAATGTAACTATCATACAACCAATGAAGTTTAGACAACTAGTGGCAATGATTAGTAAGATATAATGGTCATTGCTCAATCATTCGCAAGGAGTACTTTATCTATCAAGACCTAAGAAATATTACTACACATCATTCATTCACAAATCCATTCAATGTACTGCTATCAAATCTTGTGGGCCCATCATCTACAAACATAGATCAAATCATTAGTAATACATTGTATAGGACCAATAGTAACTTGTAATCTATGAAAGCACATGAAAAATTATGGAAGGATGTACATAATAAATATGACACAGTAGAATACATTTTTTATCTCTATCCAGGTCAAGGTATATCACCAATTGCATGTGTCAAATTTTACTATCGATGAATGCATATAAGAAGAATATATGAATGTATTAATTTGAAGCATGTATTTATATATTTACAAGTTTTAATTGTATAAATATTTTAAAACATGTATTGTTATGAACTTAAATATTTTATTTATGCATGTATTTTTATGTAATTAAATGTTTAAATGTATTGTTTAAACCATGTAAATTTATATATTTCCATGTTTGATATATGTATAAACATTTTGTGTGCATTTAATATATAAATTTCTAATTCCTAATTCAATTAATTATCTTTTGTAATTGTAGCTCTAGTTCTAGCATTGATATATGTCCTCAACGTCATAAGTGCAAGAAGTTGGGTTCACTTTTTAGCCAAAAAGTGGAAGTCTTTTTTCTTAAAAATCAATGTTTTTCATAGTTGGAGTAAACATTTGAAGCACTTACACATATAATATTAATATGATGTAAAAATATGAAATGTAGGATGTTGTTTCTAGTTTTCAAATATGTAATTTATTCTAATACCCAGATGTCAAATTTTGGTTTTGTATAGGATGTACAAAAAGTGACTTTTTAAAAGTCGTATGTTTTGGGCCAAAACATGCACATGTACGACCATCATAATTTGACCTAAATGAAAGTATTTTTCTATTTCATTTTGTGGAAAGATACATATGATGCTGAAGTTTGGTCAGGATATTGTTTTGTAAATTTTTGACAAATATCATTTTTAATAATTTTTAAATGGCCCTAATTTGTGTTTTATAAAACCCCTCGTGTACGGCCAACCTAATTTGAGCTAAACTAATCATAACATGAAATTTATTTTTATCATCATGTAAAGAATGATACCTAGATTGGTCAGACACAATTTAAAAAAAATTAAAATCAAAAGTTATTAAAAAACAATTAACAAATATAAAAATATGTTCAACATTAAAATTTTTTACATATTTGAAAACTAGGCATTGTCATCTGTAATGGGTTTTAATTTTATTTAAAAATTATTAAAAAAATGTTGTTAGCCATATTAGAGATAAAACACTAACCTGCTCCCCAATTACCCAAGTCCCTTCCTTCCAAAAAAATTGAGGTTTTTTGTTTAAAAAATAAATAATAAATAGAAAAATATGATCAACACTAAAAAAAACTACATGTTTTCAAACTAGACATTGTCATTGGGAATGGGTTTTAATTCCATCAAAAAATTATTAAAAGAAAATTGTTAGCCATATTGTCAAAATCCATCCCTTCTGAAAATATTTTTCCCTGAGTGTTCCACTAAAAGCGGACCCAAGTTCTTGCACTTACCTAGTTACCAAATTATGAGTTCTTGTTAGAACAAGCCCTACAAAATGAATCCCCACCCCAAAACCCCCCTCAAGCACCCCTCGTCCAAAACCCCACCTAAAGCCCCCCTCCCCAAAGCACCCCACCCCAAAGTCCCCCACCCGAGCTCCATTTGATGAGGCTCACTTGCGAGAAACCACTAATGAGAACATAAATGTTTTACGAGAAAAAACTATTTTATTTAAAATGAGATACATACACCCCCACAAGTTGCATAGTTTGCATCTACCATTATTGATTTTGTTAGATCCATTGATGTTGATCTAAATACATTCCTTATTTGGTGGGAGGAGAGGAGGCAATTATATGCAGATGGACTATCTTATAGACAAATCCTTGATTTGCATATTTCTGAACATACTATAGCACCATACTTTATTGATCCCTCAACAAACTAGCCTATAGCTCCAAATAAAAAATAATTTTAATTAAATGGTGTACACATCCTCAAATAGTAGCTAACTTTTGGGAGTAGTGGTGGATCTGGTCTTTGACCATCGACCACATGCCAATTTTGAGGTGCCTTTATATTTTTTGAGAAAATTATGGGTTGTGTTTGAAATGGACTTAAAGCCCAATTATTTTGAAATGAGATCATTCTAGAGTGTTGGTGGCAGCATGCCACAACATAGGCCATGTGGGAACATGTCGATTCAAATTGACATGTGCCCCCTCCACCCATTGTTGCTCCTTCACTCTCTATTCCTACGCCCATTCACCAGTGAGCAATGGTCTCAATATTAGGAGCTTTGAGTACAGTCTTAGGAAACTTAACTGACCAAGCTACCTACTTGGTAGTTGAAGTAAGTGCTAGAGAGCTTCGAGGAGATGGTGTTGGTCCTAGCACCTCACACCCATCAACCCCATTGCAGTCTACACCTCATTTTTGTCAAAATTGCAATCAACCATGTTTTGGTCCTATTCGTGCATGTACTGTAGGGGCTACAACAGAGGATGAGTCTTTCTTAGCTACATTATTCACTCCTATAGAGGTATGCCACATTTTATGTACATGTTAATTTGTATATATTAAATTTAATAAATATAGATCTATTTTAAAATATCAATTATCAATTTATTTAATAAATTTTATATATTGTGTTGTTTGGTACAAATGACTAGCTTAACCACCACATCTTAGTTATACCATTTTTTGTTAATTGTCATACATCTCGGCACACCTTATACAGTAGACTAATAAATTTCCCTTAACCATCTAGCTCATTTAATAATACATGTTTGATTAATTTCATAAAATTAGATAGATTTTGATAATTATATAATAATTTTAAAATGTGATTCATTTTAATAGAATTTGGGAGGTCTCGACACTTCCATGTCGAACCAACTAGAAGGTGTGGTGACTAGTCCCCTAGCATCATCTACTATGTCTGAGTCATACCTAGTGTGTAGAGCTCTAAAATTATATTTTTACTTTAAATTCGCTTGAAGTATAATTTCATAATTTGAAATTCATCTTGAGTTGAAAATATATATACATGTACATATATGTAGGATGAGAGCACTATTGGGGCAGGCACAATAAATCCTACCATTGATGATCCTGAACAAATTCATGAGTCATCTACTACATTTCATGTCTTATAGTTAAATCCTATGCAATTTCTAGGTCTTTTATCATGGTTGCATTTTGTAAATACTCTAGCCTAATTCATGTTTTATTTAAATATAGGATTTGACAACTGAGAATTTTGGTACAGAATTAATAGCTATAGTAGGGTAGCAGGAGGTGGGAGATAATGAGCACCATGTGGTATGCTTACACGCTTGAGTCTAGATTTAAAAATTTAATTTCATGCTTTGGTTTTAAATATTTGATTTAAATAATATGCATGCAATTTTGAAGTTAATTGATTTGAAGCTTCTTTTTCTTGTACAACTGTAATGTCGTAAAATGTGTACATCACCATTTTACACTTAGTTTAGCTCCTAGATGGGCCTCAAATATTTACACTTGTTTATTAGGACCTAGTTTAATACCTTTTTGAGCATTAAGCATGTAGTTCTTGATCCCGATGCACGAAACCTAGAAAAGAATCATAAGGCGGGGCCAAGCATACTTTAAGTGCCCTCTTTCAGGAATTATGTGGCTAAAGGACTAGGGCACCCAACTGCCCTTGGCCCTCCTTTAGCCTTGCCCTAAATTGTGGCCTTGTCAGCTTAGGCCTCTTAAAACATTCCTAATGTCAGCCTTGTGTAGTTTAATTATAAAAAAATCAACGAGAATGCATATAAACATAAGTTATTCTACTCATTTGAACATCTAATTCTCTCTAGCAAATCTTGGCACTCTGGCACTCCGTCTCTTTCTCTCTTATGCTCTCTACAACTCTCTCTTGTGGATTATTGCTGCGAAACTAACATATTTCAGGTCTTGTGATGATCTTGGAGGCTACACCAACTTCTTGACTCAAGTTGTGATGCCGTCTATAAGAATACAAGGGTTTCCATACTCATTGTGATTTTCTTCCTTCATGCTTCGTGCTGGTAAATTCCATTCTATTTTGGATTTGTCTCTACCCTCCTAGGGCATGCACTCTCTATCATCTTTTCTATTGCGAAGGTGGAAACATCATTCATGGGGCTTGACTGAGGCAAGCTCCTAAATAGCACCCAAGATTTTCCCTCTTTTCATGTGTGCAGGTTAGACGAACAAGTGTCAGAAGGTGATCTTTGGGAAGAAGACTGAGGTTATTGTTACAGACCCGACAGAAGAACCAGTTTCTAGAAACCCTAATTCTAGACCAAGGTGCCCGAGCACCCTTTTCCTAGGCATTCTAACCTCTAGAATCAGGTTCTGAACAAATCACTGATCTTTGTTGTCCATTTAGTTTCTGGGTTTTTGGTTCTGACAGTCTATTGTACTTCGATCTTTGTCAACCAAGGTTTCATGTCTTGACTCTAGCTTGATTGGTTGAATTTTGCTAATTGCTTCTCTATACAACAAAAAGGTAGAACCCATGTAGTTTGGCTCTCCTTCTTAGGTAGAAGCCAAGCTTGGTTTGTGCTCCAATGTTTTGTAGAAGAGGGTTTGGCCTAGTTCAATCTATTGAGCTTGTCTCTCTTTTCTACACTACAACATGAGCCACCATCTATGTCACATAGAACCAAAAGGCGTCTTGAAATTGATGATGATAAAACTTAGGGTGTAATGTTGCATTTATTTCATCTAGACTACAAGTGTATTAGAGTATTTATTTCATGGATTTTAACTATTTTAGTATTGATTTCATCAACTGCACGACTATTGTAGTACTTTTTAATGGACTATGATTATTTCAATATTTATCTTATAGACTATTTCCATATCTATTTCATAGACTATTTTAGTATTTATTGAATGGACTATGCATGTATATGAACTCTTATTTCATACGTTATTTACTTAAAATGATGTGTTTAATTGTAATATTGCAAGTCCTAATTCTAATTATTCTAAGAGGAAAATAGAATTACATGTCCTAATTCTAAATTGCAAGTCCTAATTATAATTAAATATTGAAGTCCTAATTGGGAGTCTTAATTGTAATTGTAAGTCAAAATTACAATTTCATGTCCTAATTGTAAGTCTTAGTTAGAAGCACAAGTCTTAATTAATTGTGATAAGACAAAAGTTACATGGAAAAAATTACTTGTTTGGTATACTTGTATAGTAAGTATGAGTTTGAAATAGAATAATAGTGACATGGTAAATTGTGACATAAATACTTGAATGTGAAAAGTTGTAGAGTAGAAACAATATATTGTTTAATATTTCTTAAATGATCATAGTGCTTAATACTTGGTCAACCCTTTAAAGTATTCCCATTTAGAGATAGGAAATACCTTTTAGTGAGAACATACCTAAATAATTTAGCTTAAGTCTTGCAGATGCAATTTGTTGATACATCTAGATACAATTTATTAAGACTATACTATACTCTCATCTATTAAATCCATTGATCTAACAAGTCTCTACACTTTTAACTCTCCATCAAAAAGTTCAATATCAAATTTGGCTTCAAATTTGAAGAAGCCTCCATGAGATGTTTCCCCATGCTCTTATTTGGTTTTCTCAAGTACTCTTTCTTCCTCATGAGGCTTGGAGATACCAATTTTCTCTATCATTTCAAGTAGAATTCTCTTCAACCTATCAATTTTACCTTAAATGATGAAAATCCTTTCAACATCATCCCAAAACTTTTTGAATCTAGCTTCTCCATCATCTTATTCTCTTAACCTAGCTACTTGTGTCTACTCTCTAGTTAGAATATTAGGTTCAAAAGGGACTAGATTATCACTTCCATATGATCTATTAGATGGCATAATCAATCAAAAAAAATTGTGGATATTCACAACCAAGCTCTAATACAACTTGATCTATAAAAATATTTGCCATAGTTTGATACAATTTGAGGCAAATTTACTACTTTTGATAGGAGGTGAATTCATAAAAGCTATGGTTGAAAACAATTTTACCATTGGGTGAAAGCAAGAAGTTGGGTCCACATATAGGGGAAGTCTAGGGAAAAAACAAAATCCTGATAGGAACGGATACCCATTTTAAAAGAAACAGGTACCCATTTAGGAACGGGTGCCCGAGCCTAAATCCGAGCCTAAATGGGTACCCGTTCATAAACGGGTGCCCATTTCTTAAACATATTTACTTTTTTTTAAAATCCCTGTGGGCTCATTTTTTCACCACAAACAACGACGACAAGAATCAAGTGACAGAACGGCTATCTATTTGCTAAACCCCTCCCACCACATTTTCAGCCACATTTTCAACCGATTTTTCCTACCTACCACCTCCTCCCGCCAAATTTGCATTTTCTGAAGACATGTAGGTAGGTTTACGTGTTTTTTGTATGTATTTTTTGATGATTGTAGGTTTACATATATAAATTAGGGTTTAAGTTTTATGATTTGTATTTTTAGTGATTAGGGTTTAAAATTTACAAATTTAAGATTTTTGGTTCACTGTTTTTAAAATATAATGAACCCTAAATCGTTAAATTTAACTATAAACCCTAAAAGTATGAACTATAAACCCTAAAATGCTAAACTTAACTAAAAACCCTAAAACTATGAACTATAAACCCTAAAATGTTAAACTTAACAATAAACCCTAAAACTAAAATTTAACTATAAACTATGAACCTTAAACCCTAAAACTATAAACTAGCACACTTAGACGATGACAACCCTCAACGCATCCCCAACAATAGTCTCATTTTTTTCTCTCACAACTATTGGCTTCTCAAACCCTAAAGATAAGCCATACCTTTAGCCACTGTGAAATTTAGCTTAAGCAATCATACTTGTAGCTTATGATCAGGCAAGGATAACTTTGGACCAATTCATGAGAAAGCATAGCTTCTCCTTCTTTCGGATTTGCTAGGCCAATGGGGATATTTCCTAAGGTTTTAATATAGGACAATTAAAGATAAATGAATAAACATAACTTATCTCAAGAAAAAACCATATCCTATGCACAAGAGAACTTCAATTATTGTCACTAAGCTTCAATGTGTTGGTTTACCATATGCAAGACTGAAAATCTCTTCAAAGTAGGAAAAAACTAATTAATGTATGTGACCAAAGATATATCAACTATTATCCCTAATGATGTAGTTAAGTCAAAAACCATACTTTACACATGAATGCAAACTAGACAATACTCATACCTCAACCATCTAACACACCTCAAGTTAGCATACTTTATGTAATGGTGTAAATTACAATGTCAAATGCATAGTTTATCTAGGGATGATTGACTTGTCATATACAAGTTTCTTTTAGGAGCAAAGATCTTTAAAAAAATTTAGATTGCTTGCAGTATTTAGGATTTAGGCCAAATATATATAGGTGTCCTCTAGAGTTAGTGTAATATTTGGCATAAAGTTTTGTAAATCAAGTCTGAAGTCTCTGTGTCTTTCATTATTTTGTAAAATTTGGAGAAGATTTTGTCTAGCTAAAATATTCTTCATGATCTAGATGTCTGCATAGTTGTCTAAGAGTTCAAGTGGATAATATATATGTCTACATGGGGTTACAATTGCTAATATATTGTCATTTTTGTATAGCTGACTATTATAATAGATGTCAAAATTTCTTCAAAGTCATCAAAGAATTATTTTAGAATAACATATGGGATTACATTGATTAGTTATGGATTGTTAAAGTAGATATAGTTGTGTATTATGTTTTATGAGTCTTTTTATTGCATATAAATGTTCAATTCTACCTAGAATGATGGGATTTTAGATGTACTAGTAGTACTTTGTTTTAAATTTATAAGAGTATTTATATATTTCTTTAAACCTTGACTCTTGATCAAATGGACTAAGGAATTGATTGTACTTTACTAAAATGATCAACTTGTTTATTAAAAGTATCCTTCTTTTGTTCCTTGGTAGATTAGGGTAGGTTAGGTTCTACTAGTTTGCATAACTCATTGATACTTACCTCCATCAAATCTTAAGGGAACTTGCATGTGTTATCAAAATTCAAAGAGTTATTCATGCTTGGATTCCAAGTTCTACATGAAGTAGAAAAACATAAGGGGATTAACCTATGGGGATATGAATCATTTTTTCATCTTTAGTTGTATGTGTAACCCAACCTATTATAAACTGATCTTTAGGTCTGCAAGACTAGAAAGCTAGTATAAAGGGTGTCTTGAGACAAATGTTTGGGATATCTTTATACAAAAGGTGTGGCTACTATGTGAACTATTCTATTTTTCATTTCCCTCTAATTATCCTATAAATATCTACATGAATATACACTCCTTGACCCTACAAAGCTAGAAGTGTAGAAGCATTACATGCTCTTGTCAATTTGTTCACAATTGCATGCAGTTTGATCATGAGTCTTGCCCTATCAGTATGAATTTACCCATGTTCCTTGTTATAGATTGTATGTCCATTATCTAGAGTTGTGAGGTATAATTTGTAACACCAAAAGGCCCATCTCATAAATTTAAAGAAACTATTTAGATCATATATTTTTTAGATCAAGTTTTATATTTATTTTTTCGACACATGATTTGTAAATCATTATGTTGAACACAAGATATATGATAGACCATGTTGTTATATGGAGCCTAATCAGACTCAAAGGTTAAATTTTCCCCACTTTTATCGCCGTGGCTTCCCCCCAAATTATTTAACGGGGGTTTGGGGGCAGCGCCCCCAAGACAGGGTCAAAGGGTAGTGCCCCTTGCGGGGTCCAGGGATAGTGCCCCTAGCAGCGCCCCCGAAACCTCAAATAATTTTTATTATTTTATAAAGGCGTCAGGAGTGAAAGTATTGAGTTGTAACTGACATAAGGCTTGATAAAAGCGGCTAAGGGTTAGGGTTTCCATTGATATTGCATTGTAGAATTTGCAACAGTATTGAGTTGTAAGGATTGCTGGTTGTAATCTGTTTGATTTGCTGGATAATAATATTGGACTCTCTCTTGGTGGATGTAGCCCGAGTTTGGGTGAACCACGTTAAAACTTGTCTCTCGCTGTTATTATTTCTATGTATTTTCATTCCTCTGTTTAATCTTTATTTGCATTTAATTGATATCTTCTACATGCAATTCCTAACAAACCACATAGAGGAAACTTTAATTGAGTGACTATTAAGCTCTCCATTAAAACTAGTAAAGTGATAGTCAAGGTTAATGATGTTTAAGCTATAATTGTTAATTTAAAGGCTAACTAGAAGAACTCAATGATATTAAAGCAACTATACCAATTTTAAGCCCTTATAAAGTGATACAAATAAATTACCATAAAATAAGCCCTTATCAAGTTACCATAGTTTAAATACTCACTAAAAAATGTAATTAGAGGAACAAGCATCCTTCTCGAAAGCTCATCCAAAACACATGGAGACATGTTCATAGATTTAACAAACTATATGTATAGACATATCCCCTCAAAAGGTCACATCACTATGAGGTCTTAGGCATGGTAGGCACACACAAGTTGGAAGGACAAAACTTTCACAAAAGAACATCCACCTTTCAGATCAATCAGTGCCCTCACTTAACATTAATTCTTCTCCACCCCTACAACAACATGGAGGTCCCTTTACATCATACAAAAGGTGACATGTGGTATGAAATTATTCACCATCAAGTCCATGTTGTAAGAGGTCAAGCCCATCATAAAGGACTAAGTAGAACTACAGATTTAAACAAATGGGCCCCATTGATCATGTCACCAAGATACACATGACAATAAGAACTTGATCCTAATACACTGCCACATGGAATTGAGTCAAGTCACTAAATATCTATGGACCAATGAGGACGTGCCACTTAAGAAGCAAGTGTCACTTAAGTGTTGAATTAGAGTAGCTAATAACAAAGGGGTAAATAGTGATAATGTTGGGATAAGATTAGATGGTGCATGTACGAGGGAGATGATACAACGGTTAGATTTAATCCTCCAACATATGTGATCTAATCATATAAAATAAAGATACATTATATTTGATTATAGTTTTAACAAAGGCTACATCTAGATCATCCTTAAATAGTAATAAACACCATCTTGAGATTAACGTTGAGTGATCAATTTTTATGATAGTTTTGTCTCTGAAATATATAGCTCCACAAATCCTAAAATAAAAGGGTAAGTGCAAGAAGATGAGTTCACTTTTTGGCCAAAAAGTGGAAGTGTTTTTCCTATTTTTCAAAATTTGTCGTATTTGGAGTGACAATTTGAAGCACTTGCACATAAATTATTAAGATGATGTAAAAATAAGAAATGTAGGATTTTATTTCTAGTTTTCAAATATGTAATTTTTTCTAATACCCAGATGTGCAAGTTGGTTTTTTATTGGATGTACAAAAAGTGGCTTTTTAAAAGTCCCCTATTTTTTGCAAAAGCATGCATGTGTACGGCCAACATAATTTGACCTAAATTAATGTATTTTTCTAATTCCTTTTGTCAAAAGATTTTCAAGATGTTGAATTTTGGTCAGGATATTTTTTTGTAATTTTTTGATAAATATTTTTTTTTATTAATTTTTTAATGGCCCTGATTAGTGTTTTTTAAAACCCCTCGTGTATGGCCAACATAATTTGCGCTAAACTAATCAATTCACTAATTTTTTTTAATCATATAGAGAATGATGTCTAGTTTGGTCAGACATAATTTTTTTCAACAAACTTTCAAAATTAAAAGTTATTAAAAAAATAGTAACCTATGTTATTTCAAGTTTATGAGTGAGTTTGTTTGAAAAATAAATAATAAATAGAAAATTATGTTCAATAGCAAAAAAAATTACATATTTGAAAACTAGACTTTGAGATCTATAATGGGTTTTAATTTTGTTAAAATATTCTGAAAAAAAGTCATCAGCCATAGTGGTGAAACTAGTTTTTTCTCTTACTATTTTCATGGTCTCCTAGTTGCAGGTCCAAAGCTAAGGCTTGGGTTTCCAAGCCTAAAACCAATGCAAATTGGCGGGTTTGAAATTTAAAATTTTTAGAAATGGGTACCCATTATAAACGGGTTCCAAAGCTAAGGCTTGGGTTTCCAAGCCTAAAACTAATGCAAATTGGCGGGTTTGAAATTTAAATTTTTTATAAACGAGTACCCGTTATAAACGGGTTCCAAAGCTAAGGCTTGGGTTTCCAAGCCTGAAACTAAGGCAAATTGGCGGGTTTGAAATTTAAAATTTTTAGAAATAGGTACCCGTTATAAACGGGTACCCATTCATAATGGGTGCCCATTATAAAAATAACAGGTACCCATTTCTAAAAATTAAAAAAATTAGCAATAGACATGTTAAAAAAAAAAACATTTTGAAAACGGATACCCGTTTACAAAATGGGTACCCATTTTCAAAAAAGTTTTTTTTTTTGTTTTTATATGCATATGGCTATTTTTAAATTTTTTTTGAAAATGAGTATCTGTTATAAAACAGGTACCCATTTTGCTTCGGGTGCCCGATCCTAAACGGGTACCCATTTTTTTCAAAACGGGTACCTGTTCCAAGCTGCATTTTTCATCCGCGGGAGACTTCCGTGAAATGTATACTCATCTTTGTACTTTCACCCAAAACTCAAAACCTAGGCTTGATGAATATGGCAAATAACAGGCCAATAGCTAAGAGAGGGCAACCCTTTTTCACTTTAGATTTTGTTAAATCTAAGATGATGGTCCAAAGGGACTTCAATAATATAATGAAAGAGAAAAATATTTATTACTAATTCTTATTAAATGTTTATTAATTTTTTATTAATTTTTGTTTATTAAATGTTAATTTAGATATTTATTTGTAAGTTTTCAATATGGATATTTACTTGTAAATATGGATAGTGAAACTTACATTTGTAAGTTTTGAATACACATGGATATATATTTTTTAAATATAAATATACAAGTTTAATTGTACATATGAATAGTTACGTACATTTGTAAGTTTTCAATACATGGACATTTACTTACATTGGGTTATTTGTAATTTTATTTAGATATTTTTTTGTAAGTTTTCAATATGGATATATTTACTTACATTTGTAAGTTTTTGATATGGATATTTACATATGAGTAATTAAATATTTATTTATTTTTATTCTGTAACTGATATAAGGCTTGATAAAAGCGGCTAAGGGTTAGGGTTTCCATTGATATTGCATTGTAGAATTTGCAACAGTATTGAGTTGTAAGGATTGCTGGTTGTAATCTGTTTGATTTGCTGGATAATAATATTGGACTCTCTCTTGGTGGATGTAGCCCGAGTTTGGGTGAACCACGTTAAAACTTGTCTCTCGCTGTTATTATTTCTATGTATTTTCATTCCTCTGTTTAATCTTTATTTGCATTTAATTGATATCTTCTACATGCAATTCCTAACAAACCACATAGAGGAAACTTTAATTGAGTGACTATTAAGCTCTCCATTAAAACTAGTAAAGTGATAGTCAAGGTTAATGATGTTTAAGCTATAATTGTTAATTTAAAGGCTAACTAGAAGAACTCAATGATATTAAAGCAACTATACCAATTTTAAGCCCTTATAAAGTGATACAAATAAATTACCATAAAATAAGCCCTTATCAAGTTACCATAGTTTAAATACTCACTAAAAAATGTAATTAGAGGAACAAGCATCCTTCTCGAAAGCTCATCCAAAACACATGGAGACATGTTCATAGATTTAACAAACTATATGTATAGACATATCCCCTCAAAAGGTCACATCACTATGAGGTCTTAGGCATGGTAGGCACACACAAGTTGGAAGGACAAAACTTTCACAAAAGAACATCCACCTTTCAGATCAATCAGTGCCCTCACTTAACATTAATTCTTCTCCACCCCTACAACAACATGGAGGTCCCTTTACATCATACAAAAGGTGACATGTGGTATGAAATTATTCACCATCAAGTCCATGTTGTAAGAGGTCAAGCCCATCATAAAGGACTAAGTAGAACTACAGATTTAAACAAATGGGCCCCATTGATCATGTCACCAAGATACACATGACAATAAGAACTTGATCCTAATACACTGCCACATGGAATTGAGTCAAGTCACTAAATATCTATGGACCAATGAGGACGTGCCACTTAAGAAGCAAGTGTCACTTAAGTGTTGAATTAGAGTAGCTAATAACAAAGGGGTAAATAGTGATAATGTTGGGATAAGATTAGATGGTGCATGTACGAGGGAGATGATACAACGGTTAGATTTAATCCTCCAACATATGTGATCTAATCATATAAAATAAAGATACATTATATTTGATTATAGTTTTAACAAAGGCTACATCTAGATCATCCTTAAATAGTAATAAACACCATCTTGAGATTAACGTTGAGTGATCAATTTTTATGATAGTTTTGTCTCTGAAATATATAGCTCCACAAATCCTAAAATAAAAGGGTAAGTGCAAGAAGATGAGTTCACTTTTTGGCCAAAAAGTGGAAGTGTTTTTCCTATTTTTCAAAATTTGTCGTATTTGGAGTGACAATTTGAAGCACTTGCACATAAATTATTAAGATGATGTAAAAATAAGAAATGTAGGATTTTATTTCTAGTTTTCAAATATGTAATTTTTTCTAATACCCAGATGTGCAAGTTGGTTTTTTATTGGATGTACAAAAAGTGGCTTTTTAAAAGTCCCCTATTTTTTGCAAAAGCATGCATGTGTACGGCCAACATAATTTGACCTAAATTAATGTATTTTTCTAATTCCTTTTGTCAAAAGATTTTCAAGATGTTGAATTTTGGTCAGGATATTTTTTTGTAATTTTTTGATAAATATTTTTTTTTATTAATTTTTTAATGGCCCTGATTAGTGTTTTTTAAAACCCCTCGTGTATGGCCAACATAATTTGCGCTAAACTAATCAATTCACTAATTTTTTTTAATCATATAGAGAATGATGTCTAGTTTGGTCAGACATAATTTTTTTCAACAAACTTTCAAAATTAAAAGTTATTAAAAAAATAGTAACCTATGTTATTTCAAGTTTATGAGTGAGTTTGTTTGAAAAATAAATAATAAATAGAAAATTATGTTCAATAGCAAAAAAAATTACATATTTGAAAACTAGACTTTGAGATCTATAATGGGTTTTAATTTTGTTAAAATATTCTGAAAAAAAGTCATCAGCCATAGTGGTGAAACTAGTTTTTTCTCTTACTATTTTCATGGTCTCCTAGTTGCAGGTCCAAAGCTAAGGCTTGGGTTTCCAAGCCTAAAACCAATGCAAATTGGCGGGTTTGAAATTTAAAATTTTTAGAAATGGGTACCCATTATAAACGGGTTCCAAAGCTAAGGCTTGGGTTTCCAAGCCTAAAACTAATGCAAATTGGCGGGTTTGAAATTTAAATTTTTTATAAACGAGTACCCATTATAAACGGGTTCCAAAGCTAAGGCTTGGGTTTCCAAGCCTGAAACTAAGGCAAATTGGCGGGTTTGAAATTTAAAATTTTTAGAAATAGGTACCCGTTATAAACGGGTACCCATTCATAATGGGTGCCCATTATAAAAATAACAGGTACCCATTTCTAAAAATTAAAAAAATTAGCAATAGACATGTTAAAAAAAAAAACATTTTGAAAACGGATACCCGTTTACAAAATGGGTACCCATTTTCAAAAAAGTTTTTTTTTTTGTTTTTATATGCATATGGCTATTTTTAAATTTTTTTTGAAAATGAGTATCTATTATAAAACAGGTACCCATTTTGCTTCGGGTGCCCGATCCTAAACGGGTACCCATTTTTTTCAAAACGGGTACCTGTTCCAAGCTGCATTTTTCATCCGCGGGAGACTTCCGTGAAATGTATACTCATCTTTGTACTTTCACCCAAAACTCAAAACCTAGGCTTGATGAATATGGCAAATAACAGGCCAATAGCTAAGAGAGGGCAACCCTTTTTCACTTTAGATTTTGTTAAATCTAAGATGATGGTCCAAAGGGACTTCAATAATATAATGAAAGAGAAAAATATTTATTACTAATTCTTATTAAATGTTTATTAATTTTTTATTAATTTTTGTTTATTAAATGTTAATTTAGATATTTATTTGTAAGTTTTCAATATGGATATTTACTTGTAAATATGGATAGTGAAACTTACATTTGTAAGTTTTGAATACACATGGATATATATTTTTTAAATATAAATATACAAGTTTAATTGTACATATGAATAGTTACGTACATTTGTAAGTTTTCAATACATGGACATTTACTTACATTGGGTTATTTGTAATTTTATTTAGATATTTTTTTGTAAGTTTTCAATATGGATATATTTACTTACATTTGTAAGTTTTTGATATGGATATTTACATATGAGTAATTAAATATTTATTTATTTTTATTCTAATTGCAAATGTAGGTGGTCCAATGGATGAATATATAATAGATGGGTGATCCCACAATATTGTGTCCCACTTTTTGTCCAAAGTATGACATTGAAATCAATATTTTTAACCAAATTTTCACTTTCTGACACTTATAACAACTAAACCATTAAGAATTTGAAGATGATATGAACTAATATTTTTTGAGATTTTGTGTGTAGATTCTAAATGTATTTTAAAAAAATTTAAGAAATAATTTGTGAATTTTTTATGTAACTTTTAATAATTTTTTTTTTGAGAAAAAGTGGCAAAGCCACTAAAATTATATTAATTATATAATGAAATTTACAAAATGCCAGATTCAATAAGGCATACCGGTGGGAAAGAATTGGCAAAGAAAACCTTCGGTTGTAGCCCTTTAAAATAGATACAATACAAAATTGACTCAGAAGGATGAGTCAACCCAAAAAAAGTCTGTGGCTTAAAACCTTACAAGATTAAATCTTTGTGAAAACAACACTATTACAAACTAACCAACTGTTAAAGTCAATAGAGAACAAAATTAAAACTGTCTACAAAACACAAAAATTTTAATTACCCTCCTGTAATTCTTCAACATCAAGACCCTATAGATCATGAGCCTCTTCTTCTACCGGTTGAGGAGGAGGAGGTGGAGGAGGAGGAACATAATGCAAAAGGAAATTCAAAGCATTAAAAACTTCTATAGCATCGTCTGCCAATTGCCTCCCCAACTCTCACCTATGGCAGTGGATAGAATTCTGGAAAGACACCATACAATTGTTTTGGAGGCCATGTGAAAATGCATTGAAAATGCAGTGAATCGCAGGGTGGCGAAAGAGATCCCTGCACTCAAACAAACCTCCCACAAGAGCAGTACCTGAATGCAAATCATAATCCTCTAAAACATCGTTAAAAGCATCTACAGGAAAATGTGCATCTTGAACAAACATAAGACCCAAATTCCTTACCATATCAAAATTTTGCAAAAAATCCCTAGCATTAGAAAGAAAATGCGACACGGCTTGAGACAGATAAATAGATCTAAGAGAGGAAAACATGCAATCCACAAACCTGGGTAATAGCTTCTTTCAACAGCATCCTCATATAACTTAAAAACTTCCTGCATAGAATTTGGGTTAAGAAAACCAAGAGAGGGCCATTCCTAGCTCCGGATGGGCAAAAGGATTCTGCTATTTTGTTGGACAGAGCCCATACTAAAGTCCAATACTTTAAGTCTCTTTAAATTTTGTAGAAAGAAGAAAGAACAGAGCAAGAGAAAGACTTGCAAAAAGATTACAAATTTCATTCCAAAAAACAAGAATAAAGAGGTAAGTAACATTGAATTCAATGAATGAAATAATTCCTATTAGATTTACCATTGTGCGAAAGCTGCCACCCATAGACATACTTCATGCCGTTGTGTCCACGACCCCTTCTTCACTGTGACATACTTCCGTCGGCCTAACTTTAATCTTGTCTCCTGATCTCACATCTCTTACCAATGGAGATTCTCTTTTTCGCCTATCGGTGAGACTTTCACTATCGGCCACCTAAAGACTTTCTTCACCGATACACCGATGATCTAACCTTGTATATGCAAGACTTGACTTTCTATAGTCGGTAATCTAATGTATCTTTCCCCAATGTCACTGATACAGCCAGTCATCCTTTGTATCTAACTCAATGTATCTTTTCAAAGTACATTCGCAACATAAAACCTCGACATACAATTGCAGGATACACACGAAATGATACTCACATACATTTGTGATATACACATGAAATGTTCTTAGCATACATTAGCGATATATACACGAATTGTATATTCAGTGAAACAACACAAAATTCACACTGACAACATCCTCTGCAACCTCTGCAGCTACACAGACCCTTTTCTCCAACAACCTAGGACATTGCTAGGATCTCTCAGTGCATTTTGTACTCAGTCATACTCTTGTGATATACATACGAATGTATATTCGGGGAAACAACATGAACTCACCCTGATATAATCCTCTGCAACTCTTGTAACCGAACTGTTCATACATAAACAACTAAATCCTATAGAATAGAAAGCAATCTAGCACTACGGAGGTCATGATTTCAAAGAAAACAACAAAACAATGTCAGCTATCAGAACAGAAGATGCCACACTATAGAGATGGATCAAGGTTATAACAAGCAAAAATTTCACTAAAAAATTGCAACAAATATCGACCAAATTATTTAATACTTTCCTTAGCCAAGATGTTACTTACTCCGGGGATCAACAAAAAAGAATTAGAGTCCCATTACTTAGAAGAGTTAATAATGCCAAAAGCAAAGTTAGATAAGAAATCTGCTAATAAGTTGCCTTCCCTGTATGTATGGATTATTTTAAAAGATTAGAAGAGGTCAAGTAGATTCCTTCCAAATTTTAAAATATAATCAATTTTCTAGTTAGGAGAAGATTTAATTGAAAAAGCTCTAATAATATTCAATGAATCCCCTTCCACTATAAGATTTGTAATCCCACATTTTAAAGCTAAGTTTAAGCCAGCTATTAATGCCAATGCTTCTACCTCATTGTTTGTACACAAACCAAGCTTAACTGACAAAGCTCTTAGAACTAAACCATTATGATCTCTCAAAACACAACCAACACTAGAATTACCAGGATTACCTCTGCTCTCACCGTCAAAGTTTAGTTTTATAAAAGATACAGGCAGTGGAATCCATTTGATAGAGGATCTATCAATCTTGATATCAGCACTAAAATAGTTTGAATTAGGCAATTTTAATAACTTCCAACTTTTTAACATCAAATCATCCCAAGACGTAAAAACTAAAGAACCTACCTTTATGGAAAATAACGAGGCTGAAACTACTTCTGAAATGGATTTCTCAAATTTTCCAATAATTACATCAAAAGGAT